>OX453278.1:18069497-18271997 GCA_949710005.1 Ricordea florida | reverse complement strand
GAACCCTTTGTAAGAACTGGTAATATGACTGTTCTGAGGACCACGGCGCTACTCAAAACTTCCAGTCTATAACCCCACTCTAATCTGTTAGTTCAAGCGCAATTCTAATGTGCTAAGCACTCTGATCTGAAGCTTCGCTGAATGTACTCTCCAGACGCAGGGTTTTGCGGATTTCGCACGGCCTGGATGAGGCGGGAACAGTGAACTGGGATCTAGCATTGTGTCTCTTGCTTGGTTGGATCATTTGTTACTTGTGCGTGTGGAAAGGAGTTAAATCCACCGGCAGAGTAAGTAACTGCTTTTCTTTGCTTCGCTTTAAGTATTTTGTTTACTCTCTATACTCACTGGTGCCATGGAAATTGCAGAAAAGGGTTACAAGAATCTCTTATGTTGAGTGCAAAACGATTACCACGGTACATTGTGCAGTATTGTTACTTTTTTTCTCAAGATTCTCAGCGGTCCGACACCCTAAATCTTTAAACCTGATTGGCTAATTACGTGCACTCAAGCGGTCCATATTCTCTCATCCGGGTCACACGTACGGACCGCGCCGAAATTAAGAAGAAATTTTGTTGCATCATAAAATGAGGTCAAATACAAACAGAATATTTAACGATTATGTGTTCGGTATTCGCTTTCATATCTAAAGCGAGATTTATATCTCCAACGAAATATAAATAGCAATATTAAGGAATGTATAGTATTTTCTTAAGTGCACAAGTGTCTTGCAGGCGTTTAGTGCAAATACGGTTTGGATTATCTTTCTCGAGCGCGAAGGTCTACGTTTTGTTCCGGTACAAACACCAATGAGTCAAAATGGCTCCTTTTTGTTGAAACCTTCATTGCCGTATCAACTCTCGCTCGATCACGTGATAAGTACGATGACCGTGACTGGCTACCGTCTGAACGAATCTTCAAGACATTCTTAAATTATACGAGAAATCAAAAGTTACTATTGACTCCGATGTTTCTTTTGTTACCCGTTATTTGTGACATTTCTGACCCACCATACCAATACCTCGTGAATCCACGAGATCCACTAGCTAAAAACCTTGCTGTCTCTCTTTTTTACCAAAAGTATCCAAGACCTTGGTCACAGTTTTTCTCAGTATGGTATCCTGGCTGGTGAATAACATAGGTAATTTTCCAAAGAATGGTCACACTCCATGGTATGTTTTCATCCACAGTAAAGTAAGAAGTGCGCCCGAGTGAAACAGTTCCACATGTAGAACGTTTCAGTCAGTTTCGATGGTTATATTGTATTGTTCGACTCACAAAAGAAAACTTGAAGTAAACTGCCATCAGTAGCACAGCCCGGGTACAGTACTGTTCATTAGCTTTCCATAGAGCGGTACTGAATTGATTGATTCGGGCAGCTAAAACTTCGAGTAAGATTCCTATAACGGCATTGGTTGTCATGACTGACGTGGTCATTGGATACAAACTGACACGTGGTTGCTGTTGTGTTGTAGGTTGTGTATTTTACCGCCACATTTCCTTATTTACTTCTTACTGTCGTTATGGTGCGGGCTGTAACTCTTCCCGGGGCAGCGGAAGGAATTAAGTTTTACATGACACCAAATTTCACACGACTATCTGATGGGCAGGTGAGTGGGTTCAGACTGCGGATCTCGATAACGCGTGTAGCGCGAGTTTTTTGCCGGTATCGCACGTGGACTGCCCACGGCGACTCGCCTCGCCTCGCCTCGCGCCTTCGCCGGTTTAATCATCCAAGAGCCTAATTGCTTAGGTCCTTTTTACCATTGGTTATTTAGCAAGCGTAACAAGGATGGAAATAAAGAAATGCCACGTTTTTGATAGATGTCTTGTGCGACATACTCAAAATTTTCAGTTTAGGTACTAAAAAGAAGTAAGCTAATTAGTGCAAGAAGAGAAATGATATTTTATCTTAATTGGTTCATGTTACTTATCTTATAACAGAAATCTTATCTCACTTCTAAAATAGAAAAAAAGATAGTTCAAAACGATAACGAAGAGTCCTTTCTACCTTGACAAAGGAAGTACATCATAGTACTAGAGACTCCATCAAGTAGAACTATAAAACAGGACAGCACAGACTCGCTGTTCATTAGATGGTGATATTGTTACGTTCCCTTTCAAGAACCAGTATCCGTAATTTTGACTGTTTGCAGGTTTGGCTGGATGCAGGGACTCAAGTATTCTTCTCTTACTCTATCGGTCTTGGGACCCTTATTGCTTTGGGTAGCTACAACAAGTTCAAGACCAATTGTTACAGGTGAATGTCTCAACTATTTGATTTTCCCTTCGTTTATCGCGCGGCTTTGACAACAACAACTTCGTAATTGTTGGAGGGAAACAGCTGAGAAACTAGCGTTATTAATTGGCGGCTGCTGAGGCATATAATCATCTGTGAATCACCGGCCATATCATGATTTGTTAGCAGTGGGTCTAATGCGAGGCTGAAGTAGTTTTGATAAGTAATGGTAACTGGGCTGAGTAAATGTAATTTCGTCTGACCATTATATGCGTACAAGGCTACTAAGCGTGATTTTAAAATCAAACGTGCGCATAAAGTGAGTTCGATTTGACATCACAAGTATGGTGTCAGACCAAAATTACACGACATGATGTTCAATTGACACTTTACTACATCCACC
Source organism: Ricordea florida (assembly GCA_949710005.1). Classification (NCBI taxonomy): domain Eukaryota; kingdom Metazoa; phylum Cnidaria; class Anthozoa; order Corallimorpharia; family Ricordeidae; genus Ricordea; species Ricordea florida. The sequence goes on along the minus strand of OX453278.1, from coordinate 18,269,358 downwards.
CAGTTAGGAAATTGCCCAATTTAGTTGCCCTAAAACAAGGTTCTGGTCAGTAACAATATACTATTGTTTGCCTGGTCATCTAATGGTTTTGTCTTTCATTTTTCCTGTAATTTTAGAAGTTAGCCTAAGCAAGCCTTGAAATCCGATTGCTTGTCTGTTTTAGTGTTCCATTCTCATTGGTTAGGAGAAGAATGCACTTTAGAGCCGACAAAGTGCGATTCCTTATTAAATCGCACTGCTTAGGGCCAATTAGATTGCATTGATCACAAGTGACATTGAAAAGGGTGTAATACATCTAAAATAACGTAATTGTTCTTGTTAGCTGATTTTTTTGCATGTTTCTGTTCCAGAGACTGTATCATATTCGCGTGTGTGAACAGTGCAACCAGTTTGTATGGCGGATTCGTTATTTTCTCTGTTCTGGGATTTATGGCATTAAAACAGGGTGTGATGGTTAAAGATGTGGTTGATTCAGGTAATAGTGTTAAGTGAATATTATTGTGATACTTCATCGACTCTGTATTCCCTGTCAAGATAATAAATAATTTTACTTCTATTCCCTCTGGTGCAATCTCAGTGGCAGTGAAAGAGCTAAATGAAGTTCAATTTTTAAGCATTGTGTTGAGCGGTATACTGATCATGTAATTTGCACCAAGTGTCACTAATTGTGTACCAAACACAGCATAAGAAATAAAATAATGGGGATTACGCTGATATAAAAATAGAATACAAAATATAAAAAAAATAAAGAAAAAAATATAAAAGCATTGTGACTTCTTCAAAAACTAGCTTCGCGAGGTTTTTGCGGGAGTCGTATTTCTAGTAACTTAACACAGTATCTACATTTATATTGAGTGGAGTAGTGATGGTGTTATTCACTCAGCTTGATTCCCGTGCAGGTCCTGGCCTAGCCTTCATAGCGTATCCCGCGGCTGTAGCGGAGATGCCCGTTGCCCCGCTTTGGTCTATACTTTTCTTCTTCATGGTCATATTACTGGGACTGGACAGTGAGGTACATACTTGACGACTAACCAGACTGCCGCGGCAGGAACCATACGTGTGAAAATACGGCTCCCAACCGTACAACGTTTGTCGTGGTTCATTACACTAATTTTACTTTGAACAGGATTATGATAAACAATCATTGGATGAGGTTTTTGTGATATCCAGAATAACCAAGGTCTCGGTAGGGGTTATCAGCCTCAGTCTTTGGCTTCGGCTGATAACCCCTACCTCGACCTTGATTATTCTGGATATCACAAAAACCGATCTAATAATTGTTTTATTATTCTATTATTTTATTGTATTATTCAATTATTATTCTAATAATTGTTTTCTTTATTTTATTTTAATTGTTTTATTACAAAGTGCGCGAACTTGACATGATTACCCTTAGAAATCATGCACCGCGGTCATACATGACATGATTACCCGTGACCTTGAGTGTCCTTGACATAATTATTGTATAATCTGCAGTTATGGTTACGACGTCACAGGTGCTGATTTCGAAAATTCACTGTACGCTTTTGGCCAATCAGAAAAGAGATAGTGAGTTCAATGTATAATAATGAAGTTTATGGTTTTACATTATCTTTAATTTAAAACCGAGTGAATTGAAATTCTGGAAACACAATGGTGAGTCGCGGAAACTCGGCTGTGTACATCACATGAATCTCTTCATCATAATGCATATTATTGGAAGGAAGGCAAAGAAAAAAAATGTAGTTCCTGGAGGAACATAAGGAAGTTGGTGCGATACTCCTTAAGTTATTTACGAACAAGGCGGAATTAGGAATGAACCCTTTTCAAAAGAGCTCAAGGAGTTGTTAACGACATTCATGTCAAAAAAGCGTCAACAGATCAAACAGTGCTAGTGAATGGCTATCCAAGGATTGTTTAAAATACCAACAGATTAAAAAAAAGTTATGTTCCATATAAAGTGCAAAATAGAATACATTAAGAAATGCGAAGAACTCTTTGATTGAATTTGCTTTGTAAATCGTCCCGGAATAGCGGCAACAATCCCATACTTTCTGGTGCACCAACTGACCAATCTGAAACAAAAATGGTAAAAAAAATTGTAGCAGAATATTTGACATGTTCCATTGAGTGAAAACAACAAGTAAAATCCTTTCCTTCAATACATAACAGCAAGAGAAAATGAAGTAAGAGAAAGTATCTTCCATACTGGGTTCTCTTACTATTATAAGGGGACAGAATCTATTTTTAGATCCGGGAACTATTTTAACTGACCAATGGCTGATGCCCTCCTCATCACGTGGTTGTAATTTTAATGCGCCCTATTGAAACCGCGCAGCCATTGAACGAGATATAAATAGATTCCGCGCTAAAAATAGATTCTCTCCCCTTATTATATCAGGCGGGGTTATGTTCTCTTTCCTCATTTTCTCTTGATAACAGTCTCTTAGGGGTTATTAATATTGTTTGGATTGTTCTGCGAAAGCCCATAATGAAGAGTTAATTTATTGCAGTTTGTAGGCGTGGAAGGATTCGTAACAGCTATCGTGGACCTCTTCCCTCAACATCTAAGGCGTGGCTACAGAAAGGAACTCTTCATTGCCTTTTGTTCTGCCGTATGGTTTTTATTTGGCCTTTCTATGGTGACGGAGGTAAGAAGAAAAAATTTAATCCGTAACTGTTTCGTTGTTGGTATTTTGAGTTGCGAACGACGGGGTGGATAATGATTGCAATTTTTCTTGGAGAAAGGCTTAATTATTAAGTTTTGTCTCAAGCCTTGGACAAAATCAGGGTCTCCCCGCGTTGAAATTTCGTGTACCTCAAACCAGACTTGTTAAACGCATCAGGGTATAGAAGCGTATAACTGTGGACCATCGGGGCGAAGACTCAACGAAAACGACAAGTGTCGATGAAGAACGTTTGAACGCTCCTTTGTCAACAACAAAAATAGGCAAGCATTGCATGCATGTGGCTATTGTGCATTGTGATTGGCTAAATACTAGGCACGCGCTGATTGGCTCCTTCACTCACTCAATCACTCATGTTTCATTTGACATATTGGCTCCTGCATTAGTTCATATGCAGAAGCCAAAAAAACGGGGTAAAACAAAACCTCATTACTTTGACGGGGGGAAGACGTTTTTGCACTGTTCGCAGTACCTTGATTAAAAGATGTCATTTTCACGTTCAGTATATCAAGCTATTTTTGGGAATTTGTAGTTTTGTATTTACCAAGAGAAAATGAGGTAAGAGAACGAATCTTCCATACTGGGTTCTCGTATTATGATAAGGGGGACAGAATCAAGAGAAAATGGGGTAAGACAACTTATCTTCCATACTGGGTTCTCTTACTATGATAAGGGGACAGAATCTATTTTTAGATCCGGAAACTACTTTAACTGACCAATGGCTTATGTCCCTCTCATCACGTGGTTGAAATTTCAATGCGCCAAGGGGTAACCGCGCAGCCATGAAACGAGATGTAAATAGATTCCGCGCTAAAAATAGATTCTGTCGCCTTATCATATTAGACGGGGTTGTGTTCTCTTTCCTCATTTTCTCTGGTATTTACTTAGTATCTGGTGACCTTCAGTCAACTGACGAGATAGCTTTTTTTCCTTTTCAGGGAGGGATGTACGTTTTTCAGTTGTTTGATTTCTATTCAGCCAGTGGTAGTGCCTTGTTGTGGATTTGTTTATTCCAAAGCATTGCTGTTGGTTGGATTTACGGTTTGTAATAATTAATTTCCATTAACTCTCTCTAAGGTTAATTCCCAACTAAGGGCCTCTTTTTAGTAGTTTTAAAATACATTTTAAATACGTTTCAGAATTTTCTGTTCCATTTTAAGTCTTTATTACAAAGATCTAAGTCCCAACCCGTTTTTTTGAAAGAAGAGATTTCATTTCGGAAACTCTCTCCTTTTCTCTTATACATGAATTAGTCCATCATTATGATAAAAACGACCTCATTATTCCGTTCAAATGATTAAAATAATCTACTTATTCCGTACAATGTAATCAGTTATTCCAAAGGAAGTCTTGATTTCGTTATTCTGCCCCACAAAATGACATTTTTCCATTGCTCTACCAAACAAAAAATTCGTTATTCGTATTCCATTATTCCTTTTCACCCCCCGATATACACGACGGTTTGATTTACATGCCAATCAACTGGAAAAACATAAAAAAAACAAAATAAGTTTACCGTCGGTAAATCGGTTTTACAAGTTATTACTGAGAAGTTTGTCTACTCCGGAGCTTATCCTTTTGATAGGTTACTTCCATTTCCCTTCCTTTCTGAAGAATAAGAGGGCAAATACATAACTTTTAATTATACCATTCTTGCATTCAGTATTTTTTTTAATAAATATAATCATCCTTTATTAGCAATTCATAACAAATTTGTACATTATTTACAAGTATCATTTATCCAAAAATTGTTGATTATATCTAAAAAATGTAAACACATTTCCTCAAAAAAAATCATCGCTAAAAAGAATTACGTTTACAATATTTAAAATCGACACACTAGACAGGAAGTTACATTGTTTCGTTTCACCACGGCCGAGGGACTACAAGTATTATTTTAGTCATAGTCAAAACTTACACCAAAAGAATGTAATATACAAATATAGAAGAAAATTCGAAATTCACTAATGAAAACTTGGTAATGTATAGTTTGAGAATAGACCATTTTACAGTTGTGTGCTTAGTACCCTGGCCTTTGAATAGAAGCGAGGCTGGAGGTGACCTTGTTTTGTTACAAACCTTCCTGTTCTTTATTTGGAGATAAAATTGATTTGCACATGAAAGGCAGGGAGGTTTGTAACCAAGCAAGGTCACCTCCAGCCTCGCGTCTACTCAAAGGCTAAGTTCCTAAGGACAAAACTGTAAAATGGCCTATTCAGTAGTTTTTGTAGTAATAAGAAACATGCAAAAATTTCAATGCCCTGGTTGGCTGAGAGCAGGGAAATTAATCCCAAACAATGCAGAAAGTTGAAATTGAGTGCAGAAAGTTGAAATTGAGTGCTGAAAGCTGAAAATAAAATTTTGCATTTTTATTATTACCAAGTAATCAAATGGTTTCGAATGCAATTTTGTATATATAAGCACTCGTAAAATTTTCAGAGATAACAAATTGCACTCGCCCTACAAGTTCGAGCAGTTTTTTCACTCTTTGAAAAATTCACCTATGCTCATTGATTCCAAACTGTACACGAAACCACTTGATTACCTATACGAATAGACTGTTGCTAAATGTTGTTTTTGTCACCAGGCGCGGATCGTTTCTATGACAATATGACGTCTATGATTGGGTTTCGCATCAATCCCTGGCTTAAAATTTGCTGGAAGTATTTAACGCCATCCTTCTGCTTGGTGTGTACTTATTTACAACATTGCAATTTTAGAGCAACTCCATTTTATTAATGAATTCATCTTTTACAAGATGCCTGTAGCTCAATGTACAACACTTTAGAAAAGCCTTCGGGGGTCATGGCATCGATTCCGTTTGAGGAATCTCAGATTTTTTTTTGTATTCGATTCTTCTTTTTATTCCTAGAAGAAATGCATGTCAAATAATAATAATAATAATAATAAAAAATAATGATAATGGTGATGATGATGATGATGATAATAATGACCCTTTTTTGAGTGTCAACTTAAATGTCATTAAACCCTTCTTTGGAGGATTTAACTACTCCGGTCTTTAAACAATGTCAGTGGGAAATTTCACCACCTCGGTTTAGAGTGATTTTCGCATGCTCTTCGAATGTTTTCAATCGTAAACTCTTCATACTCATAGGACACGAACTTCCTCGCCCCAATTCCTAAATATATTTGGGCTTTACAAGAGACCTTAGCGCGTAATTGCTGCACCACTTAAGTATAATTTTCGTCGTTAAAAGCACTAATGGCGTCCTTTTTCCTCCCCTTACCCTTGTCGGTTCTTTTCTCCACCCGGCAGTCATTTTTCTTATTGCTCTGTACGTGAAGTTCTCATCGTGCAAAGCATCCTGGTATACTATGATAGCGCCAGGCTCATGCAAAATTTAATTTTACTTTGGTTTTTCTTTTTATTGCATTGGTTTTTTTCTTTACTTTTTGGTGCTGATTTCATTTCACTTTTATTAAAGTCTACTTTTATTTTATTTTTGATTTTCAATTTAAGTATATTTTTATTTGATTTTTGATTTTCAGTGAATAAACGTTTGATTTCATTATTACTTATCTTCTGTTTTACATTTTCATTAAAATGTCTGTTCATTTAAACATTTTTTTTAAAATACTTTAGCAAATTTCGATGGACAGCTATAGGCCACCATAGTGTTATATTTATCAAATCTGTTCAAGCGCGGGTTGAAAGTAATAGTTCTTGAATTTCCTTGACTTCACATTTTTACTACCGAAATGGGACCAACGTTCAAGGCATTGCATTGCTCAGTTGTACGCAGTGGTGGAGACACAATAAAATTCTTGTGCACAACCCTCCATTTTGTTCAGCGGCATATAATTATTGTTACCGATAGGGAGGGTTGCATATTATACACATCAGTTAACACATTTGACAAGGTAAATGTTTAACTGTATTAACAGATTTGGGGATGAGGAGTAACGAAGTGGAGCCCCTTTTAAATTTCGGTCTTCATTTGATAAAAATCTGTTGAAATTGCCCAGGCTTTCTTGACACAAGCTTGAATAGCTCCACATTAAAACGACTGAGTTGAGCTATTTACTCTATATTTCAGGGTATTTTTATATTTAGCCTTGTGACGTATTCTCCACTGAAGTACAGTAACTATAGCTACCCTTGGTGGGGACAGCTGATTGGTTGGATGATGGCGATGGGCTCAATCTTGTGCATACCTTTATTCATGGTTTGTAAGTTAGCCACAACGAGTGGCTCACTTGCACAGGTAATAAAATAGTTGCACCATTTCAGATATCTTTTTTAAGGGACGTAGTTCCCGGTGTTGTGGTATGGCCTTTGTGAATGTAATTTCACACACGTACGTATTATGAACGAGCTTATATAGCTCCTAGACGTTACGTGTATAAATAAAGTATTGATTGATTGATATTGATTGATCTTTCCCTACTCTATATTCTTACCCCTAACGGTATGTCTTCAAAAACGGACTGTGGAAATTCTTCCTGTGATATTTTTGAGTAAGATCAATGTTCGGAGGTGCCGGGGTAATTGATACAAAATATTGATCAGGGTAAACGTTTTCAAAGATTGCAGAGCGCCATTCCTAGGATAATTCACTGTCCAATGGAAAATGCTTTAACATTTTTAGTTGGCTCATTTAAATTGTAGTGATTTATCCACTGACAAGGTCTATCGACTGTCTGAACTACTGTGAAGGTGCTGTCGGGAACGTCAAAGCCTTCCTCCCCAGACTTATCCCGCACGTGTCCAATATAGTCTCCAAACTTGGGAGCTTCTCAGCTTCACCTTCTCAGTCAAATGAATGAATTTCTTTTTTGCGTTGTTAACTTTTCAGTTATTTTGATTTCTGTCTTTCCAAGCGACTTTTCGACGTGCAATTTTGGATTTTCTTTTTTTTTTACTTATTGTATTATTTAATTTTCTTTCAATAGCGTTTGAAGACTTTGGCGGAACCTACTTTTAGGCGCGAGGAAATCACGGGAGAAAAGCATGAAATGGAATATGCCAGTAATGGCCAAGTCACGAACATATCTTTGTCTTAAGCACAATTATATGTACAGTACTATCAATGTACATTTGGTTTTCATTCTCTGAGTTAAAGAAATATTCGAATTTGTATCAGTTTTGTATGTGCATTGAATAATCAATTTCAAATAATCAAGCCTATGAAGTATTCACGGGAATTTACCGACGATAATGTGTTTTTAACAGGTTCATTGTTTCTATAGAGATTTGCAAACAAAGTACAGTCGAACCTCTCTAAAACGGACACTTTTTTCTATGTATAATTTGTCATTTTGACCACAGTACTTAAGTTCAGTTCTGAATAACGTCTTTCGGTAGTTAACAAATGCAATGAACAGTAGCTAGAGTAAAAGTGAAAACTGCTTGAAGACATTGAACGTCTGGAAGAACGTTTAAAGCTAACAGAGAATCCAGCTGTCCGTAAAGAACCTAATCAAGCCCCGGGGGGGGGGGGGGAGGGGGGAGAGGGCACTTCCTTATATGAGCTATATAGGTTTGTGCGGTCCTAAGGGTATGGCTTTATATATTAGCCATTTAGTCGCCATTTTGGTAATACGTAGGGTATCGATTTTTACACTCGTGTTATAGTGTGGAATTCTGAGCTCGAAACTTTGGACTTGCAGTCGTGTACTGTACCTAATAAAAGCAGATAAACGTTGACTTTAACATTAGTCTGAACTGGGGAAATAATTATAAGGCAGGTCTGAAACAGATTTAAGGGTCAGGTCATAAATAGGGTGCCAAGTTGTTGGTCAGGTCATAAATAGAGTAGGAAAATCTCAGGGGTAACTCAAGTTGGCAACGGGCGAGGATGATCGTCGTATCTTTTAGGGGTCAAAATCAGGGTTCTGGTATCATTTAGGGTGTCTAAAAGGTTTATGTGTCACCAAATTCTAAGCTGATACCTTTTTGGGTATCTTGCATGTATTAATGCAAATCACTTCACATCTGATCGGTATATACATATGTGATCTTTTTTTTCATTTGTTACTGTTCTTGAAATTAATAGATCTGAGAAAAAAAAATGACAAGTTGAAGTTGACGTCTCTGGAACTATTGAAAATGCTTTAAAATTATAGATTTGGTCATTTTTTAGCTGGTATCTTTTGGCTGGTAAAAATCTTATGTAGCCACGCCCAACTTCGTAAGACTTCGGTATCTTTTAGGGATATTTTGGAAACTTTCAGACGAGCATCCCCGCCCTACGATATATGGGAGTCTCCCTCCGATTCCAGTATTTTTAGCTGAAGCCGTGAGAGGAATCGAAATTGACATTGACGAGAGTTCTCGAAGTACGTGTTAAAAAGTAGAGTGTAAAGGTTACTTTATGAAAAATGCATACGCCCGTTTTTTTTATATACAAGAGGAAAACTTTGTTATACATTGAATACATTGGGAATATATCTATTAAAAAGTATATTCAAAACTATAACCACGGAGTCTTCGTGTGCAGCGTTATTGGGAAAACCCTATTGTCTAGAGACATAGACAATAGTCTTTGAGGAGAGACACAACTGGGAGCAGTGGAACAAGCAAACTCTGACCGTTATATAATCAGACAGAATTTTATATTAAGCCAGCCAAAACAAGTATTTTCATCAATGAAACAAAACAATGATCCAAAAATGTTGATTCAAGAATGCTTGCAAAGATTTGCTGTTAGATATGGCTGTGAATGGCCAGGAGGGAAGTAGATTACAACTCGAAAACTGCAGGCTAGAGTTTTGTACAAGTTTAGTCACCGTGTCTTGCAAAAATCACTTAACATTATCATAAGTTGTCATAAAGTAATCATAACGTAGTCATAAGTCCTTCACAAATTTGAATGTTATGTCCCTTTGGGTGATAGAGAGGAAATTTGAGTATGAGCAAAATTGAGTTGTCACAGTTTGGGGACAGTGTCGATCAAAAATGGGGGAGAAAAACTGAATCCAGTGAGAATAGAAATCTGTTTTGAAATGAGTTTTGTGCGTCAATTTTAAGCGTAATCATGACCGCGGGTAGCGATAGGAAAATACGGACTGCGCCAAGGACCAATCAAATTTAGGAAAATGACACAAGACACGCATATATATACATATGCCACAACTGGAGAATAGTTACGCATCTATTAGTACGAAGGAATGTCTTAGGAACAATAATAATAGACAGGCTAAGGTAAAACGTAGACAGCTGAGGTGTGAAGTAGTTTTGGAGTTATTTCAAGGTTCGGTGTTTCCTTTTTCTCTTCGGGCGACAAACAAAAAAGAAGACTGATCATAAGAAAGTGCTTTATATAGGAGGTTTAAACCCTCCTGAAATTTAAAATCTGGACCACTCCTCCTTCCCTTTTATATCCAAGATTTGAGTAGTGATTAGTGAGTGCCACACTTTTCCTTATATATTCGCTTGGAGAATTTGAAATTATATTGTGTCAATAATCCTCAAGTTTGTAACATTCCTAATTTTCATTGGGGTTGGGGTATTCAGTATTTTAAAGCTGTTAAAGAGCAGTAAATCGGAAGTGTATGCCATGTTATTTATTGTAATAAATATGTATTTAATTTGGAGAATTTAACATGAGATAAATTTACTATCTTTGATCTCATACAACTTGAGTTTCCAATTATCACTTGCGTGATTTACACTGCATTGTTACTTTTGGAAGTTACTTCCGAGTGTGGAGCTGTTACCAAATAAACACCACCCTATAGAATCATCACCTTTTATTTTCTCTCTCAAACCTTGTACATGAAATATAAAGAAACCATTGCTATGGCCACCACACATCCCCAAAACAGGTACCACTAATTACCCACACTGTGCTATTGTCACAAGACATATCAGTAAAGCATTTCTCTAGTGCCATAAAATCAGCTTTTAATGGTGAAATAAGATATGCTTGCACAGAAATAAAAGGCACTGTAGTGTGACACTGGAAAAGACCCATTTTCTAATTTTTGGATCCATTATGTTACAGTATGTTATACTGAATGTTAATTGAAACCACTAAAATAATTAATAAGTATCATAACTAAAATTTTGTGTGGAGGCATAGTAGTGTAGTGGTTAGGGTGTCGGACTTCCAAGCAGAAGATTTGGATATAGCCCTGGTGCTGGTACTGTGTTGTTTCATTAGACAAGAAACTTTACTCCACGCTGTCTCTCTCTACCCAGGTGTTTAAATGGGTACCAGTGATACAATGCTGGGGGTGACCCTGCAATGGACTAGCATCCCATCCAGAGTAATAATAATAATAATAATAATAATAATAATAATGAACTTTATTTGAGTGTCAAGTGTATTTAGCACTGCTGTACTAATTGGGGACACTGTAAAGCGCAAATGAAATAAATTAAATCAAATCAAATGTTAGTTTTTGTGGAGAGGGGAAAACCGGAGTACCCGGAGAAAAACCTCTCGGAGCAGAGTAGAGAACCAACAAACTCAGCCCACATATGACGCCGGGGCCGGGAATCGAACCCGGGCCACATTGGTGGAAGGCGAGCGCTCTCACCACTGCGCCAACCCTGCTCCCAAAGTATGCTCTAATACTCCCAGGTGCTTCATGCTAATACTCCCAGGTGCTTCATGCTAATACTCCCAGGTGCTTCATGCTAATACTCCCAGGTGCTTCATGCTTTTGAAACTGGGATAAGTTCAGGCAGTGTGGGTCTTAAGGCAGTTTTCAATTAAACTGGAGGGGCACAGTTTAAACCTCTATTAAGCAAAAGCCTTTTGGAGTTCCACTGGTGCTGCTTGATAAAGGGGACTGCTTAACTCTTTCACTTCCAAGAGTGACTTAATAGATTTTACTCTATCTAACGCCAGAGGATTTTACTCGTCAAATGGAGACCCCTTGGGAGTGATAGGATTAATATGGGTAAATATTTGGTTAAAGTGTGAAATAGTATATGAAAATAATTACCACTAAATGACAAATGGTTAAACTCAGGAGTCTGAATATCTTTTATGAGTTTCAATGTTTGTTATTTAACTACTCTGCATGTTACCTTTGTCTTTTTTTTTTATACATCTTTCATTTCCTATGTTCCATGTGGGGAACAGGCATCCTGAATTCCTGTTTAGTTTAAAATTAGCGAATTGTAGAGGGATCTATCACATTTTTAACCAGCTGCTTAATATAAATTTTTAAAAAGATTTAAAGGAAAATTCTTTACTAAATTGAAGTTATTAAAGTACAGATTAAGCCTATTTTGGGACCAGAGTGGGCCTCCTGTAGTTAACCGTTAACATTACTGTCATGTTTCGTTTTGTTTACGTTTTAACAGTGATTTATCTACCTTTTCTGTTGTGTCCATATTCGTTCCATCATGAGGTCTAAACAAGCAACTAAAAGAATGTGAATTGGCACTGCTAGGCATCCCATCGATTACACCAGCTTCCATGACTTCCTGTTCTACTTCTTTTATGATGTTTAGTTTGTCTTTGCTTGATGTCTCACATTTTCTATGACCAGTAACTGAAAACTTGACGCGGTAACCCTTTTCCAATAGTGCTTTACAATGTTTTATTCTGAAGTTAAGATCATAAGCCGCTATTCGATCACCCACCGATATTTCTTTAATTTTTAATCCTCGTCGGTAATCTGCCTGTTTTCTATGGTCTTTTTGCACCATTTTGTAGACTGGAGTACCAGCAGTTCGGTCTTCTTTTTTTACCGACACAATATTCAGTGATCTCTCTTTCGCGATATGCAGGGCCTCCGCTAAAGTCTTTTCACCCAGGTTTTGTCCACTTTCGTCGATGAGCAAAATAGTTCCTTGCTTATTCATGCGGGACGAGAGACTGAGCGCTCTTAAGGTTGATCCAACGAGTTGGAATGATTTCCCAGGCAATGTAAACTTGGTGAGAAAATGAACAAACTGTAACGGAGATATGCTCCCAAAGGCATAGTGATGGCTTAAAAAAGACCTTAAATGCGTCCTCGTTAAGAGTAGATGGCAGCTTGGGGCAAACTTCAAGCGATTCATCACCTCCTCGTCCTCTGGCAAAATGGCGTCGGCACAGCAATCTCCAGGCGTCCTTACTTCACCTATAAGCCATTGCGCCTCTAGAATACTCGTTCCAGACTTATCCGAGTTCGCATGACGGCGGAATTTGACATTGACCAGGAACATTTCTCGCCGTAAAAATACCACACACCGTAAGTGGCCATCTGGAAAAATTTGCTTCTAAATCATTTCCGCCTAGATAAGGAGAGTTCGGAAGATTTTCCAATTAAGCACTCTTTATCCACACTTTTCTTTCATCCTTCCATGTATGGGCTACTATGGCTCGGATTGGCTCCACAATTTTCTATGTATACTGCCTACAAACCAAACGGCAGATTCCCTTTCATCTCAAGGTGATACGACTTATGTTATCAACTCACCTGATAAACCCATTTATGTCTTAAATTTCTCCCGGATGTAGCAACAGTTTCTCTAGCAGCTAACCGCGGAATAATTTCCGCACAGGTCCCTACTTCATTATGCAAGCTGTAGCCATACTGTTTCATTCTGACAAGAAATGTTTACATGTGCATTACCCTAAACAATTCATCTGCTGCATGCATAATGAAGTAGGGGCCTGTGCGGAAATCTTGCCGCTAACCGCTTTATAAGATCCTGAACCCTTGGTAGCCTACAGGGAAATTCGTAGCCTGTTCCAGGCTCTCAGTTGGTGGAGACGAGCGAAAGAAAGCGAGCGCGAGAAAAAAACCGAGGGAGTATTGAGGAGAGGGGAGGCGCCTCGGTTTTTTCTCGCGCTCGCTTTCTTTCGCTTCCGTACTTACAGGCTTCCGTAGGAAGAAACAAAGGAGAACGAGGAGCTCGAAAAAGAACTAAAACATAGATTAGAGGGCAGCATATGAATCGATGCATGGTAGGTTTCATTTTTTTTCCTGATAAGCTTATCGATCACATTCGTTTTCGTAAATAAACTAAGCTATCGGCTTAAGTTACTTTTACAAGACTTTCGTTCGATTGAATGTGCTCGCGCAAAAAAGTTCCGTAGCCCAGATTTGCTGAACGAACTAAATCTTCACGCTTGAAATGTTCGAAACTCGTCACTGAAGATTGCGATGGTTCCCATTTCGCTTGCTTCAGTCGAACGATCGTCGTCGTAGAATGTTAATTTATGAAGGAAAATACATTCTTTTAAATTTCCCAGGTTACTGCAACCAGCAGCAACACATTTGTTTGGCAAAACAATCTCTGATCAACAAACTCTACCACCTCCACAACCTCTGACTTGCATGGAATTTAAATCAACTTGCTCTCTTTTCACGTCAAAGCACCTACTAGTCCCAATCCCAGAGTTTAGATTTGAGAAAATCAAATATATTTCTTCACCAATGTAATTCAAAAAATATGCAAAATTGTTTAGTCCAAAAGAAAAAAAAAACTGGGGTTAGGTGCACTTGAATGATATTTGAAAACATAACTGAATTGACAGAACGCGTACGACTTTTGTCAGCTCTATTTACTGCATGTGAGTAATGTCATTATAATATGTTCCATATATAGGATTATAATCATTTCATTTTAGCAACCTTGTGATTCTTAACTGATTGCTATGATTACGTTTGCGTTGCGGTTTAATCAAAACAAATAGAACCATCTCGTGTATTCAAAAATGTTTGAACACCCAGCTTTATTTCAAGCTCATTAGAAAAAGTAGTATGGTTTCCTGTTTGATTCCCCGGGGGTTGGGGCATTTGATCACCTAAAACAGACCTATGGTGGGGCATTTGAACGGCTCTTTTGCCCGGGGAGGGGGGTATTTCAACAGTCAAAAGTCCTAAAATTCAAACGCCCGGGGTATTTCCGGGGGGGGGGGGGTTGTTGAAGTGTCGAATTGACCGGTACGTAATGAGAATGTGACAGAATATCAACACAGTTGATTACTTTTCTCGTTGCCTGATTTTGTTACTGTGCATGTATTCGGAGGAATGTCACTTGGGTAGAAATGAGTGCTGATCATTACTGGGACGTAAAGGATTAGTACTGATGGCACTGTGGTAGTGGCACCTAGCCGTTCTCGTATGAAGGCTAAGACGAATGAAAAAGGTAATGTGGACCATGTATCCTGGCCTGTGGAACAATACCGAGGATGACTGTTTATTTACCATACAGCTAGTCAGCAAGCAAGGTCTCCAGTGTTTTTTTGGCGCGTGATGCTACCTCCCCTGCCCCTTCACCCTGCGCACACGAAAATACTATGGAAATCCTGCTCGCTAGGTGATAATGACCTGCGTTACACGTTGACTCCCCTGTTTGCACCCTCCCAGACCTCAATAAATTAGAAAATGATGGGACTGATTCGTTGAAACATACGCAAATAATTTATAGGCAAGTTGCCCGCAACGACACATCCAGCGAGCCAGACAGAAAAATTTTACCAACACTTAGGGTGCGTTCCTTTGGTATGATCCGGATCTGGATTTGTGAACCGAGATCACACGATCATAGCATGTCAAAAGAACCGATGAATCCTTGCCCAGGGTGGCTGAGGTTGAGGGAAAGCATATTGGGAGGAGTTCCTGGAGTGTGATGCTTTAGGGAGATACACCCGGCTTTGCTAATCGAACAAACCGAGCCAAAAATCAATCCAACTCAATCGAACTTAATCGTTCGATTGCTTCGGTAATCGAACTGGAACTTTTTGGATGAGTTCGATTAAGTTCTTTTTCCGATCCCAATCGACGCGATTGGTTCGATTTTGTTCTGTGGAAAAGTAAAACGGCATACAAAAACCGATAAGCATTCAGTCTCAACAGAATTGGAAGGATTTCACTCTTTAACCGAACTTAAACTAGAGGAGCAAATGTGAGAGATATTAACACATTTCAATAAACTGAGATCTTTATCGTTTAGGTGATTCGAAATTGATAAATTCCCAATTAACACTGGATGAGGAATCTAAAGGTCTGTTCACATAGAGGTGGGGGATCCCGGAGAGGCGAGATAACCCGCCTACCACTGGTCCACAAAAACGAGCATTCACATGAAATATTTATAGCCCCGTGGGCTCAAAAACCTTTCTACTGCAGTCGCACGTAACATGTATTATTAAAGATACTTCCGAAGAAGTTCCACTCACAAGGGAGTCCATGCCCTGAATTTCAAGGCTTATTGTTTGAATTCTTCGTAGATTTGAGCTGACGAACGTTTGTATTTGATGCATATTTGCAACGGTTCCCGCTAAACACTTCCCTCACGTCTAGGCCGCCATAATGAAAATCACCTCCGATTACACGTCACCAGCATCTGTCATCTTATTGCTTCATTTACCGAAAGTGTAAGATACGGAGGGCCATTCATCAACAAAAACGCCAGAATTTGATTGTAAGACCTTCAACGAAATACACATGGTCTCCCCCGGAAAAATGTCGGCGAGCGAGCGATCCGAACTTGCCTCCACACCAATGACTCGTTTCATGTTTCCCATTTCACGAGTTAATAAACGACTTTGAATGAATGTCCAATAAAAACATCTCCACACTATCCGAGGCATTTATTTTTAACAACATTCGTTCACCAAAATAGTATGCATATCACATCTGGGCAAGCTGAAGAAAAACTCCTAGGTTGTATAAGTAGTTATTCAAGGCGAGCTCGTCCGCTGTGTTCCAAAAAATTCAATTCTTTAACCACAGAGTTTATTCTTTATTCACGCCAACCTTGCTACACATAAAAAGAATCACGATGGTTGGATTTTACCTGTTTTTTTTATTTATTTATTTAAATTTCTATTGCATCCAATAATTGCTTTTTTGAATCTTAAAGAGTTCTCACGATCTTTCTAAAACGAATTGCAGATGCTTCAGAAAATATACCTAACTACTCCAACGATCATAAATACGAGCTTCAAAGTCCACTTATCTAGAGCAAACGTTATTATATTCAATGCTACTTTGCAGCAGTGTCCAGCATTAAATGTCCATTTAGTCAGAACACAGAAGTCAGCTTTTGATGAAAGCGTACAACACACGGCCATTTAACTTGGACATGTCTTTGTTTGTGATCACTGCAACGGAAGCGCACATGGTAAGTTAGAAACTGAAAACCTGTTACGGCAATCAACAGAATTCTCAGCTTGAACAGTATTAAAAACAGTATTAAGAGCAAAGACCTATCACTCTTGATAGATAATTGTAGAAACTGTGACATATGTTGCTAGGCCGCCTTAATTTCTTAATTCGTAATTAATTTTTTATATTCTATTTATATTTGATATTCTGAAAGTTTTTTAAAGTTTAAATAATTTTAACTTTATGTAGCTAAAGTATATTTTAATGTGTAGATAGTGTCCCCAATTAGTTTTTTCAAGCTAAATACTATTGACACTTTAATAAAGTCCTTCATTCATTCATTCATTCGAACCATGAGACAGCCAACCGCCTCGGCATCTCACGCTCAAAATGAACACACTGAGGTAGCCGAACTCTTCCCTCCTCCCGTTTTTTTCCTTCGGGGGGAGGGTGCGGCTACACGTAGGCTAAGACTGAGGGACCTAGCAGACACAGAGACAGAAAAACAGACAGGACTGACAAACAAACAAACGTTACAATTGTGCGACAATCTTAACTAAATTTGAGTAACTATTCAGCTATCCTAACCACCCTATTAGGAGAAAGCATTGGCCAAGTGCAATTTCACGCGACGAGGTCTCGAATTGTTCAATATCCCATGGGCCAACAAACTGTGATATGGAGATTACATATTGAAAATAAAGATCAGATAAAAAAACGACAAAAAAAAAAGAAAATAGAACTAATAAGTCAGGAGATTTACCAGATTGGCAGTTGGATGTTAGCGAAAGTTTTAACAGCTGCTCATCTCTGTTGAACAATAACGCAACCTGGGTTAATCCAAAGAAGAGTGGTCAGTATTGATCCTGGATAGCAGCCAAAACATAAATGTCATCTAGTGACTCAGTAGAAAGTTAATAAAAAAGCTACCTGTCGCTTAAGTTGCTCGAAAGTCAAAGTTGAATTTCCACGAGGATTCTCCAGTAAAACAGTTCCTTGCAGGGATTTAGTTCCTTCACGAAAGGTTACGTTCACAAATCGGCAAACTGGTATTCCATTAGTAACCGCCTTCTCTTGTGATTGGTGACCTCGCAGAAGCTTCAGGTACAGCACAGCACCTTTAACCTGATAGAGTTGGAACGGACACTAAGAACAGGCTGGGGCAGAATATGAACTTATGAACACGCGAATATCACTTATATTTCACTTTATCGGTAGCCTGTGTACAGCCGACCCCTCCCCTAAAAAAATCGGGAAAGGAGCGTCTGTGATTTGCCGTTGATAATCGTGTTCCGGAATAAATTTTTCCTAAACAGGGCTCGACTTTCAGAAAAAAATCTTGGGGCCACCTGGCCTCCAAGTTTTCATTTTTGGTCGCCAGGACAAGTATTCTAGTCGCCAAAATTATCTTCAAGAAAAAATAGAATATAATACACTAAAGGTCGTTTAATAAACCTCAACAAACGATTTCATCGGCTTCATACGCGAACACGAAAGTATCAGAGTATTGAACTCGATAAGAAATTTTAAAACTAAATCAAAAAATCTTGGGGCCAGCCTGGCGACCAGGCGGGAAAACTTAGTCGCCAGTGGTTAAAATCTAGTCGCATTGGCGACCCCACAGGTCGCAACGTCGAGCCCTGCTAAATTATGGAAAGTGATTAACGCTGACCAAAATTCCGTGCCTAAAATGGCTTTCAATGCGAGTGAATTTATATTTCCATCGCGCATCAGATATCTAGATAGAGTCTGAGTAAAAAAAGAGTCTGCGGCATTCTCAAAATTCCTTCGCTTTACAGCGACAAAAATGCATAGAGCCCTACTAAATCGATAGTTTGGAAGATACATTGGCGATCCAGTCTCCTTGCGGAGTACAGTCAGAGAGATAATAGAAGACTTCATTACAAAGGCAAATAACTCTCACAGCACGAATCAAATTTACGGCTAAAATATCAGAAACATAAATTGCATTCTTGGACACGAAAGTGTACAAAGGGGACAGATTTAACAAGACTAGCAGTCTATCCTTGATGTGCAAACACACTACAAAGAGACAGAGACTTTTCAATACATGAATTTCTATTCGTGTCACCCAACAGGCGTCACCAAAGGATTCATAAAAGGAGAAGAATAACGACTTCTACAAACGAATTCCTCTCACACTACGTTTGATGAAAACTACGCCTTAAGAACAGAGGACATCCAGAAAACACGGTGGAGACAACTCTCTGACGTGAATTTCACTAAGCGAGAAAGGTCATTAAAAAAATAATGACGCACGTAGTACTGCCTTTTGTCACACAATACTGCCTTTTGTCACACAATACCCGCCAGCACTTCCAAATTTAAAGAATGTACTTAAAGGTTACTGTAGACCTTCAAAGGTTGAATTTTGCGAATTTTTTTTTCTGTCCTCCTGACATAGCTAAACTATCGATTTAAAGTTTGGTGAAAAAAGTTGTTTGAAATCATTCAATGATCGCGAGATTTCGGGGAAAAACTATTTTGGAGAAGAGTTAATAAATAACTAAAGGCGTTCTAATCCCATTAAACACATCCAGCGCCTACTGATTTTTCGCGGCAAATCTTATCCGGGACTAAAATTACAATCATTTGAATATTTTGTTTACATTGAAAGTTGTGCTGTGTCGCGTTGTTTTGGCCGTTGGTATCAGTGAATATTTTAATGTAGAATCCGTGAAAACTTACATTATGAATTCATCGAAAAGAGAAAAGAAGCCTTGGACAAAATCTCGTAAGAAACTGGAGAAAAAGGAGAAAGGCGATTTGTTTGATGAAAGCAGGAGGAAGCTCGTCGCCAGTGACAAAGGTTCCTGGTTTGACCAGCCTTCAAGCGATGTTTCAGGAGTCTCTCATCCTTCAACTTCCAGAGAGGCTGGTACCGGTAGTTTAAAGTTGATGGCTTCGAAAGCTGCTACCCCTGGTTTAGCAGAATCTGACTCGACCAGTGGCGAGGAATCGAACGCAAGCACAGAATCGACGGAATTGGAGTGTGACCACGTTTTGTTTTGGATCGCGCTCGGTTGACTGAATGTTTGATTCTTTGGAGGTTGCCACAACTTTTCCTCCCTTTCGCTGATTAGTGCCTTTTCTCTTTAATGTTTTTTCGAGAGGCTTTTCTCTTTGATTTAACTTTACCCATGTTTTCGCCGCAATCACTCGACGGTGTTCGACTGCGACTGCAAAACTTCCCGCAAATTTAATGAGCTATTTTTGTTGCGGGCGCTCGGGGGATCCGAAGCTCGTGTTTCATTGGTCGGCGGCATGACCCAGTTGACAGCCGCTTTGATGAAGTGTGATAAGCCTTTAAAACTTTAGGAGTCTAAAACTCGGACTTTATTTTTGCGTGGATTTCCTTGCTTCAAGCGAATTAATAGGGTATATGGATTTGACGGATTCTCATGAAATTTGGCCAAAATGTTCCTTGGTTATCAATGCAAAAAAGGGTGTGAGGCTTTTTTGATATTTCAAATACTTCTCCTTTTACGCGCTCTCATGTGACGAAGATCGGCAAATATTCAATTCCCCGACTTCAAAATAGATTTTCTCGGCAACCATTCGGAATATCGAAAAAGCCTCACACCCTTTTGTAGCCTATTACCTACTGATTGACATTGAGCAGTTTGTTTGGTCGTACTTGCGAGCAGGAAGGCAGGTAATTCAGTTAAACAAATAGTGTCAGTTTTGCGTTTGAAGGCTAGCGCGCGCTTACCATTAAATCAAATCTTAAAAAAAAATATTTCTTCTGATTGTACATTTTATTAGCTTTACGATGATATATACTTTTCTATGGTCAGAGTATAAGCGGCGCGCATACGAATGATTCTTCGGAAGACACCTCTGAAGGTCTACAGTAACCTTAATGGCATTTAGCTCAAAACCAACAACATCTAGGAGAAACGTTCACGGAGCCTCCCTATTATCGCATCGCAAAGGAGAATGCCTAAAAGATATCCTGGTCAGAGCTCAACTCTGAAGGCACACGATCATTTGCGAACAGCAGGAGTCGCGCAGGCCCGTTAACACTTCTTTTAAAACGTGAATACCAGAGATTGCTTAGAGAAGGCTCCGATTGCAAACCCCGCGAAAATGAGAGTCAATCAAATCTCGTTGTTTCAATGATGTAGTGATCCATGGGTATTGGGGAGAAGGGTTGGCGCAGTGGTGAGAGCGCTCGCCTTTCACCAATGTGGCCCGGGTTTGATTCCCGGCCCCGGCGTCATATGTGGGCCGAGTTTGTTGGTTCTCTACTTAGCCTGCAGAGCAGGCGAGATTTTTTCGAGCGAGCGCTCACATCGTAAAAAGTTTAGCCGCCATCTTGAATTTTTCATGCAGTGGAAGACTGGGGAGAGAAAGAAAGGTTTACCAAGGGGGTGAGTGATAGGCAAGACGAAGGATAGGGGAGGGGGTGGGGCGCAGAAAATTCTCATTTTCCCCCTCCCCCTTCCCCCACCGTCTAACATGGCGGTCGCAAGATTGTAACGCTAACTCGCCCTAATAAGACGCCTGCACTGCAGGCTATTTTCTACTCTGCTCCGAGAGGTTTTTCTCCGGGTACTCCGGTTTTCCCCTCTCCACAAAAAACCAACATTTGATTTAATTTAATATGATTGATTTGATTTGATTTCTGCTTTACAGTGTCCCCAATTAGGGCGTCAGTGCTAAATACAGTTGACACTCAAATAAAGTTATTATTATTACTATTATTATTAGCCAATCAAATCAGTTTCCACACATTCCGGGAAAAGTCACGTAGTATTTGAACGCGATTATCCACGGCAAATCACAGACGCTCATTTATCGATTGTTTTGGAGGGGAGGAGCGGCTGTACACAGGCTATTTATTGCCTGAGCACGCAAAGAGCAAGTTACGAGTGGTGCAATATATGCCTGTGGGATTCCTAACAGGGGAAACATCCCTTTAGGACTCTTCTATTTCACGCCAGAATAGCAAGATCACTACAAGGGTCAAATCTTGGACTACCTTTCTATCGTCACTGCAAATACATTATTTGTTAACCGTCTTTCCTTTCCTAGCGACGTTTACATATTTCAGTTACTTCGACGAGTCAGTCGTCGACTGAACACTGCAAAGATGTAGTAAGTATTTAGATTTAGTATCACCCAACTAGTGGACTAATGCAAATGCCGCAATCTGATTGGCTACGCTACTAGAGGTCTATTAGTAATAGTCCTCGAGTAGCGAAATTCGTGGCGCTTTCTTTTGTTTTATTCCCAAATAAATCTTTCTTCAACTTGCATTTGCTAACTTTATTATTGGTTTTTCTGTCCATGGGCTATTGACCCGATGTAGTAAGTATTTAGATTTAGTCAGTGTCTTTGTTTTTGACAGTATAGCAAGACAAATTGTTGCAAACAGAAAAAAATACCGCCTATATTCGAAGCGATACCTTCCACTGAAATGTCACTGCTTTTAGCTTTCACTAACCTGACAAAATGTTGCCTAGTAAAGGAGTGAAAGAAAGAGAACTGAACGTTATCTAACAGTTTGTACAACAAAGCAGCAACATACCTCCGTCTGCTCGTTGATAATTTCAGGGAGTGTTGGCGCGTGGAGACTGGACACTAAAGGCTGCTTGACATTGTCTTGGATGTAGTCTCCCTGTGACTTTATGACGTCACGTAACATTTTGCTGGCAGGTGTTGACGTTCCCTCCAGCACGTCAAACACAATAGTGATATCGTCACAAGGCTGCAGGTGAGCCTAAAATGTGCACACACAACCATAAGTAAAGAAATTAGAGATAATGAATACAACTTTCTTGTAGCGCTCTTGATTACCAATTCTTGACATCTTTTTCAAATCTGCACTATCGGGTAATTTGATAGTGAAAAGGTTATGATTCTTCTAGGAAGAAGAAAGATTTCTAGCAAACTGTAACTAAAGTTTTCACTCATTCGTGCGGGCTCGTGTCTCGTGAATAAGCTATTGAATTGAGCATATCTGTGGGATTGTGGAAATTGTACATAATTATAAAATAATTTATTAATTGATCATGGCATTCTCAAGGCATTCTCGTTTAATTTACGGTATATAAATTTTAAAGTTTTTTGCGGCACTTTGTTGTGCAAACTGATTTATTGTTGTCTAACTTGCATGAACTCTGCGTGTGAGCAACAGTAAAAGCGGGTAAGGCTGAGGGTACGTTGCACCTTTTTGCGAAGCTTCTGGATGCGATTCACAACCTCACGTGCCAAACCCTCATCAAACAACGATTGATCCGGAGTCACGTCTAACAAAACCAGCATCTACAGAGCGGAATAAATAAGCAAAGACGTCAAAGGTCAATATGTAAAGACGACATTAAAATATCAAAAGGATGTCTATAATGAGATGACAAAACTCCTTCACAAAACAAGACAAATGCTGGTACATTTGCTGAGGTTAGGGTGCAGTTTTGGAGATGACACAATGAAATAACTTTACGCTTACTTCACCATCCGAGTGTGCTTGATATGAAGATGGAGTTGAACCATTTTGATCAAATGAGTACATGACCTGTAAATAACCAAAAGATACAACCTCTTAACGACTCGGCTAATACATGGCGAAACCCACGAACTTCCCCTCTCCTCCCCCATCTCACCAAATCCACTTCACGACATCTTCCCTCAGACAAAACAGCAGCGAAGCAGAAGTGACCGCGTCAAAAGAAAAGAAAAAACGATTCAAAAAGGAGGACAAAGGTCAAGAACGAAACGGTTAAGTGGATTAAAGGAACTTCCTTTTATTTCACGACAAAGCTGTTTGGAAAACGATCAGAGAGAAACAGTACTTTAAACATGTTGAAAAATAATACATCCAACAAGGTTAACTGTTCTTTCTGTGCACTTGTTGTAAACGTACCTTCAGATCAGTGTTAGATAACAAGTGTCCAGCTACCATCAACTCTCCTTTCTCCTGGAAAACCTGAATGTCCTCGTCAGAAAGCCCTGTCAAAACACACAGCATTAAACAGAGAACCAATTGGTAACAGTTACTGGTAATTGGTTTGCCGTCATGAATAGGTGACATAGTACAGATCAATATTAGGTGCATCATAGGAGGTACATACTTTCCATATATATTAAGGATTTTAATATTTCACATAAGTAAATTGCTTTCATGACAGATCAGGGGACTGCTTGTGTGTGAACAAACAGTTTATGAACTTGTGTGCAGCATCATCGTTATCACAGCGAAGAATTAGTGACGTCAACAAAACCAGGAGTACAGACTCCTTCTCTCTCATCAGCATCAGTTCATTACTCCTGTAGTGAATAGGGTAATAATAATAATAATAATAATAATAATAATAATAATAATAATAATAATAATAATAATAATAATAATGACAATGACAATGATAATAATGATAATGTAATTTTTTCTCTCAATAAATTCCAAATCTAATATGAAAGACTATAAAAAAACAACCTAAAAACTATCTAAAAAAACCTCTATGGATACTAATAGTATTATTTGATTTCCGGCATGTTGCTTATCAATATCAAGGTCTCCGTCAACATGGTCCATTGTGCGAACACGTCTTGGTGCGCGCGCACCTCTCAAGCACAGGAGAATCGATCTTAAAATGGCAAAGGACACTTTAGTCCGGATCCAGGATATAGTCACGCTGTATTCTTCTCCCTTCTTTAACGCAATGAGCTCTGCCAGGCGACTATGAAAACGTTTTCACTCATCCGCCATACCACCGGTGGTAGTGAAGACCAGAGGTGTGAAGCCGTGTTAATAATAATAATAATAATAATAATAATAATATACATGAAAAAATTACTCGATTCTGATTGGCTGAGAGCAGTGCAGTTCAAGTGTAACACCAGTGCAAAAAGTGTAATACCAGTGCAAAAAGTGTAACACCAGTGCAAATTACACATCGATTTTCTCGATTATGATATTCTTTATTTTTGAACGACCCGCTTTGAGTTCGTAGCGTTATCAGTTGATCTTCATCAGCCAATCAGTAAATAAAGTGTCAAATCCGCGTCAAATGCTTACTTCCTGTCCGTCTGCAATGAGATCTTCCGGTACTTCTTCCAGGCGAATTTTTTCATGTTTATATTATTAATAAGTAATCATACGGTTTTCTCGTTCAATTTGGAATTAATTTGTACTTGTGAGTTTTTCAAAAAGCTGAAATTGCACTCGCCGAAGCGGCTCGTGCAATTTCAGCTTTTTGAAAAACTCACTCGTGCAAATTAATTCCAAATTGAACTCGAAACCGTATGATTACCTTTACTAATGGTAATGGTAATGGTAATGGTATTGGTAATGGTAATAGTAATAGTAATGGTTATAGTAATGGTTATAGTAATGGTTATAGTACAGGGGTTTCAATAGAAGCCGGCAACCGGCGATTTTCGCCACCTACTTCCCAAATCATCGCCGCCTACTTTCTCACATTAAATTTCTTTTTGGTCTCTTGAGTTTCTTGAGTCACAGAATTTCTCACCTGTTACAGCCGCCTACTTTAATATGGTTAGCCGTCTACTTTAGGACTTATTGAAACCCCTGATAGTAATGGTAATAGTAATGGTAATGGTAATAGTAATGGTAATAGTAAGGGTAATGGTAATAGTAATGGTAATGGTAATAGTAATGGTAATAGTAAGGGTAATGGTAATAGTAAGGGTAATGGTAATGGTAATGGTAATGGTAATAGTAATAGTAATGGTAATAGTAATGGTAATAGTAATGGTAATGGTAACAGTAATGGTAATAGTAAGGGTAATAGTAATGGTAAGTGTAATAGTAATAGTAATGGTAATGGTAATAGTAATAGTAATGGTAATGGTAATAGTAATGGTAATGGTAATGGTAATGGTAATGGTAATGGTAATAGTAATAGTAATGGTAATAGTAATGGTAATAGTAATGGTAATGGTAACAGTAATGGTAATAGTAAGGGTAATAGTAATGGTAATGGTAATAGTAATAGTAATGGTAATGGTAATAGTAATGGTAATGGTAATGGTAATGGTAATGGTAATAGTAATGGTAATAGTAATGGTAAGGGTAATAGTAATGGTAAGGGTAATAGTAATGGTAATGGTAATAGTAATAGTCCGTCTTTGGTAGCATCATCTATTCAGATGGCAAATCCAATCTCCTACTCCTATCTTTCCACAGCTCTCCTCTAAAACCTCTTTACCCTCATCCTTTCCTTACTGTGCCTAGGTTGGCACATGCGCATCTTAGACTCCTACTCTGCTTAATAAGCGATGGTGCAAATCTCCTCACCTTTCCATTTGTCAGCCCATTTGTTGAGTACACTTAACAGATATTTATACAAGAACGAGTCCATGTTTGCCTTATTTGACGAAACTAACGACCTCACAGCACCTTTAATCCTTCCACCTCCCTGACATGAGAAGCAGGCTTTCTTAGAGAGTGCCATGCACACCCATGTTAGTTGAGGGAATTTGGTTTTAGATCAATTCCCTAAATTCAAGTTGACGAATTTCTCAGTTATTGACACAGTAAGGACCATTTGCATATCTCATACCTTAAGAAGGGAAAGGATTGAAGAATAGATGCTCATTCTGTTATGCCTGTCACTTTAGTTAACACAGGGAACGGGTGACTGGGTGTGGGGGAATTAGAGCTATTACCTTTAATGGCCTGTGAAACTTGCTTGAATTCACTTTTCAATCTTCTTCCCAGAGTCTGATTATCTGGTTCAGCCCTTAGACGTACACCAAACTTGTTTTTGTCAGACGACACTGTTACTTTCCTCACATTCAGCTCCTAAATAAATGACAATGATCAAGGCACTTTGCTAAAGCTCGAAATGCTGGAGTCTGACCGGTTATATTTCAAAAGAAGCAACCTCTATTTCAAGGTTTTTTTTATGTGTGAGGTAGCTCACTCTACAGTCATGTCCCTCACACAGTACAGTAGCTAAGGGACAGATTGCATACCTGCTTGATGTAGTTTTCAAGAGAGATGACATCATCAAGGCTCTGCTGTTGCTGATGAATTACCACGAGCTCGGGGAGGGGATACTAAATAAAATCAAAACATAACAAAACCAGGCATTGCATGAGGTTTTGTGACATTTCTTTTAACTGACAGCACGTTTAGTCCGGTTTGCGTTTAATCTGTCTACAATTTTTAAGTAATTGTGATCAGGTTTGTGAAAAGGTTTTAAACAGCTCCCTCCCCCAACCACTCTTCCCTGTGGTAACTATAGACCATATTTGAGAACACATTATACTTGTTATACTTGTGTTAGCTTTTTATATATTCTACCGAGCCTTATACTGTAGTTCAATTAGGCATTCTACATGGTCTCACAGTCTCGCCTTGCATTATGTCTTTATCGCCCAGGGAAAACAAGTACAACAACAACAACAACACGCATTTTATTTTGAAGACCAATACAGACCATAGTAGCCCGCAATTAGCACAGCTATTCTACGCGGGCTACTTAATTTTGGACTGGATGTTTAAAAAAAAAAAAGAAACAAACAAACAAGCAGACAGAAAGTATCTGTACAACAACAGAAAATGTGTATACAGCAACATTAAAGAAAATAGACACAACAATATTAAGAAAAAAAGAAGAAATGGAAAACAAACTATTAATAACGACATTAAAGAAGTCTAACCTTTCTGGATGACCAGTGCTATCTTTTGTTTCGTAAATGTAATACTTAGTATGCTTGATAACACGATTACCTTAATAGGCAGAGTGTTTCTTTCTCTGACAACTCGTCCCAGGTCTATCACGGTCTGCATGAGTGCCACCCTTCTTTCGATCTCTCTGTCAATCAACTCCTCCCTAAAACAAGGAATGGTGAGTGTTACTACTGACTTCTCTGATCGGATCGGTCCTCTGAAAACGGGAAATTGTGCAGACACTTGGACAAAGTGGCTTCTCATTTGTCATACATCTCCAATAATTTCAGGCGGCTGAACACATGTCACGCTCCACACATTTCTAGAATAAACAGAACTTATGGAGGCTTGCAACTATAACAGCAAGGAAGTGCTTCACTCGAGTTGAAAAAATCCCAAAAAAGATCGTCAACTTAATGCTTCAAGAGAGGGGAGGGAGAGGAGATAAGTAAATGGGAGGCGTACCTTGCTAGTGGAATCATCAAGTAATGAATACTTTCAGTCTCGCCTTGCATCATGGTATCTGGAATGTACGCTCGCAAGGCCTGATACGTGTGCTCCGTGAGGAAGGGTGTGAATGATGCCTGTAACAGATATCATAAAATATTTAATTCTATACCGCTTAATAATACACCTGTGCAGTTTATATGGCAAAGTATTTTCTGCTCCGTGTTAACAGAGAGCTCACCACATCAGTTTGAAATAATTGCCTACAAATAAAGCTCAGCTTATGACATGCGCATACGGCACTATCTGTGATCTAGATGCAGCTAAAATACTCTGTTCCAGTGCAGTTTCGAAAAAATAAGGCACCCCAATTGCCAACATGCTAGAATTTGGGTGGCGCATACACGTGAGTTTCTTTGATGGCCTTTACACTGACGAACTTACATGCATGTTAAAGGAAAGGTGCACATTGCAACCAGGAGGACAATCAGACAAAGTTGGACGCTGAGGCTGGTTTGAAATAATGAATGCTATGTAACTTAAAAAGTTGCAATTCACCGTCCCGACGTTTCAACCATCCTGTCTAGTGTCTTCTTCAGGGGTGATTATGCAAGGCTGTGAAGCTCCATTTATAACCGCGATGAATGTTGTTGCTTAATTACAAGGTGTAAATAAGCGTCGGGTAATATCCCGCTAACGTTGCGGTTTAATGGAGCACCTGTTAAAGTTTAGCACGCGTTCGATTCACGTGGTATGCTCGTTCCCATGATACTCTGTTCCACATGCATTATGGTTTGTCGTTTCTACAAAACCATCATTAATTATAAACAAAATCGTCAACAATACTCAGAGAATTCATAGTGTACAAACCATTAGCCGAGTCATGGAAAAGATGACGCTGAACAGCGTCTGAAGAGCTTCAATACGATCTTTTTCCCCACACTCTCCCTGACAAACAAGAATGAATAAATTAGTGTACCATGGCCGGTAATTCAAGTCATTCATAGTCAGAAAGAAAAGAAGTTAACAACACAGTTTCGTAAAACGTTGACTGGCTTTTTAACATTAGTGGGAAGAACACTAAGAAAAGAGTGTGACTATCATTACCCTTGCTTGTCATTACACTTCTATGGTGATAGAAGACACTATGTAGATCAGTCATTGGTTCATTCACCGTAGGAACGGCTTACGCCGTCTGCATTTCCAAGTCGGTGGCCCAAATCCAATGCCTTTCCAATATTTTGATAATTTAAAAATATCGCTTGCAAACGAAATTAGGCCACTGTGATATGATTACATAACAGTTTTCATTTGTAGATTGCGAAGAACGCTCAAGGTAGCAAAACGTAACCCCATGTTGACATTTTACAGTCAAGAGTACTTTACATCTGCGCCGGCTGTCTAGTGAGTCACTGAGATTTAGCTGTTGAACGAATACTCCTCTGGCTTTGTTTAAAATTGCGAAAGGAACTGAGAGTTGACTGCGATGTCTTGAAGTTTGTTCTGAGTTAAAATACTTCACAAACCAGTAGTCTCACCTTAATCCTCTTTCTGTTGGATCGCACATAAACATTTGTCAAGAAGTCAATGAACTTGACGAGCCGTGGAACCACAGTGTACAGACGATAGGCTGTAAACAAAGAAACAATTAATAATTAGCGCCTGTTGAACTAATAAACTGTGTTCGAAGTCGATACGATCATTCTGAGAGAAGGCACGAATACCCGCAGTTAAACATCGGCTGTTTCGCTTTCTGACTGGCTGAGTCTCACACTGCTGTACATTACAGTTTTCATATGAATGCTATGATGGTGAAAGCAAATACCTAAAAGTACAGTAAACAATGCCATCCTTTAGCACTCATGCACTACTTTGTCATCCACAGGATTAAAATGAATGTTCTACGAGTAACAAAATTCTCATTCAATTTAACCTTGTGGATGCTATTAGGGCGATCAGTGTTTGACATAATAAAAATTTTGGTTGTATCTGATCTTAAAATCGGTAAAAAACGTATAAAACTGAATTTTCGGTAACTCTCTGTTACCTTCATCAGAGTTAAAAAATTTTGGTTTAATGAATGAGCATGTGCAATTCCCGCAAGTTTATTTAACATTGGGAACATCCCTAGAGACCGGCGGTGTATAAAAACTTATTATGCAAGAAACTGAACCAAAATTTTTAACTCTGATGAAGGTAACAGAGAGTTACCGAAAATTCAGTTTTATACGTTTTTTTTACCGATTTTAAGATCAGATACAACCAAAATTTTTATTATTAACCTTGTGCTCTTATTTCAAATTGGAATCGTAACCAAGATACGACTACGGGACCATGCTTCTTGGAAAGGATCGCCCTGGGGTTTCTCAGGGTAATCAGTGAATCTTTGAGCATTCAAATCTTAAACTTGGCGCTAACTTGATCTCGCTTTGAACAACTCACCCAGGGACCTTGACGTCCGATCTCACCACGGGAAAAAATTGTAAACCGCCTTGAACATGTATATGATATATACGGTATACAAATCCATTACCGTTACTAAGCAAACTGTGACACTGTTTTCACGTGAGAACAAACGGGGTGTAACATTCACTACCAAACCTCTATAGTCTATAGGGAAAACTGTTAATTACCCGCCATTTCTTGGCGAACAAACAACACCAGACTCTGTGTGAAGGACAGTATCCAGCGATCAAGAGTGTTGTCCAAGTTCAATAGAAGAGACTCATCATGGAGAAACTTCTTGCCCTCCTGTTTTCACGTGCAAACAAAAAACACCATGATCAAGTTAAACGTGACTTATACTGACAACCACACTTGTTAAAGATACTTTATGAGAATTACTTGCAAACAGAAACAACACGGTATGCAGCTCTGTGGTCGCCTCAATGCAACATTACTTACACAGCTGCACCAGTAAAGAAATAATAAACATGCAGCGTGCAACCATCGAGTTAGACGCAAGCGGGAGGTTGCTAAGCACAAAAGAAGCGTAAAAAGCATCTCTAGCTCTTCCTGAGTGCTGAGCAACCTCCCAAGAACGTCCATAACTCCATGGTTGCACGCTGCACGTTAACCATTTCTTTCATAACATAATACTTCATAACGTTTATACTGATTAACAATCTGACATCTGCATGCAACCCACGGGCAAATGGCTCGCCCGTATTAGCCAATTATAGCGCGCACTTTCCCAATGCTATACGTTCGTAGTTCAGAATGGCGGCAGTTTTATTGAACGAGATGCGTAGCGCCAAAAAACGAGTAGTGTTACAGTACAAATCAACTGGCATACTTTTTCCACTTTATAAAAGTGACCTGACTACAGTAGTTCCCGTATCGTAAACAATTTGCTCAAAAAGCCGGCTTCTTGACCACTCACCTGTCTCGACTTTATAGAAAATGAAGGAAGCAATTACATACACCTTATAACCACACAGTTACACAAAAACAGAGGCTTCAGTAAACAGCTATGTTGGCTGTTAACCTGACTTTTCCTTGGTCAACAACTTAAGACCGGAACCAAAAAAAGAGCTGAGGGGTACAGGGTTAGAAAGCAGTTGAGAGTTAACAACTACCCGAATCGCAGTTATCGCTGTTAAGGATTTTAAGTTCAAATGAATCTGAAAGGCCAGTCAGTACATGGAAAGCATCTTTCACTTGTTTGAAGTACAAGGGAAACTTTATTCTGTAGGAAATATCCGCGCACGAGTGACTATAGCGAACGCGTGAGCTTGTAGGAGGAATAAAAATCATGTTATGCATATCCCGTATTGTGAATTGCCCAGTTTATTGATACTGAGATTATCAACGGGTGTTATTAATATTCCAAAAACGAAGACCGTGGATGATACAGCTTCCCTTGTAGAAAAAAAGCGTTTCTTCCTTTTGAATGTATCTGCTATTTGCAGATTATAGTAACGTGCAAATCGTCAACCCTCCTTACCCTCTCCATTTGTTGTATGTTCTGAACAAGAAACCTGTGAGCATTGTACCAGGGAAGGAATACATCCTTAATCACATCTTTCACGCCTTTCTCCTGAAACTTTAGCGTCTCAGCACGAACCACTGGCGAGTTGATCAGATACAGCCTGATAAATACAACAGTACAACGACAAAATGAAAATTATTTACAATCAGGCAAAATACTGCTCACGTTAAAATATACCGTTAAGCTTAAAATGAATTAAGGATCAGAAAAAATTTTCCCTAGTTTGACTAATTTGTCATTCCAACATGCTATGACAAAAGAATTTCAAACCCAAAAATCCAAACGGATAAAAAGTTTAAAGCCGGACTGACCTCAAAGCATCTGCTCCGTACTTGTTGATTATTTCCATTGGATCTGGGTAGTTCTTTTTCCTCTTGCTCATTTTCGATCCATCCCTGTCATCCATTAGAATCATATAATGAGTTGGACTTCATTCACGGATAAAAACCACCCACAGTTACTTGTTTAGGTGTGACTAAAGATACACAAAACTTTCGCTTAACATTTATCTTTGTTACTGTAGTAGTAGTAGTTGACCTGACCTAAACATAAGAAGGCCTCGGCATTCGCAAAGATTCTAGTGGGAGATACACAACTTTATCATTGACTTTCACGGATCTTGGTCTCTTTAATATCAATAGGCCACTTTCATAAATGGCGGCTGGTTTATTATTCCTTTGTATGTATGATAATTAGACCCAATGGCCTCATCTTGGAACAAAAAGACTATTGAATTTTGCACATCGTAGCGAGGTCAGTAAGGCTCATTACCATGAGAACAAAAGAGTAATAAATCGGTCGCCATTTACGAAAGTGGTCTATTTAACAATTAGACCCGTGGCCCTTAAGGGCGAAGGGTCTAACTGTTTTAGTACCACCCAACTAGTCGGACAGCAAAGTCAATAATAAAGTTCGTAAATACCAGTTGAAGACATATTTATTTGGGAATAAAACGAAAGAAAGTGTCACGAATTTCGCTACTCGAGGACTATTACTAATAGTCCTCTAGTAGCGTAGCCAATCAGATTGCGGCATTTGCATTATTCCACTAGTTGGGTGATACTAATGGTTCGCCTTGGTTGTTTGTACATGATACATTATTAGCTGAACAATGCCTCATCTACCCGAGTTTACATAAAGTTTGCTATTAACGTTGTACAAAGTTTTTGGTCACCTGAGTTGGGTTACTAGACTTTTCATTTTTTTCTTTAGGTGTTGAGTTTTCTGTTTGTTTCTTTTAAGACTTAAAAATCCAACTTACACTGTAGATAAGAAATGTTCTTGCATAAGGTTCCCTTTCGAAAGAAACTGTAACCCTAAACTTTCATACAGTTCTTTCCCACGATGTTGATTGTTGGGTCTTCAGTACCTTCCAGAGTTACTAACCTCTAAGGACCTTAAATCAATTTGTATACTATATTATATGTACTATTATTATTACTTATAAGCATTTTAAACAGTTTTGGCAAACATAATAAGCAACTGAATGAGACAAACGTACGCAGCCAGCACAAGTCCATTGACAATGAGGTTCTTGAAGGGCGGCTGATTAAACAGAGCAGTAGAGATTACCAGGAGGGTGTAAAACCTTTATCAGCATGAGAAAACAACCAAAGGACAACTTTACCATCAACAGTTTGAATATGTACGAGATAGCAAAATAATATTCAAATCAGCCCACTGCTCCTTACGCTGGTATAGCTCAGCTAGTAAAGCATCGCACCGGTATTCACGAGGTCGCAGGTTCGAATACCGCTCTAGTCTGTTTTTTTTTTCAGTGTTTTTGTCTTTGTTGTTAAAGAGGCTTTTGATTCGCCTTGTTTGCCATAGGATTATAAAGATGAAATTGAAATTAGTGGACTTGTTGAGTTTTTTGTCACTTAAGTTTGTTTTACTGAGTTTTTCGTTTTTACCACAAAACGGGAGCTTGACGAAAAACTCAGTAAAACGTTTATCAAAAAACTCAACAAGTTCACTAATTGGCGAGTGAGGGCAAAGTTTCACGAGGAAATTACAAGTGCCAAGCGTTTATACAGTCATATCGATATTTCTCTCGGAAAAGAAAACCTGTGCGACTTCAAGTGACTTTTAAGAAAACCTGTACCGTAGGTCATACGGTATTCATTAAAAGTACCGGAGACGTATATCGTACAGCATTCAGTACCGTAATTAAAATAATGGCACTTTTCTTGGGGCACGGGAGGGGAGGGGGGCGCTTATTGAAAGGGGGGGGGGCTAGTAAAATATTTGAACCCTTAGAGGGGCCCTCATGCGAAGGGAGCGCTTATTGGAAAATGGGCGCTACATAGAATTTGCGGTACTACGTGAGACAAATGAAAAAGTTTATAACACTACGTCATCCACAATTAAAATAATGAATAATATTATTTGCAGATAAATACACACAATACTATTTGAACAGGTAAGCAAACAACTTGAGATTCTCAGAGTTACTCACTTTCGATATATCTTCCCCACAGCTTACAAAGGTACTAAAATTACTGGTAGTTAATAATAATAATAATAATAATAATAATAATAAACTTGTATAGCGCTAGAACTATACAAAAATATTCAAAAGCGCTTTACATTAAGTTAAAATAAATGAATAAATAGAAATCACTAAACTTTAAAACTGTTTCAACAACTATGCTAAATTTTAAAACTATTCCAACAAATCAAAAGCTTCCTTAAAAAGAAATGTTTTCAGTTGCTTTTTAAAAATGGCGAGGCTGCTACTTGTTCTTATAGTTAATGGCAGCGAGTTCCATAAAACAGGTGCAGCATGAGCAAAGGCCCGATCCCCAAGTGTAGAGCAGTTGACTTTTGGAACGACCAGAAGAGATTTTGCAGATGAACGAAGAGCGTAATTAGCAGCTGGTTTCAGGGATAAAAGATCTTTTATGTAGGAAGGACTTTGGTTGTGTAGTGCCTTGTAAACAAGAAGAAGCAATTTAAACTGAACTCTAAACGATACTGGAAGCCAATGTAAGTCGATAAGAGCGGGTGTGATATGATCAAATTTCGCAATCCGAAAAATCACTCTAGCCGCGGCGTTCTGAACTTTCTGTAAACGATCAAGCTGGTATTTAGGTAGACCAAATAGAAGTGCATTGCAGTAATCAAGGTGCGAAGATACAAAGGCGTGGATCAGTGTCTTTGTGGATTGCGCGGTAAGGAATTTTCTTATCTGTCTTATGTTGTATAGTCCGCGAAAAGCCTTGCTACAAATCTTGCCAATGTGAACATTCATTCGCATATGAACATCGAACCAGGCCCCAAGGTTCCGGACGCTTTCTAACGGTTTAATGACAGTGTCGCCAATGATAATAGAATCAATAGATGTTTTTTCAAGTTGTTGACGAGTACCAATAATTAGAAATTCAGTTTTCGCGTCATTGATCATTAGACGATTACCAATAAACCAAGAGCGGACATCAGCGATGCACTTTTCAATGACAGAGACAGCGTTAAATTCCGAATGGATAGAACAAGGTCGGAAGGAAAGGTAAATCTGGGTGTCGTCAGCATAACCATGGACGGAAGGGAGGTGCTGTGAAATAATGTTAAAGAGACGGGAGACGTAAAGAGTAAATAAAATAGGGCCCATGCAACTGCCCTGGGGGACTCCACAGTTCAGATTGAAGTCGTCAGAAGTCTTATCACCGACAAGTATACGTTGTTTGCGACCAGACAGAAATGAGTCGAACCAATTTAAAGCAGTTCCGACGACTCCAAAATCCTGTTGTAAAATATTGAGAAGAATGCAATGTTCAATGGTATCAAAAGCAGCACTTAGGTCCAAAAGTACGAGAAGTGTCACTTGCTTATTATCCATACTCATTAAGATGTCGTTTTGAACCTTCAATAGAGCAGTCTCTGTCGAGTGATACTTACGGAAGCCAGACTGGAATTTAGGAAGAGGGGCATTTTTCTCACAGTGGACGAGAAGTTGTTGAAGTGCAGCCTTTTCCACTACCTTGGAAATGAATGGAAGATTACTAACTGGGCGGAAATTTTTGTAGACCAAATCAAGTCCAGGTTTTTTCAATAGAGGGATGACAACAGCGGTTCTCCAATTTTCTGGAACGGAACCACTGAGAAGAGAGAGATTAACCATCTCAGTGATAGAGGGCGCTAATACATCAAGACAGGACTTCACTAGCCATGTAGGAAGAGGATCCAACCGACAAGAGGCATTAGAAGATTCTCGAACAATCTTACACACTTCTCCTATGGATAACGAAGAAAAATTCTCCAGATTCTCCTTCGGAGTGACAGGAACAAGTCGAGGCACTTGAACTTGAAACTTGTCAAGATTTTCCTTAATGGTTTCAATTTTTTTGAGGAAAAAGGTGCCAAATTCGTTTGCAAGCTTAGTGGGATCATCGTGCTCTGGAAGAGCCATCTCAAGTGGTTCCCTGGACAAAGAATTAACCACACGAAATAGCTTGCGAGAGTCACCCGCACACTGATCAATTAGGTTTGAGTAATAATTCACACGTGCAGATTTAAGAAATGCAGAGTACTGATTACGAACTCTATGGTAATTATTCCAGTCTCCAGGGAGGTCAGTTTTCAAGGCTTTCTTTTCAAGGCGACGACGTTTACGCTTGAGTTGTTTAATGTCATCATTAAACCACGGGATCTTTGGACGATTTTTTATAATCCTTGTCTTAAGCGGGGCATGCTTGTCCAAAATGTCATTAAGGGTAGTGTTAAAACAGTCGGAGAGTACATCAATGTTGTCCCAGTGTACGCTTGCACAAAGCATAGAAGAGGCAATATCAGCTGAGAATTCGGCAATATCAATATTTTTGAGTTTACGAAAAGTCAATTCTTTGCATGATAAAGCTGGTCGCGGGAAACCAATAGGGCACTGAATAATAAAATGATCAGAGATGGGAAAAGTGGCTTTAGGAGAAGCAAGAACAACATCATCCGACGAACGAGTAATAATTAGATCCAAGGTATGACCCGATAGATGGGTTGGGCCGGATACGTGTTGCGAAAGACTGAACGTTTCCAGTAAATCCATAAATTTCTTGGTGTCATTGTCACGGAGGTCATCTAAATGAAGGTTGAAGTCTCCAGAGATAACAAGAACCTCGGGGCACATAACAACATTCTCTAAAAACTGAGAGAATTCATCAAAGAAAACAGAGGCAGAAACCGGATGTAACGAAGAATATGGCGGTCGATACACTATTATATGTCTCATTGAGCGATCATGCACTTTAACAATCCACTCAGAATATTCGAAAGACTTGTTTTCCTTCCCATCGACTAACGAAACGTTGACAGAATCTCGGAACAGAATCCCAGTTCCACCACCACGGTTCTGCGATTGTCGAGAAAAATTCTTGAAGAAATAACCAGCTACAGATAACAGAGCAATACTGACGGAATCAGCGTCATTTAACCAGGTCTCGGTAACGGTGCAAAGGCCAATGTCATTTTCTACGACGTAGTCAATAATGCTCTCGATCTTGTTTCTAACGGATCTAGAATTGAAGACCGCAAAGTTTAGGAAAGTTGAACGTGGATTGGCGAACAAATTTGTATGAAGAGAGGAGTTAGTCGAAGTAACGTTAGAATATAAGCGATTGTTTATATTCGCAGGTGTAACGACGCAGAGGTTATTTGAAATAGATCCTTTATGCAAATTATCGCTTCCTCGGCTAACGCGTGGACAAGAAACCAGGGATTCAATTCTGTGAATGTTTCTAGCTCTCCTTTCTTTAACTCGACGGCCAGCGCGGCACCTCCTGTAGGTCGATGATAACGGCAATGAACAAGGCCAATAAGAAAGTCGATGGTAGACATCCGAGTAGTAACAAAATCCAACATGGCGGGTGTCAGCATAATTCGTGGACAACAGTTTATCACTTGTATTCGAGACCATGCCAGATATCACAGAAATCATAGGTAGACAGGTCAACAAATAAATTGGTTTCTTCTGTAAAGGACCAGGATTAAGCTCGACATCCATGTGGACAGTTAAATCTGTTGGTAAAACCAAACAGGTCGGACCATGCTTGTACCAGATCGAAATTGGCCGCCTCGGAAACTTTAGTTCGTGGTTGCTTTGGATAAAAGATGCCTTTGCGTTAAACTTAGTCATAATCGGATAGCAGAGGCCTTTAGGTTGCCATGCCGTACAAAATTGTAGGATATAAAGCAAGTTCAACAGTGAAATGAGACGATAAATACGGACACAAATGGCTGCCATCTTAATCGGCGCTTACAAGTTAATATTTAACTTTGCTTACCATCCCCGTGTCTGATCGATTCCTTCAGCAATGAAATCAGCTGGAAACGAAGCTTCAAATTCCTTTCTGTTTTCAAAAGGATAATGTGCTTGGGCATAAGGCATACTGAAAGAAAACAAAATTCATGAACACTGTATAGTACACCTATGGATACAATAAGAACGTAACTACGCTTTTCTGACATTCTTCTCTGCATAAT
The DNA here is from genome assembly GCA_949710005.1 of Ricordea florida. Lineage (NCBI taxonomy): Eukaryota > Metazoa > Cnidaria > Anthozoa > Corallimorpharia > Ricordeidae > Ricordea > Ricordea florida. The sequence goes on along the minus strand of OX453278.1, from coordinate 18,231,095 downwards.
TGACAAGACTCTCCTCTGTGGACTATTGTACTTTTTCATTGCCTTTCTTGTTCAGTACATGACATTGTAATTTAGCAATTTCTACCTCATTCAATGCTGCAAACTTGCTCCTAACCATTTTCCTGCTCGACAAAGCCACTATGATAATAATTTATGATATCAATTATCCAAAAGTCACCCTGTTATTGATGGATTAAAGGGCTTACAATGTGAATTTTAGTAGTAGGAGGATTGTGTAAAGTAACAGGAGAATATTCTGAAAGCGCTTTATGTCTGAATTTAAAACTAGCTCAGGCCATCTAAATTTGGCCGGAGAATTCTTCGTAGTAGCCGGAGAATTCTCCGATCTCCGATACCTAATGACCACCCTGGGATTAACGTCTACAACAACAAGAGGATGCCTTGAATAACTGACCTCATCGAGTTGGCTAAAACGTAGCCAGGGTATTTGGCCTAATCAATTTAAGTACAAGTGATTGAGAATGAAGATTACCTATCAGAACTGTACTTAAGATCTCGTAATGATTATAACAAACTTCTATTCTTACCTAACTGTTTCAGTCAAACTTCCACATTGTACCAAAAAGAACACTAGTTTGTGTTTCATAGTAAATTTGTTTTTAGGAGTACAGTACCTTCCACTTTCAAACCAGCAGTCAAACACTTCTGGTACTCGTTTAAGATTTCCTCTGTTTGTTTTTGATGGGATGGTGATCTGATCCACACTGAAATACAAACAAACAAACAACAGAAATTATAGGAGTAAACAGCAACTCAAGAACATTGCCCCATAAAAATGTGTTTTAGTAGAGCTCTAGAATGGTGCATGTAAGAGGGAGAGGAGCACCATATCAAAGAAAAATAATCTGTATGGTAACCTATCAAGCCTTTTCCTTCTATAAGCACGTGACAGTCTTTTATCTGCTCACACATATTACAAACACTAGGAGAATGGGTAGCAAGTTCCCGAGCAGCCTGACAGACAGTACAGGTAACCGAGAGTAAACTGCTAAAAATCTCGGCCAATAGTGGAAAAAGAAAAAACGAGAAACACTTTTGTACAGATGCAGTCCATGTAGGATTAGACTGTTAAGGATCTTTTTGGCCAAATTTAAAACTACAGACTGGTAAAAAAGGTGCATACTTTTCTCTGTGAAGATCTTGAACTCTAACCCCTGATAACTGTTCTAGTTCATCAACAGATCCAACACAAACAACCTGTAAGAACAAAAAAAATATTTGTACAGAAAATATTGGATTTTAAAACTACTGTCAGTGACGGTGAAACGTTTCAAAGTACCTTTTACACTAAGATGTCAGTACAATTAAAAAGTCTTTTGACTGACTGTCAAATGTACTGTAAATTTGCCATTGCTTTGGTATTGAATTGCCAATGTCTGGCTGAAGGAGAATACGTTCTTGAAAAACAAGAGTTAAAACAAAGACCATGACCAGCTTGGACATGTTTCCTTGCACCAAGTGCTGACAATCATGTTTTTGCTTTGATTTCTAATAATTTTATGCTGTAGGCACTACTGTGACTTTCCCAATAAAGAAGTATCTAGTTCCACGAGTCTGCCTTAAACCTCATTCGTTGTCCATATGTCCAATGCCAATAGAAAGGGACAGAAAGGAGCTAACATTATGTACCTCTTCATAGTCATCACTGACCCACAGGGGAATGGGTGTTCCCCAGTAACGGTTTCTTGACACATTCCAGTCATGTGCATTTTCAAGCCAGTTGTGAAAACGTTTCTCCTGCACAAATTCTGGCACCCTGGGTTAAGCAAGTGGCATGAAACAAGCACTCTTTATCAAAGTTTATACCAAATTATGTATTTTGTTAACCATTACAATGCAATTATGTGCAATTCATTTGTGTCCTAAATTTTGACTTTTTTATTCTCCAAGAAACGCATGTCTAGGATATACTGTACTGTGAAAAACATTGTATTGAAACCTTGTTTAATTACAGTTATAGTTGTATCATATGTTGGGCACTTTTATCAGTGGTGGCATAGGCAAACAGAATATTCTTCAGGTAGCAGCATGAACTGGAGCAACAGAAATCTTGGTGCCAAAATCAAAACCTCATAACAAACCGGCTGTTCTTACCAGTAAGATTTCTTGTTGTTTGTCAAAAGGTTTTCTACAATGGATTCAACGTGAATGAACCAACCAGGAACAGCCTTGTAAATCAGTGGAGTGTCAGACCTATAAAAAACACATTCTCACTGATAACAACACCTCTAAAAACATGAGTACGCTATAAAGGGATCAATGTGAATTGGCCTGATATAACCAACTAACACTATCTGATCCAAGTCCCAAGCCTACAGCATGTACGTGTAGCTCTTTTCATTAACTGCACTAACATCTTCAAACGTTCCCATCCTGAAATTGTATATGTGAATGTATTAACCCTCTTTAGACCAAAAAGATACAGAATACTAACACAAGCTGCAAAACATGAGGGGAGCTCTCAGGTTCCCCAAACCTTTGCTCCTTGAAAACAATTTAATTTATTTACTGTTCTCTTCTTACAACACAATGTCATTTCCTCCTCATATACCCCAAACCCCTCCCTTCCTTCTTCTGTTTCAGAGACTAATATTATTCTTATAATAGGCTTAAATATAATTTAAGCTAGTTAACTACAAGGAGCTATGCGGTGTGTTTTCCCTCGGTGGTTCCATCCTACAGAGAGTTAAGTGTATCAGTGGTCGACGTTTCAAGTGGTTAGCATTTGTAGCAGTTTGCATTTATAGCAGTTACTGTTAGTAGCTTCTTGTATGTTTACCGGTGAGCCTATCATCAGTTGGCATCTGTGGCATATGGTATTTTTGTGAGTGGTCCACAAATGTGAGGTGGGGTTTTTTTGATCAACAGATGACGCACAAGAAAGCAGCATGGTGTTGTTATTGGCATGCAGCAGGTAGCCATCTTGGCGTGTAACCTTCGTGGTCAGTGGAGCCCTTGGGCAGCTGTTCAGGTCAATGGCTGGCGGTCTTCTCTTGTGACCTTGGTTCATCTTATGCATCATGCACTTTTAGCCTGTACTTTGCCTTCCATGTTGATGGGTGGTTGTGATCTGTTTTTCTAGTTCCCCTCCCTCCCCATTCCCCTTAGCCCTCGTTATAATTAGTTGTTTTTCATTACTGTTTCAGTGCTACTATTATTTCCTAGTTATTTACTTATTTACTTATTTATTGTTTCTCAGTTATTTTCTTTTTTTTCCACGGAGTCTGCTCAGTGTGACAGGAGCCCAGTGTGTGGTGTAGGGCTTGTGGCTGGGTCAGTAGGTAGTGTCAGCTGGCTGGGTGGTCTTTTTAGGGCGGGGGTTTGGGTAGTCACTCAGGCCCATAGCCTCCTGGAGCACCCAACCTCCACTTTTTGATGATTGTTGTTAAATGGGAGTAAAGCAAAGGAAATTGAGATGCCATTAGTTTTTCTTGTACATACCTCCAGCAAAAAGGATAGCTGTGCTTGTGAGTGCTTTGATGAACAAGTCTTCCCTGCTGTTTGAGCCATCTCATTATATGCTTATCAGCATCCTAGAGAGTATCCATACAAACAAATATTATTTTGCATATTTCCACTTATCAGTAAACAACAAATTTCCAGAGCCACAGATCAGATGAACATTCATAGAATTCACAGATCTGGATTAAAACCACTTCCTGTAGACATATCTGCCAAAAAACTGACTGAGAAATGTTTCAATTACACTATATGACTGGTGAGAAAACTCCACCAGACTATTTTTTCTCCTTTTCATTGTTTGGTAATAATGGTTAAAGATATTTTTGTATAATAAGTCCTAAGAAACTGGAACATGATTTCATCTCATTTATTTCAATCTCTAAAATCAGTGACTCTGTTAGCATGATTACTGTACCTTCACATGCTGTCCACTAAAGTCTGGAACTTCTGCTGTGAATTTTCCACTAGCATCAACTGGGCAGGGAAGTTTACCTCCCTTTTTGAGAATCCCATTAGCAAGGCAAACTCTATAATCATCCTGCAGGGAAAAAAACTTAATTTACTCACTACCACTTCACATTAACAACTAGAAATTAGAGGATACTGTAGTAGACTAGCCAAAACAAACAGTAAAGCTACAGTAATGTCATTTTCATGTACACTTAAGGCAATGAGCATTTCAACTGATTTTAATTTTTTAACAGTGTTCTCTCTTTGGACAAGCCAACATAATCCATTTAAGATGTTGGGAACATTGCCCTAGTTTTCACAATGGTTAATATGGTTTCAGTTAAATATTTTGCTTGGGGAAAAAATTTCTAATATGCAAACTTTGGGGTTTGCTTCTGTTAAGACGAAACATTCTTATCTTCCTTGTAAGAATCATCTTACTTATGATGCATGGCTTCTTATTACTGGGTCCATAAAATTTCCTGTGCTTTGAAAATTATCTCAAACATTTTTTTCTGTTTATTTCTGTTTGTTCTATTTTATGCATTTAATCTAACTGAAAAAAAAATGCCATCCCCTTTTGGCAGAGTCTTTGTACAGCAGCAAAAAGTTACAGTAATGATAATTAACACATGACTGTAACAATGATAATGAATGGTGGCAAAGAGTATTGGAATAACAATCACTGACCTCGCCAAAAGCTGGAGCAGAATGGACCACTCCGGTGCCACTTTCATCTGTCACATAGCCATCAACTAACACCCTGAATGCTCCATGTGATTTCATCTAATGGCAGATGGAAACTGTCTTGAAATCTTATTGAAATTATAAGGATTCCGTACTGGTTACATAGTTTGCTGGATTTAGTTAAAAATAATAATTAAAACCAGTCACTCCTGTACATAATTGCCAATTAAAAATACTGTGCTTGAATGCACAGAAAATCAACTGTCATTAAGACTGATTTAGCATATCCAATCTACTTTGAAGGATAGCAAGCAACATTTTCAGTTCTCACAAACAGGTAAAATGTTTTACAGTTATTGCTATAATGGGGAAATAGTTGCACTCAACATCAATAAAAGTATGTTTAAAACACATAAAAACCAGTATTCATTTTGAACATTGCCAAAGAGAACTTACGTCTTGGAAATAGCTGAAAAGTGGCATGTAAGTCTTTCCTGTAAGACTGGATCCTTTGAATCTGAAATAACAAAGGATTAGATTCATTCTAAAGTAATTAAAAGTTACTGTACAGGAGTGCCATATTGGACTAGGTTAGGGAAAGTGGGTAAAATGAAATATGATATACAGTACTGTCTAGCTATTTACAACCAAAAATGACTGTAGGATCACCTTCAAAGTTAGTCACTAACCTTTCAAGAACAGTATATTCCTCTGGTGTCTTGAAGAGTGCTTCTAATCTGGCTTCCATCATGATGTAGACTTTGTCATCACTGTTGTCTGCAATAAACACAAACACTGCCATAATACTGCACACCATGCTTCATAGGACATTGTTAACAAACTTTCCATAACCTATCAAAATATCAAGACTAATGAACATACAAGTAAATGTAATAAGGCATGGTTTGGAATAGTGATGAATTAAGAGTTTTACCAAAAAAAAGTTTTCGAAATTTTCAAGGACTGAGAATCGAGTCTTGAGTCGAGTTTTGTGACTTGCGAGTGACTGTCAACTTACATTAGAGCGGTACTGTAAAAAATGAAGCAAGCAACTTCCAGTGCTTTAAAAGTCAGTCACTTGCATTCATACAGTCTATATGAGTACTGGTCAAGTTACATGTACAGATTATAAATTATAACCAAAACCAACCTCTGACTTTAACATAATCAAGGTCTGGGTTGACAACCAGCGCTAGATTACTAGGAAGAGTCCACGGTGTTGTGGTCCATGCAATCATACTCACATCTGGACTCTCATCCAAAGGAAAATGGACAATCACTAAAGACGGGAAACAAACCAATGCAAGAAGAATCAAATACACATAAGAAAACAAGTCATCATGGCCAAGTTCCTACAAAACAGAAAAGCTAACAACTTATTTGGGAGTATAAGGTGTTAAATTTCAGTTCATGCATCTTTAAATAGCACCAAATGGCGTTGTGGAAACCAGACTCAAATAATTACAAAAGTACTGCATAATACAGCCAGTTGATCACAATTTTCCTTTATCACAGCTACAAACCAAATCAACAAAAAAAAAATTAATTGCCATAATAAAGGTTGTACTGACCAGAAGGATCCATAGTTTCCTTGTAGTTCTGGTTGGACTCAAAGTTTGACAGTGGTGTGCTACATCTTGTGGAATAAGGCATCACCTTCAATTCACATTTACATGGAAATGTCAATCAGTTCCTCAAATAAAGAAGCAAAGATTTGTATACTGTAGCTATGCTCTGATAGAAACACAGCTGACTTACTCCCCACAAATACAAAAGCCACATGTACAGAGGTCTAAAGATGCAGAATTAGACATAATATTGTAACAATAAATATAATAAAATATTATGTATGTAGAGACTCCTTTAAGAAAATAGCAAGTTCACTCAGATCAACTTCAATCTAAACTGTGCTTCTCACAACTGGGCACAGTGTAAAAAAGGTCCTGCAAAAAATGTGGTGTGTGCATTTTCCTATGCTTGGTGGTGACAATATGTTTTTGCTGAGTCTTGCTGTCAAGATTGGTTCACTGGAATGTGTGCATCTTCTCTGATTGGCGAATAAGTTACTTTTTTTTATAGTATTGGTTTGGTTAGGTGTTTGACAGCAAATTTAAAACTGACAAATTTTAAATTCACACTCCAATGTACCTTGAATCCTCTGTAAACCAAACCTTTGTCATACAACTGTTTGAAAGTCCACCTGTAATAAAAAAAAAATCAATGATAAAACATGATATACTGCAATTTCTGGGAGTTTACCTGCACAGCAGATTACACGCACTGGTCCATTATTGCATATGGTGGAAAAAAAATTGGACAGATTACCCACACTGGTAGATAACCTGCACCTTCAAAACAAAGACCATTTGTACAAAAAGGCTCTAGCATTCACAAATGTAAGGGTAAATTTATATCAGTAAGCATTTTTGCAATGCAAGCTGTTGTGTGTGATTAAAGGAAGCCGTATAATGTTGATAATAATTATCTTCGTGTTGTTTTGTTTCCAATTCAACAGTCAAAAAAAATAATACTCTCGTACTTCAGGATGTACTTGATCCAAGCTAAAAGTGAATATCCCATCCATTTATCATTGTTTCAATCAACCAACAGAATGCGCATTTGTGGCCACAAGTTGTTGCGAGCGATTGTTCAGGGCCATGTTGATTTGTTGAAAGAAAGCTGATGTTAACTGGAAATTTATTGCTGATTTGCCAGACATCCTTGCTTTATTATTACAACCATCAAGGTTTTGTTTACACACAAGACAATAAAAATTTGTACAATGTAATTAGACATGAAATCAACTTGAGTGAGGATCATGTTTTCATGCCGCTTTGTCGCAGTCTGCATAAAATAAAAATTCGTTTAAGAGGTGGAAACACATGCAGGTGAGAATTCAATAGTAGAATTTTTCAATTCAACAGTTGACAAGGTACTGTGAAGCATGTTATCAAAGCTGAAATATGTGAAAAATTGTCACATAACCCGCACCTCCCAATTACCCACAGTGGAACGTGTACATGTACCTGTATACTGCAAAATTAACAGATTACCCAAAGGTAATAACCCGGAAATTACGACATATGCGGCATTGTTTTCTACCTCACAAAGATCTTAAATAACTTCTAGCACAATGCAAGCAGATGTTGTACAGGCAACAAAACATGAAAGCCAATATTATTCTATCTGCAGTTACCTAACATATTAATGTGATTAAATTTCACCCATCAATAAGCTGGACACAGATGGCTTAGCCCACAGTAGAATATGACCATTGCCCACTTTTCACTTTATAAGCACTCATAACTTATGCTTTAATTAGACTACCATTTGTCCTACCTGCAGTGAACTAGTCAAAGAATGTTTGCAGGTACAAAACATATTACATTAATTTTGTCCATGCATTTTTGATGTTGGACTGTAGAGCCCATGCATGCACACAAGCCAGAATCATTAATTCCCCTGAAATACACAGTAGTTAATTTATGTACATGTAGCCTAATGTTGTCATGCCACTTGTTTGGCTCTAGTTCTGTTTATTTTCAGGATGATTGTTTTTAGCAGAGCTTGTTAATGGTTTTATTCTTTTTATGGGATGAGAAACATTTTTTTCTATTTTTCTATTGCCATAATAAATCAGCTATTGTTTTTCAAAAAATACAGTATTGTTCCATGATTGAAGTTGAAGTATAATAAAAATCCTGTTTATGTATTGACAGAGAATTTTTGGACAACTTGTTTTCTTAGCTTTGTGCAAATTTTGAGAATGGAAACAAGACTTTTGTCACTCCATACTGAATTATCACATGGCGGAAAGAAAACGTACCAAACAGACTCCATAAACCATGGGTAAAGTGTCTTGTAGTCATTCTTAAAGTCAATCCACCTCCCCAACCTCCTCACAATAAACTGAAACAGAGAAAGAGCATCTTCAGTGACTACACATACTGTAGCAGCAAGCATCATTTAAAAATGCTTTCAGTTAACACTGTGTAAACTGACTTAAGTTTATAGCTTTTTATAGGCCTTTAAAAGGTAGAATGATTAAAAAATAGCAAAAAAGTCAAGGTGTCCTTTAGTTTTTCCTCACGCTGTACTTATTTACTTACCTTACTACCCAGCAAACAAAATATTAGAAAAAAGAAACAGTTAATCTCTTCCTCTGTCCAGAATAAGTTTAACTGTTACTGTACATGTACTTTTGCTTACTACTAAGACCTTACCAAGAAATTTGAAAAAGTTGCTTAAAAGTCAATTTCTGGAATCTGTTTGGAGATAATTATTGTTGACTACCTGCAGAGATTTTTGTGTCTTGACTTTTTTGTTAGCAATGGAAAAGGTGAAGTTGTTGTATAATGTACAGTAATAACAACACTAACAAATTTATAGATTCCTACCGGAATGCTTTGCAAGAGTGTTTCACTGTTAGTCACTAAAACTACAATACTGTCAACATGTGCACAGATTTATTCTGAAGAGAAACACACATTTGTGGAAAAAATTTTAAACAAAAATCAAAGGCCATGTAAAAAATACATGTAAGATTCATGCTTGAGAGGACTTGATTTCCATCTGCAATGTTTTAACTTTTCACTGTACACTTGCTACTAATTGATTGCAAATTGATCAAAAGTCTGTTTTGTTTTGATATTGCTGTTTGACTGTTATCATGAATATAAAAATAATCTGGAAACTGATAAAATCTAGCAATGGCTGCAAGACTGACCTCCCATTCATTGGAGTACCTCATCACAATGTTGCGGCATTCTTGATTATATTGAGCTATTCCTAGCTTTGCCACATCTTCTGGGCCCTAGGAAAGGTCAGAACCTTTAATAATGTTTCAATCTGAAGAACTAATTTCTTAGGTACATGTAAATTCTCATCAACAAATGCCATACATACTGTACATGTAAGAACAAGAACTTTATTAGTACTCTGTAGTATACAGCATTAACTTAGAATTACATACATGTATTAGCAAGAATATTTACGGGTTAGAGACTGAAATGAGTGGTTTGTTTACAACTACACGCACGCGCTGGCTGTAAAATGAACGAGAAATTGTCAATACTGCACGAAGCAAAGCTGAGTGCAGTATTGACAATTTCGAGTTCATTTTACAGCCAGCAAGTGCGTGTATTTGTAAACAAACGACGAATTTCAAGTCTCTAACCCTTTTAATATTCAATCTGAGTTCAATGAAATACAAAACGGCCATCTTGATGCCAGCCGTTGTGTGATAGCATGATGTATTCTCATTAGTGCATGGTTACTAGGTGATGACGTGACGTATCACAAAATCACACGATTGAGTTTAGCCAATCACGCGCATGGATTTAGTACATTGAATGAAGATTAAATATTAAAATGGAGTACATGCTGCCCTGAGTAACCATACAGGCTCCATGTAGAAAGAATTGGGCAAGCATACTTAAATGATTTACTGCATCTAATATGGACAGGTAAAAACAACACAACACATTAGGCAGGCCTTCTGACAGGGGGCAGGAAAAAAAAGAAAATTGTGCGGGTTTTGGGAGGCAAATTGTGTGGTAAAAAAAGGCGATTGTGCGGGATTGCGCAATCATGTAAAGAAACAAATATTCGATCACCAGGCCCAAAAAAAACCGACATGGAGGAATTTCTGGATAAATGAAAAGTGCAACAACTCCCCTCTTAGTTTGGCAATTAAACATAAACCAAATTTCTATTTTGCTACAACTTTGGCCAAAGTTTGCATCAACAAAATCATGTTGCGTGACATGATCGATTAAGTTAATTCAAAACCGTAATTCCCGGGTGTAATTCCGCTTCGAAATACAATGTTTTTTGACCAGAACAAGTTACTTTATGAAAAATCCCGACATTTTTGTACTTTCTTTGATATGTAGAGCAAATATTATTTTGTGAAGGTTTAAAACTCTTCACGCTTGAAATTGCTGTAAAAACCACAACACCGAGACAAGATTAGACTGAGACTAGTGCCCAGGCCGGCACGGAGCTATGAAGAGCTGCCTTGTTGTTTTTATCTCTGCTCGAACTGTTCAATCGCGGAAAGTGGCGGATTTCTCGATTGTTTTGCTAGGTAAATAGCCTAAATATAGCCTGAAAAGTTTCTTTAAACCTTGGCAATCGATGGGAATATTGATTTAGTTAGATTTTCAACCAAATATTTCCATATTGTGCGGGATTTCGCGGATTTTCAGAAATTGTGCGGGATTGTGTGACTTTGATTGAATTGTCCGGTCCCGCACCCGTGCACCCTGTCAGAAGGCCTGACTAGGGTTGTCAAAATAAGCTGGCAACCGGCGCATTTCACCGGCTATTCCGAATACTGTGCTGGTTACTCAGACTGTTGGTTTGTTCTGGGCATGGTAATGCGGAAAATCATACCCACCCTGAACGATGCGCATGAATTACAGCAGCCACCTACTTTACAGACAGAGACTGCTACTACAAAACCTACTGACAACCCTGCACACACACACAATACATGCACACTCACTCACACTAATGCCAAAACAAGGAGGACTAGAAAAAAGATTACAAGAACTGTCACCTGTCAAGACAACAGAAAATCATGAAAAAAATTGAAATGGTAAAATAAATGAAAACTTTACATGTAGTAGTTTTCAAGAAGGATTGACCTTAGGTCTTTCTTAAAATGTTTGAGGATAAAGCTTTATGCCATCACTTATATCATTCCAGACCTTAGCACCCTGAAATTGTATGTTGAAAATTCCATAACTTATTCTGGCTCTTGGGATAGCATACAGTACCGTGCAAAAGTAAGTTGACACTTGATACTCAATACTCGATACTCACGAGTAGTATTGAGTCGAGTATCGATACTCGATTCCGTGAACTCGATACTTGATACGGTCGTCTTGAAATGGTCATCGAGCCAGAACAGTCTCGATTATGCACGAATATGCATGAGTTTTGATAAGAAAACAATGGAGTTTTCAATTTCAGGCTCTTTGACATTAAAGGCTAAACTTTAGTCCAGAATAAATTGAGAAACACTGGTCACTGCGTCCTCTGCTCCGTCTTGCTTCATCTTGCTTTTGCTCGTACGGTCACTCATTTGTGCTACATGCGGTTGCGTTACCATCTAGATTAGGGGTACTGTGGACGTCGTACACTGTAGATTGCAATTGATTACCTCTTTGTATATGGAAATAAGTCAAAGTTATAGGCCCCACAATGATGTTTAGCTCTCCACACGCTTTTGATTACGAATGGACAAATCTTTTCACGCCTGTGTTTAGAACGAATAATTATGTTGATTGTTTACGTATTGGCGGCAGGTCATAAAACAAATCACACACAGAGCTAGCTGATTTAACGGTAACAGCTGGTTGCGCTAATTGTTGAGTTTGCTATGTTTAAGTTCGCTAATTGTTCACTACCCGCATTTGCTACCTGTATCATTCTAAGCATAACACCATGTTACATGGTTCATACAGATATTTGGTTGCAAAATTAAAGACTTGTATCTTGTGCAATAAATTTACCTGAAGTGTTGCTGTTGATGTTCGAATCTTTGAGGCCGGTGTACCTTGTAAATCGAACTGAATTTCATTCGAACTTAATCAAACTCTCAAGAACCAAATTTTAGGCTGCATGTGTCTGTGTTAGAGAAGTTGTAGGGGCATTCACATGACACAACTTTGTTCTACGTTGTGTCGCATACGCCAAGACGCGTGACAAATCGCATCGTCTAAAGTGCCCTTAATATATCTTCTGCAATAAATGCAGTACATTTTGGAGTCGGAGGAGTTCAATCCTCCACGTGATTCGTTCAACCAGTCTATGATTTATGATCCCCAACATATCTCGGTTATGTGAAGTAGCGAACTTGGTTATGCAGGTAGCGAACATGTAGCGAACTCTAACTCAGCGAACTCGGCAAGTAGCAAAACCAGCATAAAGCGATGTAACTTAAGAGGAACCACTCAAGCGACAAGCTCATTATTTTCTATTGTTTTTGATACTCGATACTCGATACTTGCGAGCATCGAGTATCAAGTCTCAATACTCGATTCAATACCAACTGTCAACTTACTTTTGCACGGTACTGTAAGTCAATTTGCTAGAAAATCTGGTGACCATGTTATAACTATGTTTCATCCTAACAGAATTATAATAAGGGTCAAATACAGGGGTAGAAGATTATTATTGAGGTGCCTCGGGGGGATAGGGGCACCCTACCTAGTAGGGTTATAGATAGTGCGGTTCTACATGAAAGGTAGGGACACCCTCCCTAGGGCCAAGAGCTGCTAAAAACTGCAACTTGATAGGTAATAATGTCGAACATCACCTGAAGAAGACAAGCAGTAAGCAGTCAAAGTGTAGTGACCACCACCCAAGCGACCACTTCGTGAGACCATAGAACTAATTTATATTATTACTGAAGTTACCATGATGAATAACAATCTTTTCCATAACAATGTCGAACAACTTGACAATTTTTAAATCTTTAAGTAAGGGACCTGAAAGTTCAGTGTAGCTAGTGAAGGTAAATATTTTTAAGGCTCTCTGTAAATAGAGGGCTGCAAAGCTGACTGATAGGCATTACGCCAGATAATGACTCTTCCAGCTAATAGTGTAATCTATGTAAACTCCAAGATATTAAATGGAAGTTTCTTGGTTTAAGATCTGATTTTTTTAAAGGCAGTGTGACCTGTTTAGACAATTTCCTTTGAGTTGGATGAAAAATAACAAAACTAGACTAATCAATATTAATCTAGTGAAAGCGTATTTGCACATAGCCATGCACAAACTTTCTTATGTTCAGAATTAATTAGGATTTCAAACGCATTTATGTCCTCATGATGAAAGAAAAAATTTGCATCATCTGCAAAAAGATGAAGATCCAAAAGTTTGAACAAACTGTTTGCCATATAAATAAGTTGTCTCTTATCAAGAAAGTCACATATTTGTGTATACCAGTACATATCCTTTTCTAACAGTTTATTAAAAACAGAAAGTAGAGAAATAGGTCTATAATTATTTAGGCTTGTCTGCGAACAATGCTGAGTGAGATATAAAATGAAGTATAAAATGTTGGTAAAGTTTTAATTCTGACTTGTTTTACTACTACTGTACCTTGATACCCAGCTTCTGATCAATCTCATATTCCTGAAAAACATGGATGATAACAAGCAGTTTCATTAATCATTAACTACATGTGCACGTACTAAAGCCTTGAATTTCCTTATTGTTTAATGCAGCTATATACACTGCATGTTCTGTACTATATAAACTGGATCCAGGGGACGTATTATAGTTATGGACTGATATACATCTAGTGTTACAGTATTACAAGCAATTCTTATCACCTGCGTGCTTGACAACATATTAATGTTGTAAAGAGAAGTTGGATATTGATCACTTCTGGGAGTGAAGGTGTTAATAACTGTTGTACCCTTACTCCTTATAATGCTACCATAAAACTCTATCAGAGGAGCAGTGCAGAAATTGCTTTAACAGTAACCAATCTCATAGTACATCCTGTATGTACTCTGATTCCTTGGTTTCTGCAGTTGATAAAAACCCACAGATCACATAATAACAAACCAGGTATGAACACAATTACAGTTCATTACCATAAGAAATATAATTTTACATTTCCAATCAGTAAAATATGAATCAAAAATACAGTATTATTATAAATCATACAGTTAACACAATTATCCTTACCACTGGGAGCCCATGACAGTCCCATCCAAAACGCCTCTCTACATAATATCCAGACTGGTAGGCAAATCTTGTTACAATGTCCTGAGAATAAACATTTTTCCATGTACATGTAAACAGACATGTACATGTTATGCTTGTCATAATAACAATATCTCATCCCCTAGATTAATATGCACACTTTGATTGGTCAATTTACAGTAAGAAAGCCGTATTTTACCCCTCTTCCTGGTACATCAGAGAGTGTCTGTTGCTTGCAAAAGGATTATTATGCAAATGGTGGTTTTTCAAACCTCCCATTGCCTGAGCCAAATAAAACTTCCTGGTCAATACACATATGCTGCGTTCAGAATGAATCATGTACCCCTTTTAAGTGGATAGTTTTTAACCCTTTAAGCCCTGAGGGGTCATCCTGTGATAGGTAAAATCATCTGGCGTTAGCCAGAGTAAAATCTATAAAGACACTATTGGGGCTTAACCCTTTCACTCCCAAGAGTGACTTTACAGATTTTACTCTGTCTAACGCCAGACGATTTTACTCGTCAAACGGAGACCCCTTGGGAGTGAAAGGGTTAAAGGGCTAAGCAGATAGTAAAAGGTAAACAAACACTATAATAATAATAATAATAATAATAATAAATACACGACTGTACAGTATTGCAAAGCTTGTTTTCTTAGTCCATGTAAGATTAGTTACAGTACATTCACACCCTGGCTTTAAGCACCTATGGCCCATACCTCATTGGAGAGCACATAAGCTTCGCCTTTTCTAGAGTGTAGCTGACCTCACCTTAATAGTTCCAGCAAGAATGTGTCCATAGTGTGGCAAACCAGTAGCAAATGGTGGACCATCATAGAAACTGTACCTGAAGAGTTAAATGGTGAATAAAGCATAATTATTTTAACAGAGTCAGGTGAGGCAGGTAAGCTAAAAATAACGGTGATTGTTTCTTAACCACATGAAAAATCCAATATCAATATAATTATAGTACTACTTAAGTGATTTTCATTGATTGGAAAAAAACCTTTACTGTCAACTTGTGTCTGCATGCATAACACAGCTACTTTGAACATCACGTAAGGACTAAACTGTATGTACAAGATTCTTTCAGTTTTTTTTTTTTCAATTTTGAATGAAAATAATCATTAAAATACACTAAAGGTGATTATTATAATTGAACTCACTATGTCTTTTCTGAGTGGCTGAAAGCATGCAGTGAATTTTCGAAATCAGCATCCGTGACGTCATAACTGCAGATTATACAATAATCATGTAAATTACGGACATTTGTGGTCACAGGTAATCATGCCATGTATGACTGCGGTGCATGATTTCTATGGGTAATCATGTCAAGTTTGCATGCTTTGTAATAAGACAATTAATAAACAGAAAAAAAAAATTAAAAATAAAATAAAATTGAATAATAATAAAATTAATTTAATTAATTTAATAACTAAGGGTTATCAGGAAATGATTTCAACACAGGTCCTTACTTCATTATGCATGCTGTAGCCATACTGTTTCATTCTACAATAACAAGAAATGCTTACATGTGTATTACCCCAAACAATTCATCTGTTGCATGACTAATGAAGTAGGGACCTGTGCGGAAATCTTGCCCAATTCATCTGCTGCATGCATAATGAAGTAGGGACCTGGGAATAATTTCCGCACAGGTCCCTACTTCATTACGCATGCTTTAGTTGAATTGTCTTGGGAAGTGCACCTGCAAACATTTCTTGTACGGCTACAGCATGCATAATGAAGTAGGGACCTGTGCGGAAATCTTACCGGGACCTGTGCGGAAATCTTGCCCATAAACCTCATTCAATAATTGTTTATAATTAATGATCTCACTCTCACAATAACAAATACCACACCACGTGTAAAGAAACCGTTATCATTAAATCTTTTCGAATACATTTTTATATAAATAAACTAAAATCGAAACATGGTTTCTAACCTGGGTCGGTCTTTCGACTGTCGCATGCAAGTTTGAAAAGCATCCAATTTGTCCCATAACTGTAATATTTTCTCCTCCTCCTTTGGAAAATCGTGATGTTCTGCGGCCATGGATGATGAGTGGTCAATAAAATTAGAAAAGCCTCGGAAGGAAATTAACGTAGGCAGAACAAGTTTGCAAGTTTTGGACCATAAACTAAGTTTGCAACGATAGATACAGAGAGAAAACCTCCACCACATGGATAACAAGGAAGGCAAGCCGGTATTCCCATGATGCAACTATTACACAATATGTCCCAGAGTGCCCTAGGTGGAGAGTATTTCCCAAAATGGCGTCCCATGTGAAGAGGGTAAGTGGGCAATTCGCGAGAGATTGCTTGACATCAGAACTACCTCAAACTAGTATACTATATCTTCATGGATTTGGCTTAAGAGCTGATGTTTTTTGAAATATTATTATTGGATTATTATATTTATTTCTCACGGTTATTTATTTAACTTTTCAGACAACAGCTCTGGTCGGTTTAGCTGTTGCAAAAGCTCCTAGACAGGTGCGTACCACGGAGCTAGTTCGCAATTCTTGATATTTATCGCTTTCGTTTGGTAGAAGACTAAGACTAAGTCAACAAGACTAAGTCTTTCACTTAATGTAACACAAAGCAAGTGTCGAATCAAAATAGGTTAAAATCCATTGTACCAAATATTGGCTGTCTGTAATCATATTTTTTAGTAATGCTCAATGTTCCTTTTTTATACCTTGTTATTGTGTTTATTTTCTAGGCTCTTACAAAACTGTATAAAGAAACATTGGAGGTACTGAGTAGTATGCCAAAGAATGCTCAGTACCGCATTCACACTGAGCAAATCACTCAACACAGATTAGGGCTTGTGGAGCAGGTAACTAGGAAAGTATGTTGTACAGTGTAGTATCTACATGTATAGCCAATAGATGTATGGTGTTTGCTGTATAAAGGAAAAGGCTCCCCAATGGCTGTAAAGTTCAAATTCTACATTTTGCTGGACAATGAAGAAGTCTTGGTGATATTATGATTGTAAATTAATGTGATGCTTGTGTAACTTGATGATGAGCTGTAGTGAGTTAATATGGTAGTTTACATGACGATGTACTGTAGGTTCTGGTCAATATATGAAAAATGTATTGTGTATTATAGTACTATTTATATTTATACAGTTTATTATAATTATACTAATAGATTCCCTCTGGCAATTAAAATAATGTAAGTGTGATACTAGTCATGTTATTATTTAGGGGAAAGTTGTCTGGTACACTATATATGTACATTTAGCTTGCTATTAAGTGTCAAATGTACCATAAATAACATAAAAACTGAAAATTCAATTTAAAATTTCCAATGTATTTTATATATATAATTATATCTCTTCTCTGACTGGATTGTTTATCATTAAAAAAGAGGAGTTTTTACAATTGTAAATGTACAAATTTATATATGTTGTAGGTTACATGTAAAATAAATTTCGGGTCAAAATGGTTACAAACTAGTGGTAGTTTGATTTGTTTGTTCCTTTGTTTCAGAATAATTTTCATAATCTTCCAAATTATAATCTGAGACAGAAGAAGAAACAAATCAAACTAGTTCGGAACCATTTTGACCTGAAATTAATTTTAACCTACATCATCTATGTACAAGTATTATATATCTCTGGAATTATTGTCAAACATGTCCAAAGTGTACTAAAAAAAAAGGGAAATGTAGCTTTTCAGGGATATTCCATCTATTAAATGGTTTGTGGTAGTGAAAAAAGGTTCATGGTACATGTACTGTGTTATTCTTTGGTTGATGTATTAAATCAGAAGTTACTCTTTATATGCAGGAAAGTAACATTGAAACACTGGAAGATAAGATTGGTGGAGGGCAAATTGAAGAAGTTATTAAACAGGTATTTCTTTTCTCTTTGTGACAGCTGGTTATGTCAAAGGTGACCAAAACATGCAATTATTATGGTAAAAATGCCATTTAGAATTTTCTTTTCTTTAAAACATTACCTGTTAACCGTTATAATCCTCCTAGTGCTATTGTATTGAGTGCATCCCTTACTTAGTTAGAGGCAAGGTAGGATAGAAAAAGCTAAACCTATGTATACAGTATCTCTCTCTTTCATAACTCTCCACATTCCAACATTTAATGGCTGGCAATTCTTTCTACACTGTGCTTTGTTTGTGACTTAAATTGCAATTGAATAAATTATTTTGCATTGATCTTACAACTCTATTTGTTTGTATAGAGCAATACATATTCTTATACATATTTCTAGGCAGAAGATGAACTGTCCCTTGCCAAGAAAATGCAAGATTGGCAGCCATGGGAACCACTTCAGAATCCCCCTCCTGCAAACCAGTGGACATGGCCATAATATTCGTCATTTCTTTAATTACAGTTGGAGGTTTTCGTTTCCCACTGTTCTGATTAACCTTCTGTTGAAAACTCCATGGAGTTTGACATTCTTTGTTGTAACATTTTGTGGTCTATCTGCAGTGTGTTTGATACTATGTGCTTGTTGACAGTGTGGGAGGGCTGGACAGGAAAGTATTTGGCTCGAAGTCATGATGTACATGTATGGACTGAGTGTAGCGAGGTCTGTTCATCATGAATGAGAGCCAAATATTTTCCCATCTGGCCCAACCTATTAAAACTGAGTCAATAAGCATTTTCATCATATGAATGAAGCAAATCACCCTGCCAGGATGATTCACTCCTGCATAATATTATGACCACTGACTAATAGCCTGGTCCCCTTTTCGAGTTAGAACAGGAAATTTGCAATTCATTAAAAAAGTGACTTATTTGCGCATTTCTGTTTTCCGTTTTTTTTTTCCTGATAAAAGCTGTACAAGTGCACTAGGGCTGAACAGCTTTTTCCGGACCAGCTAATATCAACCTGTGCTGCCCTACACAAGTCAGCTTTTATTATAGTTTTTTTATGGAATTGTATGAGCAGGGCCGGATGGGGCATATGATTAAATACCTCACTGGTAATCTGTTTATTCTTCGTCTTTATCAGATTTTCCAGTCTCAAGCTAGTCAGGTGATTTCAAAAAAAATTCAGAGTGCTCAATTAAAATTAAATGTGTTCACTTACAGAAGTTTCTAAAATAAAGTATTGGATGCATTCCTTATGGAGTAAACAAACATCCAATCATGTCATTATTGTCTTTCATGGCTTTGTGTACAGTATGATGGAGACCTGCTTTGTTGTGAATCTTGCTGTGGTAAATTCATCAAAAACATGATACACATTTTAAATGTGCTTGTAAGTAACCATTGATCCCCCATACTTTCTCTAATATGGCAAAACAAAATGAAAGTGGAAAAAATTAGTGCACAAGGAATATAGAGTTACTGTTATATTGAAGATACCATGTAGTGTATGGAACAAATAAACTCATATTGGGGTGTTAGTGAGACTGATGTAGAATGGGGGAATTGTTGAAGGAGTGAAGTTGAAACTCCTTAGAACTGGGCACCATAGTCTCATCCAAAAGAACTCCTCAGTTCTGATCATTTAAGTGCAGCAAATTAATTCCTTAATTCTGATTTGTAGAGAGCAACAAACTTTATCATTATTATGGTTCCATGGAAATGATTTCAACTTCTTAAAACCTCTGGACTCTGACGCCTTACTAGATATGGAAAGACCATGCACGAATGTGCCTGTTAGAAAGGTAACTTTTATCAGTCGCTAAATACAACTATCAAAATGAGCTATACACTGATCTCTTCCACATGACTCTATTGCACATTTCATAGCAACATTGACGGGACCGTGGCAAAGAATCATGGTTTCTTGAAAGTTGACTGCTGACCTGTTGGGGTAGTGTCATTTGATTGTGGGCTTACATTATGTATCACTGAAGCAGCTCATTAAAACTACCAACACCAACAAACTTGAATGTCAAAGAATGGAAATTAAGTCATTTCTCAGTCAGTGTTGCCATAGCTGGGCTGAAGAGTCTAAAACCTACAGTGTATGTTGAAAAGAATGTATACTATTCATAATATATGTTATTTTGGTTTAACATACTCTTAATAGACCTTACTTGCTTGTACATTTTATTTTCCCAATACAGATCATGTGATGATACTCGGGGGATTTGGTCCTTTGTCTTGTTCATTAAGAAGAGTGCGTGCAAGCATGAATATGTCTGCCTGCACTCTTTTTAATGAACAAGACAAAGGACCAAATCTCCTGAGTATCATCACATGATCTGTATTGGGAAAACAAAATGTACAAGTGATTAAGGTCTGTTGGAATATCATGTGACTGGCCCTTGTCTTTCATAATTAATGGTTACACATGATATGTTTAAAGAGGCTCACTTTTGAGAGCAATTGAAACAACACTCATACCCATTAGTCACAAATTGTAGATGAAGTTGTGTGTTTTTCTATATCAATTTAATCCAGACTGGCAGATTGCCACAGGTGAGCCACACTTTGCCAACATAAAATGTTACCTTAACTTGCATAAGAATTGCTTGACTGTCATTGTTCCTAAAAATCACTTTTTACTAGGCTGAACGGCATCTGGGCAGCAAACAGTATGTGCGTTTTAACACCACATCAGTATCAAATTGCACACAAATTTGTCTTGTAACTTTTAGGGGCTGAAAACTGCAGAAAAACAGTCTGTTGGACAAGAACAACAAAAATGCAGTCTCTCACACAGTCCAACCATAATCATGTTGTTTGTATGTTGGGACTGTTAGTATAAACAGATATTTTTTAATCTGAAATATCAAACAGATAGGATTACTTGTTTATTGTTACTTGTTATAAGCACGTAGAATTTGAGGATATTTAATACAGCGTTAATTGCATGAGGCACATGTATCAAGTGTTTGATACTGTTTCTCATGCAGAACGATTTGCAGAAGCAGTTAAAATACAGACCCATGTCTTAATGCATTATTATGACCTAGCATAAAATAACCATGCAGTGTTTTCTTTTTTTGCCGTTATACTTTTCATATTTTACTGTCACACATTCATGTTCAGTTGGTGAACTGCAACTTATTGAACTTTAAATTCATTATTTTAAACCAGCATAGCATCAAATTATGTCTGATTGTCCACCTGCTTGCAACATGCACTTTTTTGCTTTTTTTTTATTTTGCAACATGCACTTTTCCCTGTTTTGAAAAGCAACTTATCTGCTACAAGTATGTGGTCCCACTATAGAGCTTGGACTTTTTGTTTCTCTAGTACTGGTGATTTATTGTAGATGTTGTTTGTGTTCCAAACTAAAATTGTTGACGTTGCCACATGAGAGATACTCCTAAAAGAAAGTAATCCACATTTGAAGGTAACAAAGTAGCTTTATGCTTGGTTATGGACTTGACAATAACACATTTGTTTCAGATTATTGTAACAAAACATGAAAAAAATTTATTTGGTGAATACTATTCTGCAAATGTAACACAAACTGGTCAGTGTTGATACAAGACAACATTTTCTCTGCTTTTCAAAGTAACCAACTCTTGTTTGAGTATGCGATTCATATAATCCAGGCTCCCTGTATCACCCAGGCCTCAATGATATTTTGCCAGCTTATCGTATATTAACAGTGCAAAACTTACAGAAACCTAACAACATTTGCCTGGGATAGTAAACTATTAGCAAGTGACATGTTACATGATCCTTAGTGCTTCTATGACACTACAAGGAGAAACCTGTGATCACATGATCTGTACCACTGTGAAAGATCACTAAGGCACTGGCTGATTTTAACCTGTCTAACTATCTTTTTTTGCATTGAGTGGTATTGGCTTAAACAACAACCTAAAGTGGGTTGTCAGAGGCCGTTTCGTGGCTCTGTCACTTGAGCTACTGGAACAGTCTTGTTTCTTTGGTCTGTCAGAAGCTGGCTGTGAAAGCTGGGTCAGGACTCTACTGTAACCTGTGTTATACAGTGGAGTATCAATGAGTGATCTTATAGGCTGCTGTTGCTTCATATCCACTTGGGTGTATTGTGGGTATGCCTTGAATTCCTTATCAGAAGCTGGTGACTGGGATTGGTAGGAATCTATGGATGGAGAACTGCTGCCTGTTTTTCCTTCAATAGAATGAGGGCTAGGATCTCTGGAACTTTTCTGGTCTTGCATGGTTTGGGTGTTTTCAGGCTTGTGGCTTTGGACCTGTGGTTCTACCTTCACATCTGAATAAGGATTTTGAGGTTTCACTTGTGAGCCAGTCTCAGGACAGAACATATAATCTGGACACAACTGATGTGATGGAAATGCCGTAATGCTACTTGTATCCTTAGTGGGAATTTCATCACCCATAACTGATGAAAAAACCTCTTCATCACTGTCTAAGGTGGCCACATCTGAAGGACTGTTACACACAGTTGGAAGACCATCAGACGATAGTGGACTGGACACCAGTGTTATTTCACTTGGTGAAGTTGTTATTTCGACCTCATCTGTGGGCTCGTACTGGACTGGGCTTTGAGATCTTTCAATAATATTACATTCTGTAGCTTCCTCTTTCTCGGAAGATGGAAGAAAACTGCTTTCCAAGTCTGTTGATTGCTCATCTTGTTGTGGTGGACAAGGCAATGTTTTATTCTCTTCTTGGTTGATGGTATTTCTTGGTGTACTCGATGTATCAATTTCACGCTCAACACTTCTTTGATGAATGGTTGTTTCAGGTTGTTCATAAATAGTTTCTTGATTGAAGATCAAGCCTCGTTGCTCAACCTGAAAAGGTATCTGCTGTAGCGCCTTGGGAAAACGAGGGATGCAATGTGTTTGTTGAAAAGTAGACATTTGGTACATGGTCTGCCTTGTGTGCATCTCATTTGGTATGTATTGGGGCTGGAATGAAGGCCTGCTGTTCAATGCAGGTGTGTAGCCAGGGTAGTTGTTAGGCACTAGAGGAAGATACTCCTGATGCATGATATAAGGTGGTGTTGGTTGCTGTTGGCCCATAATAATTGTGGCATTTGTTACAGGAATGCATTGCTGAGGAGCTATACCCATGCTGTAGGACTGTACCTGACTGTTCACGAACACTCCAGAGGTATTTTGAGGTACTGGAGGAAAATAGCCACCTTGACAAGGATAAGCTAACATATTCCCAGGAGCATGGGGTGGTGGCTGTGGTACAGGTGGTGCCAGCACTGGAACATGGAGTTGAGTAACTGGGTGGTAGCCAGTTGGTGGGGGTTGAGGCTGCAATGAAAAAAGAAATTCTTACTGTGATTTACTTTGGCCAGAAGTATGGTCGAGATCTCATTTCAACTTGCTTTGAAACAATGTTGAATTGCAATAAGAAGGGTATTTGCTACATGTAATGCTATTCAGTTGCAAGTACAAAATCTTTAAAACACAGCTAGGCAACCCCAGTAGTAGTATGACAAACAAATACTTTTGAACTTGTTATGAAACATAACTGTGCAGCAGTTAGAAAGAACATGTCTGTTCACTCTGCCTGTAGGCACTAGACCTTAAGTTAAACTGATATGAAAATATGGTTTAACTGTCAACTGTAACAAACAGTAAGTGGGAAAACAGAAAACTACAATTTCCCCTACTTTAGGCTACACATTTATGTTTCTTAGAACAATTTACACATTGAGGAATACCTATTTTACTTCTTGCTTTCATTTAGGATGGAGGATGAGCTAATGGTTAAGGCATGTATGCCTCCAAGAGCCTCCAGCAACCCATAAGGCTTGAAACATGTAACACGCATCCACAGCTTGTCTAGATTCAACATTTTCCAAGTACTATATTTGGAAACTGCCTTGTACAGTCTTTGAGCTTGTTGGCACTGTCCTGCTTCCATGGTGTGTAACAACAACATGCATTTGCAACAATGATGTGCCCCCGTTTTGAGCAGAGGCGTGTATTTCCGAGTAAGTATGTCACACTACTGAAGCCAGTTTGATTGACTAATTATGTTTCTGTTGCTTCTCAAATATGGTACTTTGTAGATTGAATGTGAACAAACTGTGGCTTAAGATATTAAGAGGCAGTTACATGCAGCAAGTCTTATTGGGTTTCTGGTGACGTAGCATAACCAACAACTTAACACTGAACTTGCTTAAAAGAATAATGACAGTTTCTGTACAGAGTTTCCTTGAGCAAAACAAAATATTTTTTGGTCAAAACTATGAAAATTAGGTTATTTGTAACTCAACTAGAAAAATTATAGTAATTTGGTAAGAAATAAAATGCAAAAAAAAAGTTGGTAATGAGAATATAAAGCTGAGACAAGTAAGTTAAAATTCCCCGTGGTTTAGGCCAATCTAAGCTACAATCAAATGGGAGAAATTAAGGGATAAGATGGTTTACATATACCAGAACATATTTTTAGTTCTGACTTGCTCAATTAAAAGGTAATGAAGGAGTTAAATTCATTCACCTTTGTTATGTGTACTTACAGGAATTGCAGTGATGTGTGGATACTGGCCCGGTGGAAATTGCACTGGAGCAGGTGCCAAAGGTGCTGCTGTAAACATGTTTGGAGCAACAGGTGGAGGGGGTGCTGCAGCAAAATATACCATTTGCTCATTTCCCTTGAATGACAAGCAGAATTATCAATCTCGTGTGACCACCTGCGCTTTTACTAAACGATTAAATATTCAGTCATTTGACATAACTCAATTTATAAAGTTAGAACCTCTTGTCGACCATGGTTACGACAAAACTTTTTCAGACTGCATGGATTCCATTACACGTCCCTGCCATAATCACAAACGCACGTTATTGGATAAAATGATCTTTCAACAATCTTTTAAAGATCATTCAATAAGGAAATATTTAGGTACTTGGATGAACAATTGGCAGCTCCAATAAAGAGACAAATCCGCAAGTGGAACGTCACCATTTATTAAACTAGGAGGATTCTGAAACTTAACTACTTGACTTTCATAAGCTTCTTCTAAACAATGCGATTAGGTATATATGAAGGATTACCTTGCTATCCACTCAGCAGCTTAAGAAAAGTTAACACATGGTGACATGGGAAAAAACACAGTAAACTTGAAATAAAAAAAGAACTTGTATATCTCTTTTTCTTCAATGGAGTTCTACTGACCAAGTGGAAGTCGTTCCAAAGCGAATTAAACGACTCTGCCTTATACAACGCCCTTTCCGAATACGCTTTAAAAAAGAAAAAAAGTAAGGTCGTGTCTCTTTACTTGTACTTACCATCTGGGACGGATGCATGTAGTTTGGATTGATCTGGGTGTACATAACTTTACCTCATTATCAACTCGAAAACTTTGGTGACTTGTACAAACTGGCCTTGGTCGCGCGCTGTTTACGTCAAATATTGATTTGTTCCCAGACTTCTTTGCCTTTGCTATGGCAGTAGGTCACTCGAATGACATTCTTCTTGATGAAGTATCACTTTTGTTTGGCGCTGGAATATGTATGCATATTTTTCCGAGGACAAAACGATTTAGACTAGTTTGGTTGTGCTTAGCTAGAGAATAATTTAGTGCAATTGAAGCCCAATTCTTGTCACTGAAGAAAACAAATGCAAATTCTTACAGTGAGAGGAGGGAACGGAAAACCCATGTTTCTCAAAGTAATGTCATACACGAGAAACAGGAACTTGCAGTTAACCGATATTTTGTTGCTGAAAAATTGGTACAGTTTTGATTCAGAGGCTGAAACCGACAGTGCACAGTCCGGGTAGGAAGTGGATTAGGCCACATGATCCTCATCTAGGGGTGGCAAATGGTCCTTAAAAAGCTCTGGGTCTCGCAGAATTTTAGTCGAATTTCACGGGTCTCGCAGTCTCGTTTCTTAACGGTTATGTGCGTCTCGCAGTCCCGATTTTTGCACGAAAGAGTCTCGCACTCAAAGCACTTTGAAGTCTCGGTCTCGCAATCTAAAAAGTCAAAATGTCTCGGGCTCGCAAAGGAAAACGCTAGTCTCGCCGTCTCGCAAAGTCTCGCATTTACCATTCGCCGCCGTTCATCTCATGGCTATTTCGTTTGAAAGGTACTGTAAACTACAGTGATTTCCTTCCTTTTACTTCCTTTCCCTTTCGGTTTCTTCCTTATCCTCTAGCCTTTCGTTTTACTACCGAAACAGTTCTAGCGGCGGTATGAGTGCCCTCCCAAGGTGGTGGGAGTAATAATTGAGAGATATGTACAGGAACCGAAGTGATCCCCATTTTTTCCACGCTGGCACCAAAATGATCCCCAATTAAATCCAGGATTAACATCTGGAACCGGAGATTGTAGAATGTGCAAGGTAAAGGAAATTCATAAATTTATTCATCTCAATTAACTGGCGTATCACTTATATTTTTGCCAATTTGAAAATGTTAACGTTTTAAATCATCAATGTACTGAACAGTTTAAAAACTAAAAAGGTCAACCAGAGTGTCTGTGAAAATGTAAGGGAAAACAAATATCTATTTTCGGAAGAAGGAAAAATCAAACTTCTCTTTTGTCCTAAAAACGTCAGTGTCTCACTCCATTCTTCTGCTCAGTCCTTACAACATTTCACAATCCCAGCGGTCAGATAATATGTTGTAGACCGCATGGTTGTTTACTGTTCTATCTTTCGTGTCAACTCGGGTAATGAAGATGAATCTGTTAATCCTTATTCAGATGTAAAGAATGATACCAAGGTCAGCTGAACCTTTAAAAAATCGTATTTCTAGTTGAGATGAATAAATGCTTTGAAATCTATGAATCTTGCACAATCCACAATCCCCGGTTCCAGATCTCATTCCAAAAATTACTTGGGGATCATTTTGGGGTCAGCGTGGAAAAAAAATGAGGATCATTTCTGGGTCGGGATCATTTCGGGGACGATTTGGAGATCATTTCGGGGCCAGAGATCATTTTGGGGCCTTGATCATTTCGGGTCCTGTAGATATACCCTCGGGTATCCTTAGATTTGGCCAGAGTATATTTTTGATAGATTTTGAATTACCTTGGATTGTTCCGGCCCATGCACGAATTGGTATTGATAGTCAAAACAATTCTCCTCTATCAACTTGAGTAGCTATCTTAAATTTGCTAGCCGATTTTGGGCTTAACGAAAGCCAGCACACTCTTTTAAACTTAAAACAATGACACGTCTCTGGCAGTGCGGAGAACATTTCTTTCTCTTGTCATGAAGTGGAAAGTACACTTGCGCACAACTGGTACTTTTTTTTTCACGGCTGAATAGCTTAGCTGAATGGAGGTTTGCGAGGCTTCGCGTCACGCGCGTCTGATATAAAGTGCGAAGGCTCGCGCTAATCCACGTGTGACGTGTATGACGGGGCATATTGTTGCGTCACTGTTGTTTAGAGGAACTGAATACAGTGTCTAACAGCCGCTCTAATCTTATTCACACAAAAATGAATAAAGACGAGCTAGCCGATAACAAGACAAGCGGCGACGAAAGAGAGGATGGAGAGAGTCGCAGCAGCAGCGAAGGTGCAGAGTGGGCCGACACAAACATGGACTCTAAAGGATCAAAACTGATGCGACCCGCTAGCAAGGTAAAAGGCTCAACAGCCAATCTCAGTATTTGAGCTTATTAACAATTTCCCAATTTTGTTTTTCTAGTAGTACTCGGGCTCGTAGAAAGTTGGCACATTTTTTCATACTTTTTCTAGGGGGAAACGGATCAGCGAAAACCCCCCATGGTTAAGCTGGAGGATCAGATGAATAATGAAAATCTGGAAATGCTGCAGAAAATATTTGAGGTAAATTCATCACTAATTTTTTTGGTAAAAGCACAGCATTGCTTTAGATTTTGATTTACTTTTCTTCCGATGATTATCTCTATCAGAAGCCCATCGGGGAACAAACAATGTTCGGTTTGGTTTTGGATTTAAAGAATGGATGCAACTTTCTTTCAGGAAGCTGATGAAGATGGCGGCGGAGGACTGGATATGGATGAATTTCGTCAGGCCATGATAAAGACTATGGCCGGTAAAGGTGACGTGGTGAGTGCATCTGAACTGGTCGCCGCACGCCTCTTCAGAATCACGTGTTGTTGGTGTATTATGGTTCATAGTATTATTTTTATGGCCAAATCAACGGGCATTTAGTCTCGCAGCTTTCTTGAATCAAAACGTCTTTGGTGCTAGCTTTTCTAAACCCCAAATTTCCGCTAAAATATATTGTGACATTTTTCTGTGCTGTAATAGTAGTAGTAGTAGTAGTAGTAGTAGTAGTAGTAGTAGTAGTAGTAGTAGTAGAAATAGTAAAACGAAGAGTATTTTTATATCTGAAGTGGAACACTTCATGAGCAAAGCTGTAGTGTTAGCTCCATCAGAAAATGAGGAAAGAGAACGTAACCCTGTCTAAAATGATAAAGGGACAGAATCTATTTTTAGAGCGGAATCTATTTATATATCGTTCCATGGCTGCGCGGTTTCCCAACACCGCAACTGGAAAGTCGAGGTCAAACGAAACAAGATCCTCATGGTGCATTGAAATTACAAGCACGTGATGAGAAGGGCATCAGCCATTGGTCAGTTAAAATAGTTTCCAGATCTAAAAATAGATTCCCAAGAGAACCCAGAGAACCCAGTATGGAAGATGCGTTCTCTTGCCTCATTTTCTCTTGACTCCATAATATAGATAGTTGTAAAATAACGGTTATCAGTTGGGTGTCACAAGTAAATTTCGTGATCGCTTTCTTTTTGCGGTTTTACGACAGGCTATTGGCTAACAAATCTGCTACTTCTTCAATCAATCCGTAGTAAAGCTAAAACTAATCGTCACCTGTTGGCACAAATTTGTTTGAGACGAAAAACAAGGAATGGTGTTCTTTGATTGTTTTTGTTTTCTTACAGCCCGATGACAACCAGTTGGCTACTATCTTTATGAAAGTTGATGCAAACTGCGATGGAACAGTCGACTGGGTAACTTTCAACATTTTCAGTTTCTTTACCATGGCAGATCATTTCACAAGTTTTCTTTCTACTTATTTTAGGAAGAGTTCTGTTCATATATGTTACTGGAGACCCAGCTGAAAGACGTGATGACCAGTGAAGATAGAGAGGTAAATAACTAGAAATTAAATTGTTTTTTCAAATCATTCTAATAACCCTGACGACAAACGTGACCAGCGGTCGGGAACGAGGTCTTCTGGGATAAGACGTTTTTTAAAATGGCAAATCCCTATACTGGAACCACCACATTAAGGATGTTAGTCTTAGCAGCTGACAGCTTTACGCTGGTTTTATTTTACAGATGGAATTCCCAAATCCTGCGCGGGAAATCACAAGGTAATGGACTACATATGATGCTTCTGAGCACACAATAATCAGAAATAAAAACTTTAGCTTGTTAGAAAGTGCATTTGGAACAAAATGAAATAATTATTTTTTTCTGGCTAATACTGAGATATCAACGATATAAAGAGGACTATGGCAATTAAAATTGTGCAACTGAGAACGGAAGACATTTTGGCACTTTAAACCCTTCAGCTAAAAGTTGTGTACAATGGCGATGGCAAACACGTTTCAGCGAGAGTTGCCTTGTGACACGTGGTTATAGTTTCTGGGTACCTTTTTATATTTATGTTACGAAACAGGTTTCACGAAGAGTAGAATTGCCTTCTACTCTTCCAACGCGTGTAATTGCCCCATTCGTGATAAGTAATATGGATTACGCCGTGTTACAACACTACTTGAACTAGTCTCACTATGTTACGCTGAGTGAGCTAGCCACAATAAAGCCATGTTTCATTGTAAGCATCTTAAGACACGTGAACAAATTGGTGTGCCAAGCTTGCCATCGCTTACAAGTTCACTGCGGTGCAAATTTCAGCGCGTTACGACCACTTAAGAAACCCCTTTATCATAGCCATAGCAACCATTCTTTGTCTACTTATTGCTGTTTCTTTTGTTCAGTCTTCATCGAGATACCATCACACGCATTACATACCTGCCCAAGGTATCTCACGGTACAGATGACCCCACAACTGATAGCAATGTGGGAAGATACGTATCACTCAGCAAGGAAGGCATTTTACACTTTTGGAGCATGGATATGCATCCCCTGAAAACAGTTTCAGTAAGTGAATTGTACTCCGAGATCTTCCACCACAACCCACCCTTATCCCAGATTTTGCTGTAGGTTTTGGTTTAAAATTTGATGTGAATTTCTTGTATTGAACTGTACGCAATTCTGGGACGAGACCAACTCCATTACTTAAAATAAAATGCGGTAAGCTATCCACTTGATTCTCGGTTTATTTTAAAAGATTGATTTTTGCACCAATATGTTTGCACATTATACGCAAGGATAATTAAAAGAGTCGGAAATTCAAGAAACGGAAAAAAAAAGTGGCCCGACACACTGTACGTTATAACCTTTTTCGCCTTCCCATGAACATGATGAATGGTAACACTGCCACATAAACCATAGGGTTTGAAACTCAACCTTGGTTATGGTAGCGAAAAGTCTAGGATAGTTACCTCTAGCACACTGAACACGAGGGAGATACTAGGGAATATTAGCCTGGGGTGATGTTACGGACTGATCATAGTGAGGTCCGTATATCAGCGACGGAATGATGATATTTCAAGTGCGGTCTCGAATATTGACGTGTTTAGTAAGTCCCAGAAAAATAACACCCCGGGGTGTAGATGTAAAGTTTGAATATCTCGTTCATCTAGGTAATAAAAGCTTCAAAATAAATCTCCTCGTGCTTTGTCTTCCTCCTGGCCTTCAGCGGTGCTTTCGAAGCATTTTTATATATTTTCATTACACTTTCACAGGACAAGACAAAAACACATTAAGCGGACCGTTTTTATGGTATGGCCCTTTCTGCAAAGCTGGACCGAAGAAGAACCAATTAAGGCGCGCGTTATATCGGCTATAAGCCACACCGGTCATACATTAAGCAATCCTTTTCTCTGTTTTGTTTATTTTGCTGCGCTATCAAATGCAATAATCTCATATTAATCATGATCGATCTTGGTGTGCATCCAGTTAGGACACGAGGGCAAAGCGAGTAAGAACGTGTGGATCACAGACTGTGTCATGCTGCCAAACGCTAAAAAGTTTGCATTATCAACAGCAGACGGAGAGATAGGTGAGTGACGCATCCTGCATCTTATTCCGATTTGTTTGCAAGCTTCAACTTTATGGTTTGTGCACCGCAGCTGCATTTTTCTGCCTTTTATGACCGCCATTTTAGCGGCTCCAAAGAATTACGTAACCCTGCAAATGATCTAACACTAAGCCGTGATATTCCCTAGTGATATTGTTCTGTCATTTTCAACAGCCTTTTACGACTGCTCAGCCAACAGTTATGACAAACAGTTTGTAATCTGCAGCCTGAATCACTGTGTTCTAACGATGGATTACTGGTAAGGCATGTTCGCCTTTATGAACATAGTTCGTTAGAGTTTGTAATGGTATCTATTGAAGTAAAAGCAAACGAGTTCACGGGCCATGGTTCACTTATTTCAGTCGGTTCTGTAGCATAAAGAAAATAGGTTACAGTCCATCACAGAGTTACTCCAGAATTATGTAACAGGTACTCGTTTATACACCTTACTGAAGAGAGACAATGTAGAGTTTGTTTTGTTGTGTAAGAAAACAGCCCAGTGCCATCACCTGTTTTTGGGTCCCGACCCTCCTGATCGGATGCCTGACCCATTAACAACTACACTACCGCGTCTTCATGATGATTTTCTAACCTTATTTCAGGTACAGTTCAGCTAAGTTAAATGAAGGCATTCTGCTGTTTGGTGATGCGGGCGGCAGTGTGACGTGTCTGAAGTTTACTTGTGCCACTGGAAATCTGTTTGATTTGAACATTGGACAACACATACCATCCAGTATGATTCATCCCATTCTTATGATCAATTTTTACCACTTGGACATGGTTCCTCCTTAAGTTAAAGTAAAAATGTTGAGTTTTCAGATAACTATTGCACCCTTGACGCTGTTCTGGTTCGGCTTTCAATGATGAACAGAAGTGGAATTTTGTCCAGGGGTTTAGCCGGGGGGTTTAGTGTTCATTATCATTAATCAATGTAATGAATCTAAGGAATCTCTTGGACAGTGGTCCTATCTTTTGTCACATATTGAAAATATCTTTTGTAAAAAATGAGCTACACAGTTACAGATTGCAAGACATTTCACAAAACTGAACAAAACTCCACTTTAACTCATTACATCGCTTTACACTGTAATGTTTTCTAGCTTGGTATTGTAATGGTATGGTATGGTAACTTTATTTATACACGGTTAATCCTTCAGCAATGATTATAAAAAGATACGAATCTACACTAAAATTATCCCTAACTAAACTAACTAGCCTAAAATGCCATTAACTACATACTAAAAGATGCTTTACAAGGATGCCGTGTTAAAACTTATTCAAAACTGTGGTGGCGTAGATTAAATTTTGCAAATGATCTGAATATGACCTTCCCAGTTCGAAAGGCAATAATTTGTGCGCTATTAGGAAAAGACAAATTACGATATGATAACTTTATTGAAGCACGGAGGACTCACGCATTAAACGGAAGTATTACTATTAACTGTCTCGCATTGATGTATCTTAAATGTCTACCATTCACTTTTGTTATTCTCTCAAGAATGATCATTTACCATCGAACCATGGTACACAACACGTAAGCGTGTTTCTTTAGTTATGAAGGGGGAGGGGGAGGGGGGCTTAAAAGAGAGGGGGGCTTAGTAAATTTCGTCCTTGAAAAAGGGGGGGGGGGGCTTATTTGAGTGTGGGGGCTAAAAAGAGGATTTATGTTGTATACACTACACCGCTTTAAACCCTGTTCTTGATTGTTCTCTTAGTGACATTTCGACGTTTTGCGCTGGCTGACATTCAACTCGGGAAGCATTCTAATATAAAAATGGTCCAGTTCTATGTGAGTATTACAGTGATTTGTAGATTATAGCTAAGTTAACCATTCTGCCTCATCCGTAAACGAAACAAATTTCTAGGTAACCTCTATAAAGATGACCTCCAAAATGTTAGATATCATTTACAGGCTTCAATCCAGAGTAATTTCCAGTACTTGTGTTTGTTAAATGTAGGGTCTTCATGAAGACTGGGTGAGGAAGGTCAAGTATTACCCATCTTTACAGAGCTTCATTTCCTGTGCCACAGCCACTAACACTTCCATGTATGTTGGAAATGTGGACAGGAAGAAAACGTTAGTATTATGAAACAGATTAAATTTAGGAATGTTTTCAGTGTTGACGAATTATAGCAGTGAAACTGCAAGGGAACGCCAGACAAGAGAGTATGGTCAGAAATGCGCGTTTATCTGACTCATATTCCTCAATTCTCATCGCGAGATGTTCTGACCGTTTTTAGCTCACCAAAACACACTAATATCATCGCTGTCCTATATGAAGTGCTATGGAATTCCCAATTCACTTGTACAGAGTGAAATGTTTGCTAAGGAATGTGGTGTCTTTTCCTGGACATCAGTGTTTCCAGGAATACTTCGCAGTGCCAGCAATTTGCTTCAGCGAGACCAAATGAAAGAAAAATAAGGGAAACGAAGGGAGAATCATGTGATCAGCCCTCAACGCTTTTTTTGCCGCCCATGAAATAACTGTACATGCTGAGCTATGCCGTTAGCTCAATGTAGTAATATTTTCTGGGAAATCTAGTAACATTTATTAACAAAAGAGGTTTGAAACATTCCTGAAGCGTTTTGCACAATTGCTGATCTAAAATTGAAAATTGTCTCAGAATTAAGTCGAAACTGAAATCATCAGTGGTTGTTATAATAGCAATGAATCGGCTGAACGGTGGCTTTTGTACTCTGACAGGAGTTCAGTGTTCCGCATTCGCAAAGGAATCGCTTCTTTTGACTACTGCAAAGAATGGAACGTTATAGGTACGTGTGGGGATTATGTCAACTGAATATGAGGAAACAGGAAGGGTTGCTTTGGAAAAAGTCAAAACAAGTTATGGGGAGGTTTTCATTTTACTGAAGTAGGATATTTTGCTATTGCTTTTCCATAGCTATGGTGTGTGATTGGCTAAAGAAACTCGAGCTCCTTTCTCGACCAATCAGTAGAAGTAAAACCAAAACCAATTCGGACAGGCTCCTACGCCTTCTGCCGAGCTTGGTGCTGACGACATAGTTTGCTTTGAGTTTATTCCTGAATCTGGGCGCGTTTGATCATTTTGCCATATTAAAATACGCTTCAGAAATTGATATTATCATAATTAATCTTAATGTTATTATTATTATTGTTATTTATTATTTGGGTGGTGATTGTTTCATTGGACTGTCGGCAGAGTAAGTACTTAGGCTTTGGATTTTAGTGAATTGAAAACCGCTTTACATAATGCTATCCATTCATTTGAAAATACAATAGAACGTTTTCAAGTGTACACGCCATAGCCTACTTGCGAGGAGCTCGCTGTGGCAAGAGATGAAGCGAGTAGAGAAGGAAAATAAGGGAAGGGGAAAGGAGGCGATATTATCAGAGAATGAAATAAAGAGCGTCATCTGGCAGGCAATTAATCAACACTCATGTACCAAACACTATCCACTGGTTCGATCAATACACCCCCCTCAATGTAGATCGTACATGTCTTTGTATAAACAGCATTGACTCAATTTGCTTTCTCATCAGTAACTGGGGGTCTTGACCGGTACGTTCGTCTTTGGAACCCTTACGTCACGGTTAAAGCAACATCAGTAAGTTGCCATGGAAACGGTTTTTAAAGTCATGATAAGTGTTACAAGTAGTCCTTGTACTGAAGGCAACGTTTCAGAGTAATGCAGGATCTTGAAAGCAAATAAGTGGCTCCTTTGAAATATTGCAGTTCTAAAGGATCAATTTTTACTTACTAACCGAGAGTGAGGTCATTACTGGGAAATCTCAGTAGTAGTAGTAGTAGTAGTAGACCTTTATTTAAACTCGGTTAAAAATCTTTAGTATTTACAATAGTATTTTAATTACAATCATATGCAAAAATTAAAATAACTATAAAAACTGATTTACAAGATTGCCGAGTGGGAATCGGATGTTTCAAGTGTGCGGTTAATTTCCTTCTTAAACTGCCCAATTGATCTAATCGCCCTAATACTTTCAGGAAGAGAATTCCACAGTAAGGCACCGCTATAGCTAAAGCTACGTTTCAAATAGTTAGTACGCGGCTTGTAATCAATGACATCAGCAGCTACCATACATTCTTCTTGCTTTCGAATATTTGCTGACAGGAGATTTGCATTTTCTTCCACCTTTTTTGTAGGATGAGAAGATCAAGTTTAAGACCCTCTATATCAACATTCATCATAGAATATGGTCGCTCTTGAATCAAACTTTCCTGTCCTTCTCTGTCGGGCGATGTTTGTCGAATACCATTTGCCTTCAAACAAGGCGGTTGATGGCAACATTGTTTGGCTCTCAGATTGCACGGCAGATGTATTCGAGTCAGTTGTCATTCCGGGCATGTTCTGAACTAATTAAACTAACCTATCCTTTAAAGTGGGATCATTTCGTCCCTGGAAATATAGAGATGGTTGTTTTTTACTGTACCAGTTGATGATAAGATTTTGTCGTTGCTTTTAAACTGTTTCATGCTCCCGCCAGGCGACGACCACTTTCCCTGTTGATGCAGGTGATGGACAAAACTCCCAGTCCATGGACTACCCAAATGGACTAAAAATAACCCTAAAATGGACTACCCCTAGAAATATCCTATTTTGAATAATATACTGTTTCGAATGAGTACTATTCATATTCATTTATATACTTACGTTGCACGAACTTTGTTTATTTTTCGTCTGATCCATAGCTCGGGTGTAAGAAAATGTGCGGATCAGCTGCGCTTATAAAACCACCTTACTCGTGGTGAAGACATTTTCATAAAGTTCCTTGTAAGGGCGATTAGATTTAAGACTCATTTTTCTGCATTCAGCGGTTGTTTATTGAATATAATATTCAACATGGCGGCTGGATCAGATGAAGGATAAACAAGGTTCGTGCAATCTAAGTATATAAATGGCAGTTCCTTGAATAGTACTCATTCGAAATAGTATATTTCTAGGGGTAGTCCATTTTAGGGTAGTCCATTTGGGTAGTCCATGGACTGGGGGTCAGCGTTTTGTCCATCACCGTTGATGCAAGTCACATTTCACGAAACTCTTCAACGAATCCAAACTACTTTTCCAGGTCAACCGATCTTCTTTTAATTGAAGATGTTGTAAATCAGAACTCTTAAGATTAGATAAAAGCGATTCCTACGGCGGCCCACAGGGGACAGCACTTCAAATAAAAAAACACACTGCAAATAGAAAGATACCGATGCAAACTAAAAGAAAACACTGCAAATAAAAAGAAAACACTCCAAATAAAATACATCGCACACTGCAAACAAAAGGTCAATACGTCAATACGTCAAGGCCGAGGTCTGAGATTTCCTTGTAATGACCGAACAGACGAGGTTAATTCCTCGCGAAGCGAGGCCGAAGGCCGAGCGTAGCGAGGTTACTAATCGTGTCGCCTTAGGTCAGACCACGTTGCTCGCAAGCCCGAGTAAATCGAGCCGAGAGTTTTTATATATGTATATATATATATATAATGAAGTGCTGTCCCCTGATATATATGTATATATATATATATATATATTTTAAAGGTGTCCGTTCGCAGGCCAGGTTACCTGGCAACATTACTTCATGTGAGTTTCCGCCATTAGGAATTCCGTGAATCATGTTTTGAAAATAATGTGAATTTTGTGGAAACCGATTTTTCTAATACTGGAAGTACATCCTAGCAAGAAGATCTCCGAGATGCACAAGTAAGAGTGGCGAGAGATCGTCGACGAGTAAGTTTGAATGCCGCAAAAATCAGCACACGGGAAGCGGCGCCTCAAAGCAGAGATTGAGAAACTGCAGTTAAGGGACGATAATATAATAAGAGGCATCGCAGCAAAGACAACAACTTTTCGCTCAAAAACGGCAAAGGAAACAGCAAGGAAAACGACCAGGAATACAATCAAGTTAGATTGGAAATTGATTTTGTTATCGATAGAAACAAAGACTCGTTTTAGCTATACAGCATTCAGAATTTAAGGAAAATTATGACAACAGCATACAGACAGAATCAGAAGACGACCGACAGAACAGATTGCCATATCGTCGTGAAAAAAAGTGCCAGGAAAGGGGAAACAGAAACCAATCGCATAGAAATGAAAGATTACAGTCACGTAGTCTCAATACGGCAATGACAATGCAAGTAGGTATTTTTCGTACTAAAACGATAGCTATCCATTTTGAAGAAATTCCCAATACAGAGACTGCAGTTGTGATAGCAATTATTTATAATTATGTGACCTGATATCATTGCAACAGTGAAAATATATTGTAGATTTGTCTTTTGTAGCAGTTATGTTCAGCATTTTCAACAGAAAAGATACTTAACAATCAGTGACTGGTTCTGCAATATTATCAGTGATCAATGCAATTCTTTGAAAATAAAGCAGATGGTATTTATTACTGACTTCTGAGTAGTATTGCTCTTTTCTATATATCTTTGCTAAATATATGTATTAAGTAATTAATTAAAAGGTTTCGTTGGGACTGACAAGTTCCATAGCCTTTTGTAAATGGATTTTACCTTTGAGTTCCAGGTATCCCTGGGAATTACTCTCTTAGCTCCCACCCTTTGCCCACAAATGAAAATTTAAGCCCTACTTTGCAAAATTAGGCATAACATCTTAACCTTTTTCCTTAATGCTGTTTAATTCACTTTTATGATGTCAAATACAAATATTTAATAACATCCACAATATACAGTTGACATTTTACATTAAAAAACTCACTCTTTGTAATGCCAAAATTTTTATGATCTTTCTTATGTATTCATTCCAAGGTTGCTATATGTAATAACAAGTCTTTGAAGTTATTTATTATATGGCCTTTTTGCACTGGAAAAAGAAGAACGAAAGGGTTTTTCAATATTCACTTGCGCGCGCAAGAGGTCAATCGAGGTCATGTTCACTGAACCGAAACACATCTGAAAACAAGACAACTTTTGTCTATATTAACGGAAAATTTTTTCTTGAAAAATTTTCATAATGCCCGGTCATTACAAGAAAATCTTGTCCGCTCAACAGCCAATCAGAGCTGTTTGTAGCCATATCATAATATTTCTTTATCTACATTCAGAAAACGAGAAATGTTTTTGAAATAGTTACGTCGTTTCAGTTTCATGTCCTGGTGGATGTTTCCTCAAACATCAGATAAATTCAGTTCTCGTGTTTTCAGTATTTTATTCATTTCAATAATGCTTCTGTTGGCAAAGAAGTGTTCTATTTATTTCATTTCCTGTTTGCCGGTTTTCAGGTGTTGAAAGGACACAGTTCAGCGGTCATTCACATCATAGTGAACAGTGACAAAGGAGAGATAATCAGCGCCTCTCAAGACAAGGTAACCTGGGTAACCTGTCATCCACTATTATGCACCTGTTATGGAGGACTTTCATAAATCGCGACCGATTTATTATTCTTTTGTATGTTAATCAGACCCGCTAGCCTCATTTTGGAACAAAAATTCTATTGAATTGTGCACTTCCTAGCGAGGCCAGTAAGGCTCATTATCATGAAAACAAAATAATTTTTTGTTTGGCCGCCATTATGAAAGAGGTCTATACGAGATGGCACAGAGTCATGAAAGGATTGATCAGTGGTTGAAATAGGATAGTTTAGGGAGGGACATCAGGGATCAAGTGGAACCCTCCTCTACAGGCAATATTGAGTCTGGAGCCTATAGCATTAGATACTTTGAGATATTATCATTTAGTATAAATACTCAGGTGATTATTCAAAATCGCGCGCTCTGATTGGTTCGCTATCTCGGATTATCAGCCGATAATCACCTCGACGAACAAAATGGCTGCCAGTCGTTCCGCGCGCTTTTGATGAAATGAAATTTTTCCGTGTACTACTATGTTACCGTAAAAATAAGTGGGTTTTTTTAAAATTTTTTTAAATTTTTTTTGATTTTTTTTTCTTAAAGTTTACGGTGAGATTTTAGACCAATTTTACTAGTAGTTTTATGTATGTATGTATGTATTTATGAATGTATGTATTTCAAAAAAATTGATTTTAAAACCGGTTTATTTTTGAAAAGACGAATTTAATATTTTATTAACTTTTACAAAAAATGAATTATTGTTTAAAGATTTACAAAAATTTTTATTAAATATGGAACAAGAGGTGAAAGATTTACATTTTCAACAATTAAAAAATATTGCAAAAGAGTTGAAAATAAAAGGAAGAACAAAAATGAATAAAGAAGATTTAATTGAAAGTATTAAAAAATTTTCAGAGGAGGAAATAATTAATGAAATTAAAAAAGATGGTATTAATAATAAATATTATTGTATCCATAAAAAGTGCAAATATTTTTGTAAAGAATGTTGTGGGTCACAATTATGTATACATAATAAAATTAAATATTGTTGTAAAGAATGTAAAGGATCAAAATTTTGTAAACACAACATACAAAAAACACATTGTAAAGAATGTGGAGGATCTCAAATATGTGAACATGATAGACAGAGAACACATTGTAAAGAGTGTGGAGGATCCCAAATATGCGAACATAGAAAACAGAAGGCACATTGTAAAGAATGTCGAAAAAAATGAATTATGATTTAAATATTTAAAATAAAATATAAAAATGAATATAAATAAAAAGATTGAGTTTAAATATCTTAATGAAAAAGAACTAGGTGTTCACGATTTTATGGAATCAATCAAGAAAGATTTGTTAAAAAAGATCTCAAAAACTCTTGGTTTTATTGATAAAAATAATGAGGAAATTTATTTTGAAGTTTCGTATATTAATAAGAATAATAATGAGATTTATTTTACTTTTTCTTATGATGTAAAGAATTTTTTCGCGAATGGGATGTTTAATGATAAGTTTATTAATGATATGATATATTATGTAAATAGAGAAGAAAACTATGATTATGATATGGAATTATTTTATGGTGATGAAGATGATGATGATGAACAGATGGAATATAATATTAATAATTTTATTATTGATTCGTTTGAAGCCGCGATAAAAATAGATGTTTATAAGTTAAAACATAAAAAGAAATTCTACAAAAAATTACATGATGGAATAGTTGATGTAGCATGGCGCCAAAAAAGATTTTTAGATTGGTGTCTTGATTTTGAGGAGTCAAGGGATTTGAAAGAACTTTTTGGAAAAAATTAAAAAAAATGAATTATGATTTAAAAAAAATTTAAAATAAAAGTAATTATGGAAATAATGATATATTACGAATATGCGAAAGAATTAACATTTTTTGAATATATAGACAATGGTATTCTTAGATTTAAGTATTTTAATGAAAAAAGATTGGGTATTTATGATTTTTTAAAGTTGATTGAGAAAGATGTGTTAAAAAATATATCAAAAAATCAAAGTTTTATTATTGAATATGAAGAAGAAAATGTAGATTATAAATCTGGAGTTTTTTTTGACATTTGTTGTTTTGGAAAGAATAATGAAGAAATTATTTATAAGGATTTTGGTTTTCAATATACAATAGATTTGGATTTTGATAAGGGTTTTTTATTAATTGATGATTTTATTAGGTTTGTGGACGAAGAAGTGTATTATAAAGCAGGCCCTATTGATTATGATGGTGATATTGGAAATAATATTATTGGTTACACTTTTGATTCAATTTGTATTATATTATTAACAAACCCATATAAAGTATTACATAAAAACAAATTTTACAATAATCTACATGATGATTTAATGAAAGAAATACATAAACGTAAATTCTACAAAGACTTACATAATGATTTAATGGAATCAGGAGTATGGGAATATCCTAGAGTGTTAGATTGGTGCCTTGATTTTGAGGAGTCAAGGGATTTGAAAGAACGTTGGGAAAAAAAAATGAATTATGATTTAAATATATAAAATAAAATAAAAAATAATGAATAAAGAAGATCAACAATATAAAATTATTAAATATAGTAAAAAGGATTTAATAGATCAGTTAAAAAAAAATGGAATAAAAGATATTAATTATATTGCTGTTAATAATGTATTAAATAAATTGAATAAAAAATTTGGAGGAGATAAAGTAACTACATTAGAAGAACTTCAAGAATATATGAAAAAACAAAGGGATAAAGCAGCTAAGGCATATGGAATAGAAAACGATCCTAATATAAGCGATGAAGAAATGTTGAAAAAATTATATGGGGAAATTATTAAAAGATAAATAAAAAATTCAGTATATTGATTTGAAGAGTTAATATATTAGAAATAATTATGTTATATAACCTAAATAATGGTTACATAACAAAATACGCTAAATTTATCTAAATCTTAAACTAAAAGTTATGGGAGAACCTTTGAGATCAAGTTTTTTCCATTCATTGTCTAATATGCTTAAATCAAAGTGGTTTATGACACTATCATATTTTCGAAGTGGAATTGTTGGGTAATCTTTTGAAGGTATGTTTGCAAGTAGGGTTGATGGTGATAGTTTCACAAGTTCTCCATATTTTGTTTTATTCATATATGAAGACTTATTATCAACTATACTACACATAAGTTTAATCGGTTCTTTAATCTGTATATTTATAGGGTATAATTTACCAGGAATTATAATTTCAGGCACCCCCAAACTAATCGATAACGCTCTAGTAAGTTTAACGTTAAAGTTCTTATTTGAATATAGATAGTCAATAGTATCAGTCTCAATTATTGTTATCTTTTCGTTAACCGGATCATTAAAAAAGATCGATTGAAGATTACGAAGAGAATATGTACCCGGTTCAATTATTATGAAGCCAATATTCCTATCGTTTTTTATTATCTGCCGATCCTTGAAATTAATCAATCTTTTGGTTTGTATATTACAATCTAGTAGCTGCATCTCACTAA
The DNA here is from genome assembly GCA_949710005.1 of Ricordea florida. NCBI lineage: Eukaryota > Metazoa > Cnidaria > Anthozoa > Corallimorpharia > Ricordeidae > Ricordea > Ricordea florida. The sequence continues at coordinate 18,188,918 of OX453278.1, read as the reverse complement.
TATTTTTAAGCGGGGGCTCTAAATAAATCCTTGTTTCAGGCTCATACATGGTAATACTCAACATTTTTTTGTTTGGTTACTTTATATTCATCTTTAAACCGGCTACGCCGTAATTTGCATTTACGTAATCACATTCCTGAGCGACGTTAGAAACCGGCCTTTTAAAAGTAAACATAAAATCTACTTTTCAATTTCAAAACCACTTTACGTTTTGCTTGTTGCTATGTCGCAAAAGTATGCAATCTATTGTTCTACACGTGAACACTAATTTGTAAACAATCATAATCACGTGAAATACTCATGAACTACCGAAATAGATACCACGCTAATCCACCAGCCACAATTATAAATGCTAATATATTCTTTTCATGTTGTGTTGAGTCAATATCGGCGGAGATATTTTCCTGTTTCATTGAGGCTTTTGGTTCCTGCTGGTTTTTTCTCGTTTCATTTCCACCTTTCAGGAGAATATGAGGTAACTTTACCTTTGAAGACCCTAAATTATGAATTATTCCAACTTGTTTTGCTTCAGTGTTTATGGAATTATTCACACCAAAATTCATATCATTACTCGCTTTCATAAGTTTGTTGTTAAAACCTGTCACGCTTTCAGTATTGATTATCATATTACTCGGCATCAACCACACACCAGGAGCAATAGCTAAATCAAGCCGTAATTTCGCTTCTTGAACAGCTAATTGATACCTTTGGATAGAACTAGAAATGTCATTCTCGATCACACTACTTTCAAATAAAGCCAAGAATTCTTGTTGTGTTTCAATCGCTCCACCGCCATTACCATAAATAGAGTTTCTTGTGTTAACTTGTGCTCCTAATATACAATAGACAAAAGCTTCAGCAGATCGATTTAATCTACCAAGTCCGGCTTTAGTGAGCCCATGTCCTCTTGTAGGGATAAACCAAGCATATTTAAAATCAGCAAAGTCGTCATTGCGTATAAATGAAATTAGATTACCCTTTTCTTTCTTTCCACCTTCATCAGCGAATTTATTTCCTTCACCAGGCCATTGATCTGCTTCAACATCATAATTTCTTACTATATGTACATTTTGATATCCTCCACCTCTTCCATGATATCCAGACCCATAATCAAGGAATATATCTCCTAATCCTCCATTTCTTCCTCCTTTCCATCTAAAATCGGAATTATTACTAATCCCAAATTCAGCGCATAAACGCTGATATGCTACTTTACTATATGGATTATTATTTATCACAAAAGGTTGCTCATCAGGTAGGGGGAGGCTCAATTCATATAATATCCTCCTTATTGTGAAATATATATGAAACTTAATGAAGCTGTTCACTACTTTAGGGTAATTTAAACTTTCAAAAGGACTTATACCGCAACCAGATGTTGCACACCAAACTGCAAAGTTAAGTTGTTGCGGCCAATAATTTATATCAGGAGCATTCAACCATTTTCTACTTTGTTTACCAAATTTGAAAGTAACAACTTGATTGGTAAAAACATTACGCATATTTGCTGTGAATTTCTTCGTATTTGACACGTATATATCCAGCGAGGTTAGCATTTTTGTTATATCGCTTGTAAAATCATCAAAATTAACAGCTGGTATTGGATAGCTTAGATTAGTTATAGTTAAACTTTTTGGGAATGAACTAAATTCTTCGGCATTCACCCCCAAATCTTTCCATAAAAGTCTTTTCATATTAGGCGATATGTCATCAGTCCATGTTTTTCCAGTAGGATCATCATTTGACATAATTGTTGTTCCATAAACTTTCCACTTAATGTAGCCGCCATAATAATCATTAACAAATGTAAATTTATCAAGATTAGCACTTGGGTACCTATTTTTGAAATCATTGAATAATGACATTTTATTCCTCGTATTTACTTCGCTTCGCTCAGGTCTTTAGACCTAGAATAAGATGTAAAGTCTTTAAAACATTTCTTTTCTAACACCAGCAAAACAATTAAACCCCACATCAGTTCTCTCATATGAAATTTTCAGCGATCTCGACTTACCAGTTCCTTTAATATTTCCTCTCGAACCTCCGTTCTTATCTGATTCATATTTAAGTTTTTTTCTGTATCTTTCCTGGTTTTTTGACGGATTTCCATTTTTAGTTTTTCAAACTTGTCAACTTCTGATAAAATTAGAGAAAATTCTTGGTCAGATATTACATTATCTTTGAGTGCTTTTGAAACCAAGTCGTGAATGGTATTTACTTTTGCTTTTGCTAGAGAAACGGTCTGTTCATGTTTACTAACTTTATGGGAAAGTCGTTTAGAAGCCGCACCGAATCCAACAGATATTCCCCCACAAAATCCACCAACAACACCTAATGGTATACCAAAAACAGCACCAAAACCAGTAAGGGATGTTCCGAGTCCACTTGCAGATAGAATAACTGAAAATATACCACTACAAACACTTATTTTTGTAAATATTCCTCTAGCTCGATTATACTTTTTCCTAACATCCTCATAATGTTTAATTTCCTTTTGAAGATTATTTAGTACTTCACAGGACTTTTGTAGTCTGAAATTATTTGGATCACCATTAATAGGTAATTGCGGATAAATTCCCTTGTAGTCATCCATATTGTATTTTACTGATCAACATGATATCTTTAAATTTGTTAATTTCTCTTTTTTACACTTTCCACAAAATATAGAACCACAGCCATTATCAGCAACCAAGCATTCTTACCTAAAAATCCAATAACCTCACCAGCTGTTTTGAATAAAAAGCTTACAATTGCACCAACCATCCCTGGTAATATTTCACCTAGTTTCTTACCAAGAGCTTTCAATCCATTTCCAACACCTTTTCCTAATGTGGATAAGCCTCTAGAAAGATTAGAAACTATAACACCAATAACAATACCAACAGCACTTACAACTGCAAATACTGTAAAACCATACTTTTTGAAGATATACTTTACACGCTCTCTTAATGGTAGATTTTTAAGTATTTCTTCATTTTTACTCTCAATCTCAGCTATTTGTTCTTGGTTGTAAATAATACTCTTTCTTGATAGTTCTCTAAATTTATCAATTTCGGCTTTTAATCTTTCATTACTGCGTTCTAACATTGGTAAATTTGACTTCCCCTTCTTATTTTTTTCAAGTTCATCATTGTATTTATTTAATTTACTTTTAAGTTCATCAATCTGTGATTTAGCTAACATCTTATGTTTATCAGACGCGTCTAAATAGCTTTCAAGTTTCGCAATTTTTGTTTGTTGTTGTTCTATGATTCTAATCTTCTCTTTATCATTTGTTTCACTTGAAAAATATCCCCTCAATTCCTTTTCAAATGTTTCTAAATCGAGTTTTAACTCAGCTATTACATTGTCTCTATCTGTAATTTTTTTATTATCTTCCTCCTTTTGTGATAAAAGATTATTTCTTTCTTTAAGAATGGTTTCATAATCAACACCTAGAGCTTTTTTGATTGTATCATTAAGTTCATCATTCAATTTACCCCCTTTGAATAATGAGTAAGTTTTTGCTCCTTTCCTTTTCAATTTTAATTTTAAATCTCCATATTCATCAAACCAATGAAAAAACTGTGATGTGTCTGCATTAGGAAATAATGATTTAATATAATCTCCAGATTCATCTTTATTTTTTAAACTTTCACTAACAATAGTTTTTGGTGATTTTGGTCTTGACCCCTCATTCTCATAATCTCTACCGCCAAACGATGTTTCTTCTATACGGGTTCTGGGTTGGGTGCCAGGAGGAGGATTTCGACGACGGTCGGGTGGGGTTCCTGGAGGAGGACTTTCCATTTCGCCATCATCATCAGGGTTAATTACCCTAGTTGTTGATGATATTGGATTCATTTCAAGCTCTTCTACATCGTCATTCTCATCATCATCATTATAATCTCGACTCAATAGTGGAGTTTTTTCTGATTCTGCCATGATTTTACTCGTCAGTAAGAAAATCTTTAGATCTAAAAGTTATGTTTGTAAATTATTTAAATAAAAAATAAAAGATATTACTGAACATATTAGTTTTAATAACATAAGAAAAATGTTTAATGAAGGAATAATTACACAAAATAACCTTGTTTTTTTAAAAAATCTAACTCATAATTTAAAAGATAAAGATCAAAAAGAATTACTTAAATTAATTATAAATGATGATAAAAAAAGAAAATTAATAAAAATTATTTTAGATAGTATTTAAATTTTTAAATAACAATTTAATTATAAAACAATTAATGTTTTTATAATTTAAAAGAATTTACTTGCCGCATACCCCAAAGCCAACATTCCTCCACCAACATATAACATTTCACCCATCTTTTGATTGTTACTTGGTTTATAATAATCTGAAAATTTTGGTTCGTGCATTTTACTATACAATTCTAAAGCTTCATCAGTTTTTGAAAGATTTTTTGATGCTTGATATTTTTCATCTTTTTGTTTCATTTTCCAATCAATTAGTTTCTGTCTATTTTCTTGATATTCAGCGTAATCTTTTTGATATTTTTCTAATGCTTTATCGTGTCTTATTCTTTCTGTATCTGTTTTATCCCCAGATAGATATTTTGCAAGATATGATCCACCAACAAAAGCGGTTGCATTTAATACAGCTCCACCTAACATCATTGCTATTGTTGCCATAATTATTTTGGTAAAATATTTTGATCCTCTAAATATGTTTTCAGGTACATACTACCCGACAATACAACCACCCATTTTGCATAATTTGTAATACTTGAGGATGGGTCGTTCATAAATGATTCTCTCATTGCCTTTTTAGCTACATATCCAACTCCAGCTGCTAACCCAATAAGTACTGCAGAATCAGTAACAGTTTTCACAAGTTTGTTTTCGGTTGACATAATTTTTACTGTATCAGTAAGAAACCTTTAAATCGGCTTTCCTCATATCATTCCTGTTTTTGGTCTATATGTGGGTTGCGGTTGTGGATTATGAATCTTTATTGGAGGGGCTTGAAAAGGTTGTGATAAATCAGGTATTATGTTTTTATTATCCTCCTTTTGTCGGTATCTCATAAAAATGTCAAATGCTGTAAAACCTATTCCAACGATAGATAAAACAGTTGTAAAAGATAGTTCTGGAAGCCATGCTTTCACATTTTCTTTTTTTTCTTCACTCTCTTCATTTTTTATCTCCGCCTGTTCTTTTTCACGTTTCATTTGCTCCGCGGCCCGTAGGGTCTCCCTGGCTAAAGCTTCTTTTGCTTTTTTATTATATTCAGCCAATTTCTTACCCGCCGCAACCTTTTTAGGGTCTTTTTCTCTCTTTTTAGGTTCTTTATCTTTAACAACCGGATCCGCTGTAATTTGCTCAACAACTTCTTCAGACATAATTTTACATATCATTAAGAAATCTTTAAATCGCTTCAGTTGTGTTATCATTATCTGTATTTGTTCTTGAAACTTCTTTTGTTTCTAATAGAAGAGTAGGCCCAGCTTCTCTAATTTTACCTATTTTAACATGTTTAGCAACCTGGAATAACCCACTAGCAAGTGCTGTCAATCTTCCTGCTTTCAATGCTAAGAGACCTATAATGTTTGTTAGTTCACGATTAACCAAATCATCATTCTTCAAATCCACACAAAGAGCTTCTATATCATCCACAGGAACTATGTAAGAAATAACTTTTGAAATTAATTGTAGAGATGAATCTACCAGCCCTCCATTAATTTTCTTACCCAATACTGCCTGATATCTATTAAAATATTTTTCAATGTCTTTTACCGATAATTTTTTTATATCACCAAGACTCATATCGACACCTAAATATTCCTTTGTGGTTCCAAGAGCCGCGAGAATAGCTAATGATTCTTGTTTTATTTCAATTTCATTATCATTATAATCTTTTACATCTTTCTTTTCTTCTTCAATATAATCTTCGACTTCCGACATTTTAAAATTTTCTAATAATACAAAGATTCTTTTAAATCGGCTTCACCGACCAGCTACGCTGAAATCACCTCAGGAATCTCCAAATAACATTGGAATGGATAACGCAAACACAAACATAATCTAGAATATTTTTCTTTTTTCAGTAGTTCTACAAATTTTTTACTAGTTTCAGAGTCTAAATCACCGCCATAATCTTCGAAAAGCATCTTCATTCCTTTCTGTGACGGATTATGAAAAGTAACAACGCAAGCTACATTTTCACGGAATGGTTTTGATATCGATGTTAATTGCTGAGTGAGAACCCAAATTGATAATCCATGATGTCTTCCAGAGAATGCTAAATCAATAAACTTGTTTGATCTTTTTTTCAGATCGCTCGAAACAGCACAATCGTCTAAAATTATTAGTGTATTTGTCCCTGAAAATAAAGTTTGACAATCAGTTAATAACTCATTAATCTCATCAATGTTACTAGCATCCGGTGATAATACAAAGAAACGTTTATCTCCTCTAGCAAAATTATGATATGTTTTATTTTTTGAATAAGTTGGACATATTAAAACAATGAATTCAAACAATTTTCTAAAGGGGCCTCTGAGTTGATCTATGATGTACTTTGTCTTTCCACAATTTGTTGGACCGGTTATAATACAGTGAAAAGGAATTTTATCTCGTAATTCTTCCATCTTTTTTTAAGTTAGTAAATGATTGATCTTAAGTTTGATTTCATAACCTCCATTAATGCATCAGCTACCACAAACATGTAACAGGTCATCATACCAGAACCACTAAGTTTTCGTTTCATTTCTATTTTTATACCATCTTGTGCATTGGTTAAGGCTAGTCCTCCTCCATGAATATCATTATCTGGGTGAGTTCTCAAATCTATCCACAGAGCAAACTTTTTACTATAAAAATCCTTTTCATTTACTGACCATTGTGAGGAACCACTGAAACGTTTCTTTACTGACTCCCATAAGTCTGAAGGTACCATCCCCTTAGAGTAGAAACGATTTGGCACACCATTAACATCGATATTGATTGAGGTTATACCTGGATTGAAAAAATTCTCGGAATCTCTTGCTCCTTTTCCATATGGTAATGTGAATAAACATAATATCCCTGTAATTGATCTTCTAGGTAGATTAATATGCTGGTTTATAACGCTGTCTGTATTTCTTAATATGGTGAAAGTTTTGTGTAGAGTGACATTTTCATAATAGAATCCTTTACCAACATTATAAACCCCCTCCGCCTCACGAGCTAAGTCTTCACTTGATATACAAGAATATTCGAGTTCTAAGTTTGTTATTTTGTAATTTGGAGGTTTAGTGTCGTCAGAATAAACAACAATATCGTTAACTGGAGCCAGTGTAATCTCAAAGATTAGTTGATGAGCTAACGCCTTTGGGTAGAAAACCCCATGATCTTTGAGAATAGGATGGTTTAGTAGGATATGATACTTGTTATTGTGTACTTCTGCAAGAGCTACTTCCTTAGAATCTGTGTCTACCTTATCACCCGCATTTGTTCGTATCTTCCTCATGTTTTCAGAGGAAATACCTTGCCTTAATCTATCCTCTCGTTCTTCATCTGTTAAAAATAAGTCATGGTATGTTTGAAATAGATCATATCTTTGAGTATCCTGTAGTGTTTCACCACCAAAAAGAACCCTTAGTCTGGATACAAGATTACTTCCTACATTATTAACAAGGGTGTTATCTTCATGACCATCAACATCTAAGTTAAATACTAGAGATACACTTCCAGGTACAATAACTAAATTTTCAGAAAGTTTAGGAATATTTATATACAATGTTTCTTCTGGATTAGCTGATGAAGGATTTAGTGTAATTCTGTTCAATATTGATTCCGCTTTCAAACCTAGTGGACCCCTTGGAATCCTGTTTGGGTTAATTTTTTCAGATACGTTTGTCATATTTATTTATAAGATACTTTGGTTAATCTTTAAATGAGTAACGAAAATATATCCCAAAGGTTATCAAAAATTTTCAGTAGGATATATTATTCAACTGAAGGGTATTGGAAAGGATATTCTGCAATTCCTAAATTAGCTGAAAAAATGAAAGTAAGTGAAGATGTAGCAAAAAAATGGTTACAAAAACAAGCAATATGGCAAATATATCTTCCAGCTCCAAAATATATTCCAAGACCACATTGGACTGTGGATAAACCTAATCAGATTCACCAAGCAGATTTATTATTTTTACCTCATGATATAGTTGGAAGAAAAACATATAAATATGCATTAGTTGTGGTTGATGTTGCCTCTAGATACAAAGATGCTGAACCATTAACCTCAAAAGAAAGTCGAGAAATATCAAATTCTTTTGAAAAAATATATTCTAGAAAGTTAAAATATCCTAAAACATTAATGGTTGATCCAGGAAAAGAATTTATGGGTGAAGTTACAAAACTTATGAATTACCATAATGTAAAAATCCAGAGGGGTGAAGCTGGAAATCATAGAGCTCAAGCATTTGTAGAAAGGGCAAACAAAATATTAGGTGAAAGATTATTTAGTCATCAATATGCACAAGAAATGATTAGTGATGAAAGGTCAAGAGTATGGGTGAAGCGATTACCAGATATTCTAAAAACTTTGAATAATACACCAACGAGAATAACTGGTAAAGAACCTTTTAAATCTATAAAACAGAAAGAGGTTGATATTGAGCCTAAAAAATATAAGAGAGTTGTTGGTCTTGATGAGGTTAGACTACCAATTGAGGTTAGGGTTAGATATTTACTGTTTCCTGGTGAACTTGAGGGCGGAGAAAGAAGAAGGGCCACAGATCCTATTTGGAGTATTAAGATTTATTATATTTCTAGTAGCGTCGTTTCAGCAAACCAGCCAGTTTTATATTATTTACAAGATGGTCCAAGACGGGGGTTTGTAAGGGAAGAATTGCAGGTTGTTCCTTATAATACTGAGTTACCTCCTAATTCTGTTTTGAAATGATTTCCTTCTAATACAAAGGTTTTGTGTGAATTCCATCCTCATCAACTATTCTTTTATCATAATATGCGTTCAATCCCTTTTTAATTTGTGTATATGTCACAACTTGGTTGTCATTGACTCTAAATCCTGTATTTTTTGCCATATCAATTGAACCGTTCAAAGCTGACATGTACCTATCCCAGTTTATTTCGTTTTGTCCATGAATTTCTCCTTTAGTACTATACTTTGCCTTTCCATTCTCATCCTCTGCATAATAACATTTTGATGAAAGAGCAATCATTCTAATACCATCAAACTCCAGCTTGAACAGTCCGGGGGTCTTGTCGTGATATTTCGATGTTGAAAGAAATTTTTCTTTTCCCCCATTAAAGTATTCTTTTTGCATTTCTGGTTTTATAATATAATCCAATTTTTCAGCCGAAATTGCCATGTACATAGAATCTGTATCCATTTGTATCAACTCAAAATCTTTTCTATCTACATATTTATCAATAAAATCATAATAAAATTCCAACATTCTAAGTTTTGCTAACTGATATACCGCGATACCGCATTGATAGGGTCGGTCTATTATTATTTGACGTTTTCGTTTTATTATTTCATATGTTTCATTTATTTCTGTAAGATCTTCAAAGAATGGGGATCTTAATACCTTTTCAACCTCATTTTCATCCTGAGTATACCTTATATTCATGTGTTTTTCTTTATCTTCTATCATTTTTCCGTAGAATGAATTTCCTTTTAATTTGTAAGTATCAGCCAATTCTTTACAGCCTTTATACTTTGGTTTTAGTTTTTCAATCCATACTTTTATGTCTTTATTTTCTTCAATAATTTTAAATATATCAGGAAATTGATTTAATTCATTATTAATTGTTACAACATCATCTATTTTGTTTTCATAAAAAGCTTTACTTACTCTTTCTAACAAAAACTCGATATCTCCATCTCTTCTAGCGTTGGCCACTTCTTCGGGGAACCATTCAAATGGTGTTCCTGGTTTATACTTTAAAATATTGTGAATAGCTGTAATCTTAAGCCCGTGATTAAGACACCATTCAATTACTACTGTATATAAAAGTATCTTTTTTGTCTTTGTAACCCCTAGTAATTTTTTATTATCTTTTAGGTGTTTTCTTCCTGTAGCTTTTTGGTATTCTTTCATGTGTTCGGGCACCAAATCTTCAGGAACATTATCTACAATAAATAGTGGTGAGAACTCTTCAAACTTTTCTTTTAGGTTTTCTGGCACATTTATATCAACTTGGCAATATCCAAAAAGTTTACCATCAAGAATATCTTTACAAGTTTTCTTAATAAATTCAGGGTCTGTTGGGTTTTCAACCTCAATACATTTTTCTTTTCCACATGGCATTTTTTGTCCTGCAGCGAAAAGATATAACGCGTTTGCATCATAACCAACAACTCGTACACAATTTTTTGTAAATTTATATTTATGAGAGCGAATCTTTGTTTTTCCACGCTCTGCATATCTCATAAATATTATACTTGGACCCCCAACCATACCTGTTTTCAATAATTTATAAATCTTGTTTTTATCGCATATTTTACAATCTTTAATTATCTTGTAGCATTTTTCACAAAACCATTTATTACAAAATTCACTACATTTATGAATACAATATTTGCCAGGAGCGTATAATTCAGGATCACCTTTCTTTTTCATTTTTTTCATTTTTTGATATTTATTTAGAACGTACATCATTGAGACTCCAGGGATAGAAACCGCGTCTTTTAATATATCTATTTTGTCTGGATAATAAATTGCTCTTGTTTTTTCTAAAGCTTCTCTAAAGGGTATAACGTCGTGTAGGTTATACTCTCTCAACCAATCCATCATTGTAACACACCCCCTCTTTTCAAATTCACGCTTAAAATCTTCATATTCTTCTAAGGTAATATTTTCTTTTTTCAAACTTGAGTAAAAGTCTTCATTTTTTACTGTCCCAACGTGAGAAAGTTTATCATAACTATCCAACCATTCATATGGAAATACAAGTTTTTTGGCTTCACATTTGTTTGCTTTACACCACTTATCAAAAGAAAGCCCAGGTGCAAGGTAAGACATTACATCCAAGAATTTAAAATGGGGGGTTGTCAAAAACATATATTTATTTGCATTTCTTGCAACAAAAATCTCCTTAGTTTTATCAGTCATGATTTTTACAAAATGTATTTTAATCATATTAATATCATATTTTCCACTATTGAACCCTAAAACCGGTACTTGGTTACACCATTCTTCATACTCCTCTAAAACTTTATTTGGGATAGAATCTTGGTCTGGTAATGGATATTCTTTTTTAACCTTTTCAACAATCTTTTTTCTTCTCTTTTCTAAATTTTCAACAAATTCTTTTACAAGATCATCAGGATTTGAATTTATAATAAATGTGGGTTCTTTTTCACAAGTATCAATTATTGCAACACTAACCGGTATATGTGTTTGATTAAAAGATAAATCATCAGTAACCTGTTGAAAATCTTTTTGTAATATTGCCTCAAAATCATAACAAATAAAATCTGGGTACGGAATAAATTTTTTTTTTAAATTATCATATATTGATTGAGAATATATATTATATTGTAGTCCTCGTAATAAATAATCGCATTCCCAAACCGATACAATATTATACCCTAAATCTTTCATAATTTTTTCTCTTTCGATAGTTGTATTATATTTAATTTCATCGCCACCTGAACATGAACAACCGTGCCATTTACAACCATAGAACTCAAAAACAGTATTTGTCTCAGGTTCGTATCCATCCACCAAAAAAAGCTCCTTCCCATTTATATCCTTAACACACCTTTCACCACCATGGCCACAGAGAGCATGGTGAATGTGTTTACCTATTTTACATGACTGTAGTTCAATCCATATACAACCTAAATAACTATATTGGGTATTACCACCATAAAAAACTTTTTCAGAGTTATTGGGTATGTGTTTTATCTTTTTACCAGTGCATATTACTTGTGTTTTTCCTCCTTTACAACTGTTATTTTTTACATGATCTCCAAGATAGTCATGTCGATTAAATATTTGTTTGCATCCTGAGCATTCCCATTTTTTAGTTAACATCTCTAAATTCTTTATGAAAAAACAGTGCCCCTCATAAATTCCAATAACTAAACTGGGTAATTCATCTTTAAACTGGCCTTTACCAAAAATTACTTTCCAAATTTCATTGTTTTCTTTTTCTTTTTGTTCGTAAACTCGAATGTTAATAAGAAAATCTTTTGCAATTTTTTCAAAATCAACAAGTTTTGTCGGAGTAACTTCTGAGGTTTTCAATTCTTGGTTCTTATAAAATTTTCTGGCCAAATTCAGAGATCGTTTTTCTATGTCTTTCTCAGGTATTTCTTTACCATCATCAATGTTATATAGAATAGCCAGGCACCTCCAAAAACACATATTATCATCCTTATTATCTACAGCGTAAAGACATTTTTTATTACGAAGATGGTCTGGTAATTTTCCACACCCAATTAGAGGCTCGTTACTGTGAATAACTTTTACTTTTACCTCTGTAAAAACAACACTCCCCTCATGAACACCTTTCTTATCAATTTTTTTAAACGGTGGCAAGTATGCTCTAGTCCAAGCAATACCTTCCAAACTCAATCTTTGTCCCTCACACCTTTCAATATAATCTTTTATTTCTGAAAGCATTGTAAAAGACCCCTCACCCCTAAATGTATGGGCATAATAAATTATTTCCCCTCTTCCTTTATTAATTAAACAGCTAAAACTGATAACAATTCTTGAACGCATTTCTATTTGCGGTTCCAATTCATTATAAATAATTTCTGATAAATCATTATCTAGATCTCTCCTAATTTGAAAAATATTTTCATTTCTTTCGTTGATATTTTGAATGATTTCTCCATTTTCAGGAGGCCTTATTGGAAATATTCTAAGGGTTGATGTTCTTTTTCTTTTTGTTTTTTTAGGTTTATCTCCCTCATTTTTTGTTTTATCATCTTTCTTTCTTTCAGGTTTTTTTGTTTCTTTAGGTCTTGCGCCCTCCTTCTCATAATCTCTAACAACTTTTGTAATAGTTGTTTTAGGCTGTGATATTTTTTCTTTCTTTTTATTTTGTTTTATTTGTTCTTCTTGTTGTTTTAGTTTTTTTTCTTGTATTTGTATTTTTTCTTTTTGTTGTTTTATCCGTTCTTTTTGTTGATTTATTTGTTCTTTCCGTTTTATTTTTTCTTGTTGTTTTAGTATTTTTTCCTCTTTTTTTTTTATTTTTTCCTCTTGTTTTTTTATTAGTTCCTCTTGTTTTTTTATTAGTTCTTTTTCAAGCTCTTCTTCAATTAGTGGTATTTTTTTTATTTTTTTAAAAAGTTCAGATTTACTCAAATGAGAATAATCTTTAATACCATGCTTTTCAGCAATATTTTTCAATAAGTTAAGTTGTCTCAATTCTTTCAATTTTTTCGTATCTTGTTCCATATTTAATAAAAATTTTGGAAATCTTTAAACAATAATTCATTTTTTGTAAAAGTTAATAAAATATTAAATTCGTCTTTTCAAAAATAAACCGGTTTTAAAATCAATTTTTTTGAAATACATACATTCATAAATACATACATACATACATAAAACTACTAGTAAAATTGGTCTAAAATCTCACCGTAAACTTTAAGAAAAAAAAATCAAAAAAAATTTAAAAAAATTTTAAAAAAACCCACTTATTTTTACGGTAACATAGTAGTCGTGTTGTACAATGCTTTTCTTTTCTTTTTTGAAATAATCACCTGTGTACTAATACTAAAACAATTATTCGCCTGAGGCTCAGTGATTATCGGTGAATAATTGTTAAATAACAGAAACACTCCACAAGCAACAAAAGCAGTTGTAATTTAATATTCTCGTCACAATTGGAGCTCTCAAACAGTTGAAAAGTTCCATTATCATGAGACCATGTCAGCACAAGAAGGCCAGAAAGTATAATGCGATTAACTGCAACATTTTTCATACTATGAATCTGATTGGCCCGATTTATACTAGATACGGATCATCCGTCTGGGACGAACTTGGGCAAAGAACGGTAGTTCGTCTGTGTATAAATACGGGCTTTCAGGCGGATCATCCGTCCAGACGAACTATCGCGGTAGTTCGTCTTGACAGACGAACTACCGTGGATAATTCGTCTGGACGGATGATCCGTCTGTCTGTTTAAATACGGGCAGAAGACGAACTATTCAAAAATCAGGTTCTCGTTACCTAAAGCCAGCGGTCGTCTTGCAGTGAAATACAAACTCAAGATGGCGACCTCAGAGGCCGGAAGTTCATCTTCACCTCTCTGTTCTCTCGGTTTCCCTTTTAGCAAAACAGCGGCCAGACCAGCTGCTTGAGAGACTTCAGTCTCAAAGGTTAATTCCTCCGTGAAACACTTATTTACCATTTCATCATTCAGCCTCTTGAAAGAGTACAGTCCTTCTTCAACAGCTTTTCGTTTTCCCAAAAACAGCTTCGCGAACCGTGTTGTTGCCGCCATTTTGAAATTTGCCGCCAATTTGTCAAGATCGGCAAGGTGACGATTTGACTTGTACCCATGCCTTTTCGTCACGCTTAGACGAATTATCCTCCTAGTGTAAATACGGGACGAACTACGAGAGGCAACGATAGTTCGTATCATAGTTCGTCCCGTGTTTATACTAGATAGATGATTCGTCTAGTAGTTGGAAATGGGGGATTCTGGGCCAATGGGCGTGGTCATTAATTTTTTGGTTCAAAATGGTTTTATGTAAATTAGTTTTTGGGGTGTGGCTAAATTTTATTTTAGTGGGGCGTGGGGTTAGTAATATTTTTGCTGATGTGGCTGGTTGTTATCAAAAATTGAAAGTTGGTTTTGGGTGAGGTAGGGATTGGTATATATTGGAGAAAAGATTTTATGGAGAGTTTATCAGCGAAAGAGTTAAAGTTGATTGCTAAGAAAGTTGGGGTAAAAGGTTATGCTAAATTAAGGAAAGCTGATTTATTAGAAGTTTTAGATGATATACAAACAGAGAAACCAGAAGTTTTAGATGATATAAAACCAGAGAAATTAAAAGTTGAGAAATTTCCTATAATTAATGGTAAAAAGTGTAAAAGTCCTAATATTAAGGATGGTAAAAAGTCTAAAAGTACTGATATTAATGATGGTGTAAAAGCGATTTGTAGCCATTCTATTTTAAAAAAAGTATTCTGGTTAAATTAGAATTTTATTTATAACATTTGTAACGCGCTTCACGTTACAAATGTTCACTTGATCATTACACATACTTTACTATAACCTCCCTCTTGTACTTCCTAGCCATATTGATAGCTGACTTAGTACCTGTTGAGTAATGTGAAGGTAAGGCTAATACATGTGTTACATACTCCATAATAGCCCTATTACGAATTGGTCCAGCTGCTTTGCCATAATAATCCCATTGAGGTTCAAACTTCTTGAATTGTATTCCATTTTCAATTGCAAATTCTTCAGCCATTGTGTCAACCCCACTTGCACCTCCAGATACGATGCATTCAATGTCTGAGAGATTCAGTTTCCATTTCTTAAGAGCCTTACTTATTTGCTCTTTCAAGAAGTCACTGTCAAAGAAGTTTCTACTACCAACGATTGCTAGTGATACCATGATTTACAAATGGGCAATATCCATGGATTGGTTATTTCAATTTTTATCTGAAAATAATCCAAGCTATAGCTGCAGCTGCAATGGTTAATACAATTAGAATATCCTCATGATTGGTAGTGGCTTTTTCTGAGGGGGATTCTTTGATTATAGGTTGAGAATCAATCTTCGGTGGTGGTGGTTTGGATCTCACAGCTGCATGTGGTAACTTAACTTTTGAAGAACCTAGGTTATGGCTTATCCCTACAGTTTTAGTCTCCAGGTTCACATCTGTGTTAACACCAAATTTCATCTCATCAGTAGCCTTCATAAGGTTGTTATTGTATCCAACCACACTCTCTGTGTTTATAATCATATTACTAGGCATTAACCATACTCCGGGTGCAATGGCCAAATCTAGTCTTAATTTAGCTTCTTGAGTGGCCAGCTGGTACCTTTGAACTGAACTTGAAATGTCATTCTCTATCACACTACTTTCAAATAGAGTCAAGAATTCTTGTTGAGTCTCAATTGCTCCACCACCAGTACCTACAATCGAATTTCGGGTGTTAACTTGAGAACCTAATACACAGTAAACGAAAGCTTCAGCAGATCGATTCAATCTACCAAGTCCAGCTTTGGTGAGCCCATAACCACTAGTTGGAATGAACCAAGCATACTTGTAATCGGCAAAGTCATCATTGCGAATGAATGAGATGAGATTACCTTTTTCCTTCTTACCACCATCATCTGAGAATTTACCACCCTCGCCAGGCCATTGATTAGCATCTTCATCATAATTTCGAATCACATGAACATTTTGAAATCCACCACCACGTCCATGGTAGCCAGAACCATAATCAATGAAGATATCACCCAGACCATGGTTTCGCCCACCCTTCCATCTGAAATCGGAATTATTAGCTATCCCGAATTCAGCGCACAATCTTTGGTAAGCAACTTTACTGTAAGGATTGTTGTTTATGACAAATGGTTGCTCATCAGGCAATGGTACACTCAATTCGTATAGTATTCGCCTTATGGTGAAGTAGATGTGAAACTTTATGAATCCAGCCACCACTTTGGGATAGTTCAAGCTTTCAAATGGGCTTATACCACATGCAGAGGTTGCACACCATACTGCAAAATTCAACTGTTGAGGCCAATAATTCATGTCAGGCGCGTTCAACCACTTTCGGCCTTGCTTTCCAAACTTGAAGGTTACAACTTGTGATGTAAACACATTACGCATCTTAGCAGTGAACTTCTTGGTGTTTGACACGTAAATGTCCAATGAGGTTAGTATGGATGTGGTGTTGTTGGTAAAGTCATCAAAGTCAACGGCTGGTATTGGGTAGTGATGATTTGTTATGGTTAGACTATCTGGGAATGAGCTTACTGTTTTATCATTCAAACCCAGATCAGTCCAAAGTAATATCTTCAAATTGGGTGGAAGGGTATCAGTCCATGTCTTGCCAGTAGGGTCATCATAAGACATTACTGTTAACCCATTACGTGCCCATCTCATATATCCACCATAGCTATCATAAACAAATTTGAACTGGCTCAAGTCAGCTTTTGGATATCTAGTTTTGAAATCATCGAGTAAGCCCATCTTCTATCCAGTGTTTGGGTAGAAGGGTTCTAGTGTTTAAATCAATAAAATACCTTTTCATAAGTTATGGTTATTGCCCTCCTCTTAGTTCTTGGAAGATTTCCTTTCGGAACTTCTTTCTTAATTCTTCCATATTTATTTGATTTTTTTGAGCTTTGATTCTTATCTCAGCTTTGAGATTTTCAAACTTCTTTAGCTCCTCAATTATCAATGAGAACTCCTCGTCAGATATCTTATTGTCATGAAGAGCTTTTGAAACCAAGTCTTCAATGGTGTTTATTTTTGATCTAGCTAGTGTAATTGTATTTTGATGCTTTACAGCCTTCTTGGATAGGTTCTTGGATATTTGTTGGCATGCTATTGATGCGCATACAAATACACCACTTACTACCCCCAAGGGTACAGATGCTATGATCCCAACTCCACTAAGAGATGTACCCAATCCACCAGCCGCTAAAACGCAAGATAGTATACCACAGGTTGAGCTTACATTCATTAGTACACCCTTGGATCGGTTGTATTTTTTGAGTACTGTCTCATAGTGGCTTAATTCAGACTTAAGCTTATTCAAAGCATCACAACATTGTTGAAGTCTGAATGATGGACCATCAGATGTGGGAGGGGGAGCCGTTGGAGGTAACTCGGGATAGATTCTGTTATACTCATCCATATTTGTTACGACTATAACTTCCTTTTAAAATGTTATTTGAAACTTAAGGTGACAGTGATGGGAGAACCCTTCAGATCCAACTTTTTCCATTCACTGTCGAGTATTCTTAAATCGAAGTGATTTATGGGACTATTGGATTTCTGTGCCGGGATGACTGGATAATCCTGTGATGGTATGTTAGCAAGTAGATATGAGGGAGAGATATAAACAGGGCTCACTGATTGAACTTTATTCGTATAGGATGACAAGTTATCAACTAGACTGCACGTAAGTCTCAGGGGCTCTTTGATTTGGAGATTTATTGGGTATAATTTGCCAGGCTTTATGACTTCAGGCACCCCCAGTCCAACTTGTAGCCCTCTGGAAAGTATAACCTTATAGTTCTTATTTGAGTACATATAATCAGCATTATCAGTCTCAATAATTGAGATCTTTGTATTCTCCATATCATCTATAAATATTTCATGGATACTTCGCAATGAATATGTTCCTGGCCTGATTATTATGAAGGGCTGTTGTTGATTATCCTTGACTAATTCCTGGCGGTTTTTGAAATTCACCAATCGTTTAGGTATCATACAATCCAGGAGTTGTATCTCCCGAACCTTTTCCAGAGGAGGGTCCAAGTACACTCTAGTTTCAGACTCATACATGGTAACGCTCAACATTTTGGATTATTACTCGGTCTCCTTTAAATTTATATATTTAGCCTCTGAGAGGAATTGAGTCTTGGTGATTCCACAGCTGCCACATTTGCACTTCATCATGGGCCTACCCTTGGAGGTTTTGGTGAAGGTTTCGCTTCCAGGCACGCATTCAGTTTGTTTTCTCTCTTTGACGCAATAGCTCTTCATTTAAATTCACTTATGCTTTTTCTTTAATTCCTCTATGAAATAAAGTACAACTGCCACTATTAACAGCCAAGCGTTCTTACCCAAGAATGAAATTACTTCACCCGCAGTCTTGAATAGGAAGCTTACAATGGCACCCACCATACCAGGTAATAACTCGCCTAGTTTCTTACCAATTGTCTTTAGTCCATCACCAACGCCTTTACCCAATTTCGATAGCCCTTTGGAGAGATTGGAGACTATAACACCAATTACCACTCCAACTGCACTCATAGCTGCAAAGACTGTGAATCCATATTTCTTGAATATAGCCTTCACTCAGTCTCGCAATGACATTCGTTCCTGTATTTGTTCATTCTCATCCTCTAGGTTAGCTATCTCTTGTTCTTGTTCACCAATTTCTCTCTCGAGAGTTTCTATTTGACTACTTTCCTCTGGGGTTTTCAGTGGCTTATCTCTATGGAATCTTAGCCTCTCTGCCATTTTGGTGAGTATTCCCTTTTTCTTAGCAATTTCACCGTCATTGGCTTCCACAACTTCGGCTGAGGCTGGGCCAAGATTGTCTCTTATACCCTTCAGGTTCATAAATTCATCATTTACCTCACCATCAGCTTTGAAGAATACATATGGTTTAGCATTAGACCTTCTCAATCGTACAATTACCCTCCCCCATTCATCCATGGTAGCTATGAATTTAGCCTTTGCAATATTAAATTTGGGGAATACGCTTGTGATTCTATACCAAGCTTTATCTTGGTCACTCTCCCTCTCTATTAAGGGCCGAGTTTCACCACCACCAAATGAAGTTTCTTCTTCTTCATCATCAGGATCTTCATAAGTGGTTGATGTCTTTGTGATTGGGCTAAGATAAAGCGTTTCATCCCCATCATCACCACCAGCAGCCCCAGGTTCATTTAGTGTAGTAGGGTCTAATTCAGGATCAGCAGTTGCCATATTTGATGCTAAATATGGGAACTTCTAAATTGATTCCAAAGTCTCGGATATTCATATCTTTTATGCTCCATATCTCATCACGGGAACCTGGGATCTTTCTCACTATAGCCATTGGCAAAACACGTTGTTTCATTTCACTCTTAGCAATGGCTATGGGATCAAAGGCTCCTTTCCATTCTATAACAGGTTTCTTACCAAATTTGAGTTGTGTGGCTCTTAAACCTACCATACGAATATATTCACTTGGAGTCATTGTATTATCTGTCACTTTGTCTACCATTATAGCCACTTGCTAGTAATGTATCCTAAGGCTAACATACCACCAGAAACATAAGGCATTTCTCCTATTTTTTTATCTGAATTAGGTCTATAGTAGTCAGAGAATTTGGGTAGATTACCCATTTGATTGTACAATTTTAGCGCTTCATCTGTCTTTGATATATTCTCAGAGGCCTGATTCTCATCACCCTTCCTCCTATTCATAAAGTCAATATATGCCAAGCGTTTCTCTTGGTACGAAGCGTAATCTTTCTGGTATTTCTCCATTGCCTTATCATGCCTCTCCCTTTCGAGTTGGAGATCAGCTGAAGATGAACCACTAAGGGCCTTTGCTATATAATTCCCACCAATGAAGGCTGTTGCATTGAGTACTGCTCCTCCAAGCATGATCGCTATACTCGCCATTAGCTACTGGGTAATATCTTCTGATCCTTTAAGTAAGTTTTGAGATACATGCTTGCACTCAATACAGCTACCCATTTACCATAATTCATTATACTTGATGATGGATCACCAATGAATGATTCTCTGAGAGCCTTCTTTCCAACATAACCCACAGCTGCAGATAGCCCAATGAGCACTGCAGAGTCAGTAACTGTTTTTACGAGCTTGTTGTCAGACATTTATGGATTACATCCACTCATCTTTTAAATTATTTTCTTCTTTGTGTGGCTGTTTTGCACTATTGTCCATGATTTTGACTGGAGGGGGATTGAAGTTGTGAACTGGTACATGCAAATCAGGTATTCTATCCGTATAGTTTTTGAATATGGCATAGGCAGCGATTCCAATGGATCCAAGTGTTAGCACATTCTGGAATGATAGACTGGGTAGCCATTCATTAACCCTAATTTCATCTTTTTTGTTTGATTTAGCCTCCTCCTCTTTCTCCTGCGCTAGCTTATAAAAAGCCATAGCCTCATTTCTTTTGGCTTGTATCGCCTTACCAGCCTTTACCCTCTTGGGATCTTTGACTTTTATTTTAACTTCAGGTTCTCTAGTGATTTGCTCAGTGTTTTCTTCAGACATGTTATGAGTTAATCTATTCTAACCTTTAAGTCTCCTAGTAAGTGGTATACTAGGAAACTAACAATTTTATATCTACTTAATTAAGCTTATTCTTCCTCATCATCTTCATATTCGGAATCACTAAATACATCTTCTTCATCTTGTACTGGTTCAAATTCAAGTATTGGTTTGTATAGCTTAATTTGTTGAACCACTAATTTTGCTGATGCAATGAAATCATTTGTTCCATGTGCACCAAAGTATATACTTTCCCATTTAAGTGCTATACGTGCACATGCTCTGTTATTACGATCCTTATCCCACAAGTAGTCACTAAAAGTCTCATTCCTTTTGCGACCTTTGAATACAGTGTGACATTTTAGGTTATAACCATATCCACTTGTCTTGAAATCTAGGTACATACATAGTGGCCTTGAATGGTCTTCTTCACCAGTGTCCTTGTTTTTGGAATATACATATGGCACCTTTACCAAGTCAACTGCCTCTTCTTTGAGTAACTTCTTCTTAGACTTACTAAGTTCCGGCATTAGTCCTTGTGTCTCCTTATTTTGGTAAAATTTTTGAAGAGTAGTCCCTATGATCTCTATAATATTGTCAATCCTATTCTTAGTTTCTTCCTCTTCCTCAGTGGGATCACTTATAGTATGGAATGATGTCAATGGATAATTGACATATATTCCCTTTATATCCTCGATGTTCCTTTCTTTTCTCTTATCATACTTGTAAGAATGGGACAAGCTAATTATATCTTGCTTTGCCAGCTCAAAGGAAACTTCCTTCTTTTCATCACCATCCATTACAAAGACTTTGGAAAAGGAACACTTGTCATGCTTCTTGCTAATTATAGGATTCTCCACAATTATGGAGTCCCAGTCAAAGTCAGTATCTTCAATAGGAACAAATAATGTTTTAGGCTGCACCATTTTGTTTGTTTTGAGTGGGTATACTGATTCCGTGTGTGGTCTTGTTCAGTTTTCAATTTTTTCAAACCCATAAATTTCAATTAACAGTATCAACTCCAACATGATCAGCAGGTTCTCTGATTTTGAAATGCTTAGCAATGTGAATAACTCCTGTTAGTAATGCAGTAAGTCTACCACCCCTTAGTACTAGTAATCCAGATAATTCTGATATCTCTTTCCTAATTAACTGGTCATTCTTCCAGTCACTTACTAGAGCTTCTATATCATCTATACTAACAAACTTAGCAACCAAGTGAGCTATTAGTTGTAAAGAAGGATCTACTAATCCATCAGCTATCTTCTTCCCAGACGCAACCTGATACCTTTTGTAGTACTTTTCTACATCCTTGTCTGATAATTTATGTGTATCTTTAATATCCATGTCAACACCAGTGTACTCCTTAGTAGAGCCTAAACATGCTAGTATTGAAAGTGATTCTCTTTTCGATTGCAAATCATCATCAGTGGTGTCATTGCCCACAGAGGTTTGATCGTTCAAGATATTTTCAAGAGTTGACATGTTTATGCTGTAAGCGCTGGTATCTCTAAATAATTTTTGAATGGGTGTCTAAGGGAGAAGCACAGTCTGGCGTACTTTTCCTTCTTGAGATGCTTCTTATACTTTCTACAAGTTTCAGCATCCAAGTCCCCACCATATTCCTCGAAAAGCATCTTCATTGCTATTTGTGATGGATTATGGAATGAAACCACACAGGCCACATTCTCTCGAAATGGTTTGGATATCGATGTGAGCTGCTGAGTTAGAACCCACACTGATATCCCTATATGCCTGCCAGAGAAAGCTAAATCGATGAATTTGTTGGATCTCTTCTTCAAGTCTTTTGAAACTGCGCAATCGTCCAATATTATGAGCGCATTCTCACCTGAGAAGAATGAGGAGCAAAGAGTTAACAACTCGTTTATTTCATCCTGATCACTCGAGTCTGGTGATAATACAAAGAATCGTTTGTCTCCCTTTGCAAAGTCTCTATAAGTCTTGTTATGTGCATATGTTGGGCAAATCAAGACAATATAATCGAATACTTCCTTATAATGCCCTCTAAGCTGTTCCACCAAGTACTGAGTCTTTCCACAATTCGTGGGTCCAGTGATGATGCAATTGAATGGGATCATATCTCTGAGTTCATTCATACTTACTCAATACACTAACTCCTTTAGATTAATGTTTCTTCTCAGGAGAAGGTGAGAAGAAAGCATCTGATAGCCTAATATACTATCTCATCTAAATTACCATTCATAATGCCCATAACTGCATCCGCTACCACAAACATGTAGCAGTTAAGAACCCTACTTCCAGTCTTCTTCCTTCTAATCTCTAAATTTACACCATCACGAGTATCAATGATCTTCAAACCGTTTCCATGAATATTATTATCTGTGTAAGTCCTCATGTCAATCCACAAAGCAAACTTATCCGTGTAGAAATCAACCTCCTTGATAGAATCACTTACACCAACTCGTTTAATTATCGATTGCCATAAATCAGTGGGTACCATTTCTTTTCAAATAAAGTCGGTTCGGCACTCCATCTATGTTAATTTTAACCGATGTAATATCTGGGTTTACAAAGATCTCAGAATCCCTAGCACCCGCTGTATAAGGAGCTATGAAAATACATAGTATCCCAGTCATAGATTTCCTAGGCACGTTAATATGCTGACTAATCACATCATCATTAGGCTCAGAGATTTTAAACGTTTTGTGAAGAAGTATCTTCTCATACGTAAACCCCCTTCCAATTTGATAGGAGTCTTTAGCTTGTTTGGCCAATTCATCACTTGATATGCACTGATACTCCAGTTCCATGTTTGTTAATTTGTAATCAGGTGGTGTTTCAATGTTTGAGTAAACCACTACATTAGAAACTGGAGCTAGAGTTATTTCAAATGTTAGTTGGTGAGGTAAGGCTCTTGGATAGAATATCCCATGATCTTTAAGTATTGTATGGTTCAATGGTATTGCATACCTAGTGTTATGTATATCAGCTAGAAGCTTATCCTTTGCAATTGATGCTTTGTCCCCTGCATTTGTTCTAGTTTTCCTAACATTCTCAGATGATATGCCCTGTCTCAATCTGTTCTCACGATCTGCTTTATCCAAAAACAAATCGTGATAAGTCTTGAATAAATCAAACCTATTAATATCATCTATAATTTCACCACCGAATAGAACCCTTTGTTGTGAAATTAGATTCCTTCCCAAGTTATTAACAAGGGTGTTGTTTTTATGACCTGTTACACTAATATCGAAATTGATGTAAACGCTGCCAGGCACAATCACCATATCATTCTCCAGTTTTGGTATGTCAATGAATAATGTCTCACCAGGATTTGCTGATGAGGGATTTAATGTGATCCGATTTAATGACGCCCTTGCCTTCAAACCTTTACGAATCCTTGGAACACGATTGGGATTAATTAAGCCTGATATAACATTACCTTCATCCATTTAAAAATATTCACAGACTTGTTTATAAATGAGTATGTCAGATGTTTTAAGTCAGTTATACTACTCAACTGATGGATACTGGAAAGAATACTCAGCCATACCCAAATTAGCCAAAGCAGCCAAAGTCAGTGAAAAGGTTGCAAAAGAGTGGTTGGAGAAACAAGCCTTGTGGCAAATATATCTACCAGCCCCCAAATATATACCCAGGCCGCATTGGAGTGTAGATGAGCCAAATCAATTCCATCAGGCAGACTTGTTATTTCTTCCTCACGATACAGTGAGAGGAAAAACATACCGCTATGCGCTAGTTGTGATTGATATTGCTTCAAGGTACAAGGATGCTGAAGCATTAACTTCAAAGGACAGTGGTGAAGTTGCCAATGCCTTTGATAGGATTTATGCCCGTAAATTGAAATGGCCACACACATTAATGGTTGATCCGGGCACAGAATTCAAGGGTGATGTGACAAGTATGATGAATAAGCACCAGGTAACCATCCAGCGTAGTGAAGCTGGAAATCATCGAGCTCAGGCTTTTGTTGAGAGAGCCAATAGGACTCTTGGTGAGAAATTATTCAGCCATCAATACGCTCAAGAGATGGTTAGTGGTAACCGATCCACAGTTTGGGTGAAAAGATTGCCTGCCATCATGAAAACTCTGAATAGTGAGCCAACACGTATCATTGGTAAAGAGCCTGAGGAAGCTTTGAAAATGGAGTCAATTGGTATTAAGCCTCCAGAGTATAAGCGGCCTGTGGGATTGGATGAGAAGAGATTACCTCCAGACGTTGAAGTCAGGTATCTGTATGCTCCTGGTGAAGATGAAGGTGGAGACAAACGAAGGGCTACTGATCCCATATGGAGCCTTGAGGTCTATGATTTAGCTCGAACTATAGTTGAACCGGGTCAACCAGTATTGTGCTATTTAGATGGAGGCCCAAAACGAGGATTTGTTAGAGAGGAACTTCAGTTTGTGCCTCAAGATACTGAGTTGCCACCTGATAGTGTTCTGAAGTGACCGCGTGCATAGGTATTTACCCCATCCTCCATTATCACACGTTTATCGTCCTTGCGTGATAATGCAACCTTATTAACTGTTTCAGTGTAGATATCATGCTTGTGGCTTCTAATCGTATTCATCTGCCTTCTCTGGGATTGACCACTGAAAAGGCAAGTCTTGTAATCTTCAAAACTTATACTTTTACTCACAACTGCCTTATTCACCCCCTTACACTTCTTAACTTCTTTCTGTTTATCCGTTTTGAAAGCGTAGAGCTTAGCCCTTGGACCCACAAATTCCGTAATCTGTTCACCACCAGCTTCATCCTTGAACATGCCTCCAACTTTCTTGTTCACTCCAGTTTCAATTCCAGATGGATGATCTTTTGGATAGTTGCTGGTATCGAACTTGTCCCTAACATCAGGGATTATATCCTTGTAGAAGTCTTCAGTCTGTATCTCATAGGCAAGGGAATCAGTATCTGTGAACAGCAACTTGGCTTTCTCCCCATACTTGGGCTTTATGTAATTGTAATGGAACTCATACATGGTAATCTTGCTTATGTCTAGAATGGATAAGCCTAAGTAAATTGGTTTATCAAATAGCAGTTTGGTTTTCTACATCCTTGTCTGATAATTTATGTGTATCTTTAATATCCATGTCAACACCAGTGTACTCCTTAGTAGAGCCTTAACATGCTAGTATTGAAAGTAGCCCCCAGCCTCCTGGGGCTAAGGGATAATCATTGTGTAGATCGTGTAGCTGGTGTGGGTATTCCAAATCCACTTCCAATATGCATGGACGGTCCCTCCAGTTTGATAATTCTTGGTCATCCATCCACTCAAAACCGTGAGTTGGTAAAGCCTTGGTCATTGCGTGGCCGTACAGTCCATTCGCATCCAAATATGTGATGTACTTTGTAGGCAAGGATGAATCATACTCCTTCATATATGGGTTGTTGGCTTTCCCATGCCTAGTGGAAATCATTGAGATCCCACCTCTGATGCCATTCTCAATCATAATAAGCATATCTGGATCTCTCAATAGTTCCAATTCCACCTTAGTTATTTTCAATGTAGCATCCCAGGCCAATCCAGGTGCAGTGTAGTACCATGCAGGATCCAGCTTATAATTGCTCATACAGACGCCTCTGAAGTTCTCGAAGACATCAGCTAATAAGAGTACATCCGTTTTAAGATATAAGTCATGATAGTCCTTAAAGGTTTCCATCCCAAATGTTTCCCACACGTTTTCAGCATGTTGGTAATCCTCCTCCGATATATCAACATCATAAAGCTTTGAGTAGAATTCATCCTTGGGCGGGAGATTAGCCACTTGTAGCTTGTCAAAGCAATCGAACCAATCGTACGGGAATACACCCTTTCTAGCCAATAGGTTTAGACACTTGTCTTTTACATCAGACCCGATCGTTTCCTCCTCCTCCTCTGGGGGCTGTTCTCCATCCCTGTAATAGGGTAAAATTCCATCCACAAAAACCCTTATCTCTCTCCTAGTAATAACAGCACGGCGATTCAGGCGTTATTAGAACTCTTGTATAACCATTCTCATTGTTTTTACGTCAAAGTCAGTGGTATCCTCCAAGATACTTTGAATTATCCTCTTCTCATGGTTCATCTTACGAGCCACTGCCATCTCTTCTCCATGTAGAGCCGATAGATTTGTTCGGGAGGACTCTGGTAAATTACTCACTAAGCTCGCTAAACCACTTGAATCTAAAACTGTCTATGAATCTAATGGATCTTTTAATCTGAACCTCCCTCCCATCCTTCTTGAAGGTATCCACCACAATATCCTTTGTGAATGAAATGTATTTCTCATCGTTGAGGGGAATACAGTTTATCTTGCCCTCTGATACTCCAAGCTTCTTGATGAACAAGTGACTGTCATATCCAGACAAATTGTGGAATATGACTGGAAAGAACTTTGGGACCTTTAATTCCAGATTGCATTTACTATGGGCTGCTCCTCTGTACCTACCTGTAATATGGCAGTGATCGATCACCTTGTCATCCCCCAATTCACCCTCGCAAATGTGGCATTGAGTCGCATTATTATGTTTACTGTGATCACTCATCCTCATTATAAGACTCTTCTCATACTTGAATTGGTTATAGATCTTCTTAATGTCCTCCTCTAAGCTTTCCTGGAACATTTGAGGGATATCATCCTCTGATGAGTTGGCTGTACGCATCACGAGCTTGGGTTCAAATACCTCATCATCAAAACACTTAATAAGATAACAGAACCCTGATGGCTTGTGTTTCTGGTATTGATTCGTGAAGCTTTCCCTATCATCCGGTGAACAAGTATCCATCTTCTCCGTAAAGCACTCGAAATCCGCATAAACCACGAATGGGACTTGCATCTTTCTGTTACGGTTTTTGAAAGTGATGTACTTTGGGTTTCCTTCCTCGTCCATGGGCATCTGTACTTTCACTGCTTCATTATTCAGGCAATATTCCATATGCGTGTCTAGTGATTTCTTTGACCGAAATGAATTTAGGGAATTATCACAGTAAAAACTGGCCTCCTTATGTTTACTATGACTATATAATCTTGACATGTTCTTGATCCAGCAAAAATGATTGGTTTCATCGTTTGATATAAAAAGTAGGTTTATCTTTGGCACCCCTGATTTACTACTACGCCTTATTAAAGTTAGCTCGCCATTCTCATATCCAAGAATATTAATGCCATAGTAGTTCTGCCTTTCAAACTTGTCCACCTGATTCGTGGCAAGCGCTGACACTGGGAACTCTATTCCCGACCAATCAAGTTTCTCAGAATTATCTCTCATCTCCTTATTCAATCTCTCAGGATGATCCTCCCCAGGAAATATAGCAGACATTACTGCCCATTTGAAGCACTCCTGGTCTTTCTCATTCTTAACATTTATGATTGCAATCTTGGCAGCCAATTTAGGTGGTAGGGGAATATATGAACTTCCAGAAAAAGGGCTAAATGGATTCATATGAATACGAAGGTCTACAACATGGTCAAATACCCATCCAGAGCGCTCATTCTCATATCTTTGTACCAATTCAATCAATCTAGCTGAAATTCTATCAAACATATTAAATGTGTTTGTTGAAGCTGTTACTGTCTCCATCTGTGAATGAAAGTGCCCTTCACTCCTCTCAATAACACGATTATTCTGATTATCCCTCCTTGTAAAGCTACATGTGAATATACACTTTGATTTGAGTGGCTTCCTTTGTTTACGCATTAATACATAGAACTGTGATCTAGCCTTCTTCAGGAATGAAGCTGGATCATAGCCACTTCTACCCTTTACTATATATGTCTTCAAAAACCCTTTCAGAGCCGTTTGATGTCTTTCAGGGATAAAGTAATCAGGTGGCTCCTCAGCGATACTAGCTACCTTCCTCTGAAGATCTCTTAGTCTTTTGCTCACAGCCCTCTTAGTTGAGTCTGGGATGTATGATAGGATCCAATCCGTAAACTTCTTAATTTCATTCCTAGCCAAATCAATGACTTTCCTGTTTGAAGCACGAGATGGTTTTGCTGTTGTAGGTCTAATTGGCCCAGAAATTTGAATATTAGCCTCAGATGCTTGTGTGAGTCCAATAACATTGATAAGTTCTGTTTTACGCATCTTGGCATAGCCTTTTGTACCAAGTTTCTTGGCTATTATTCTTAGTACCCTCACTGTTAAGTTCTCAGGCTGAACATCAGCTAACACCTCAAGTAATTCAGACTTTCTGAATCTACCATATCCTTGTACTCCAACTTTTTTAGCGATTTCTTTCAGCTCTTTCACTGGTAAGTTCTCCATATTGGAATTAATATAATATTAGCTAAGCCTTAAAACAAATCAGTAGCTCACTCACACGCTTATTCCATTTTTTACTTTTGTAATGCGATTCACGTTACAAATGTATATATTTTACTATTACCAATCTATCCCCCAGCGCTCTTTCAAATACTCCAACTCCTCTACATCAATGCACCATTCAAGTAACCTACTTATGTGCCATGTAATAGGCATTAAATCTTCCCGCAAATCTTTGTAAAAAGTCCTCTTATGTATTCGTCTATTAGCCTCGTATAATAGCTCTCCTTGAATGCATCCATCAAATATTTTTTTGTGTAATCTCTTATATGGATCAGTATTTATAATAACCTCAAGTTCATCAATTAAATTAATATCATCATGATTAAATTCAACTAAATTTACATCATCCATATCAAATTGATCCATATATACACCTAGTATTGTATCAGAAATACCTTCTAAATCACTAACAAGCTCATCAATTAAACCGCCATCTGTACCAAAATCTATGTATTTATTAATAAAACATCCACCACGCCATATATTGAAAGTAACATTAAATTCAATATAATTAATAAATGCACGATACTTTGAAAGCCGCCAAATCAACTCTGGTATATTTTGATTAATAAAATCATAAGTTTTCAAATTACCTTCGTTTTTGAAAGAAATCTCAATAGAACTTAATTCATGAAGATTACTCATTCTCTCTTTTGCTCCAATATATACCAACCCCTACCACCACCCAAACCCAACTTCCAATTTTACAACCACGCCCCACTAAAATAAAATTTTGCCACACCCTAATTTACATAAAACCATTTTGAACCAAAAAATTAATGACCACGCCCATTGACCCAGAATCCCCCATTTCCAACTACTCGTCTTGACGGATGATCCGTCTCTAGTATAAATCAGGCCATTGGTGTCGACTTGAATTTTGTAAAGAGATTGGAGAGAATTTGTCAGTTAACCGCAGCAAAGCAGCCGGTGTTTTGTCTTTACAACGAAGTCTTTGGGAATAATATAGCATTGGATTGTGGGAACTTTCGTGTGATTTCTAATAATAATAATAATAATAATAATAATAATAATAATAATAATAATAATAATATTCTCCATTTATATTGCGCATATTCTATATTAATAATCATATGCGCATTACAATCTAACCAATAGACCATGACACCGGGAACACGCCCTACTCTTTTCGAACAGTGCCATGGGTTCTTTTGCGTCCCACATTACAGATAGAGTTGTGAGACGGGGCCTACGGTTTATCGTCCTTATCCGAGAAGACTAGAAAGTCTAACCATTTACAGATGTCATTACAAAGGCAGCACTTTCTCCTCAAATATTTTTAAGACCCTGAGTGTTGGTCCGGCCGGGGTTTTGAACCCGCGACCTCCCGCACGGTAGTCCAGTGCTCTACCAACTGAGCTAACTGGTCGGCGGTTTCTATCCCGGGACATCCTTTGTTGTGTGGCCTTTACTAAATCACTGCGAAAAAAAAACTTTTTACATTTTGTACAGGGCTAAATAAGCGGTGCCGACTCATCGTTCTACAAAATGCGCACTTTTTGTTTCCATTTATGCTTTCAATTCTTGGGAACTGACTCAACTTGTAAATAAGAGATTTTATCATATTTCCATTTGAAATTTGGCGCGCGTTTAGCAATTTTCGAAACATGGTCCGAGGCTCCACTAGGTGAAAAGACCTTATCTATTTTTTTGAACTTGTAGTTTCAGGTTTCTCTGTTGCCCACGTTTCCAATACAATACATATTGTTGTGGTTCAATTTTTACCTCGGTTCAAATTTGGTTTTCTTTTGTTTTGGTTATGGTAATTTGATGATAATGAGTTTGAAACAAAGGCAATTAAAATTTTAACCAAGGATATTGAATTGCAATATATACACCTGAGCTGAGATTGCTCGATAACTCTCATCTCAGCTTCATTTAGTAACTGTTTGTTCTTATGTGCCTTACGTCTGACAGGTCATCAAAATCTGGGACATGCGCGACTTGTGTTGCGTACAAACAATCCCAGCTCGCTCCTTGTTACCAGGCCCTCATCTAATAACCAGTCTCTATTTCAAGTCTCATTGTATTTTTGTCGGAACTAATCAGGTGAGGTTTTAGTATTTACTTTACCACAGTATTTTTATCAAGCTACATCAAGCTTATTTGTTTGAATTTTTGGGAACTTTCGAGGTTACTGGTTGGCGAGTTACAGGCCAGATTATAGTAGCTCAGCTCCCTGCAAGAAAGGTCTCGGAGTTCAAAACTCCGTAGTTGGCCTGGAACGAAGTTGAGTGCGAGTCTCGGAAGTGTTCGGAAGTCATTGGAATATCCTCGGTTCGATGAACGTCGGGATCTTCGGAAGTTACCGGAACGTTTTCGGAAACTGACAAAATCGGGTCGAAAATCACACGCATCTGACTCGGAAAAGGTTGATAGGTATAGATTGGGTATGCTTTTAATTGTCCAATAATTCGGTCACACAAACGGGCCTCCCTTTGGGACCGTGTTTCATAGTTAGCAGTGATGTGTCATGCTCTGCACATTTATGTTGTTTATATTAGCTTGCAGTCATCGAGGGGAAAAGCGAGGAGCCATCGGAAGAGCATGAAACTATCAGTCACTTTAAGCCGATTTGTGCTGCCATCTACAATGAACTGTTTGATCAGGTTAGTATGGCTCTCTTGATTGAAGAACGAAGTGAAAAAATGAAAGAAGGAATGTGGAATTTAAATTAAGCGCTCTTGGTTGCTTTAAGCTTTAACCGCTAATGGTGAACTTTCACAGAAACGGCTGCATACATATTGCTTTTTTATTTAAATTCTTATAACAGAGAAATGACATTTTAACCAGTTTCTCTTACAATGAGATACCTTTTTTTTAACGTAATGCAATACTTTCCTGTAACAAACCATGCAATATACTATTTATTATTGGTATTTCGTTGGCATAAACATCCGCCTCAAGACTCGTTTGCGTGACAATTGGACACAAATGATGAAAAGTGCGGTGTAACGTACAGAGGAGTATTGCTGTTACGTGTGGGTCACCAACCTTAATCCCATGGCGCTTTCCGGCTTGGGCTAGGCGAAAAGTGCCCTGGGATCGAGGGTGGTGGATCACATGTTTTTTTTTACCCTCACCGAATGCCTTGGTGTTGTTTATTAATGTAAAAAGCGCTTTACTCTGATTAACACTGAAGGTAAACTTCTAACTTTTACCGTCACAGAAGGAAATTGTAATTGAAATGCGTTCGGTTATCTTGAAATCATCATTGTTTGATATAATCCCACTATGACAAAACATAGGTGTTAGGTTTCCAACGCGCGTTGAGGGCAGTCGAGAAATTGCAAAAAACTGCCCTTTTTAAATTCCATCTGGACGCTGATTGGTTTTCTGTTTCGAATACAGGTTGTAAGTGCTTGTCATGACTCGGTAGTTTGTGTTTGGAGTATCGAAACAGGAGAGAAAATTATCCAGTTTTCAAACGCCCATGGTAACTCAGAGATCACGGCCATGAGATTTGATCCATCCAAAAGACGCTTAATCACTGGGGCACGGGATGGAACTGTGCGCATTTGGAACTTTAACAATGGATGTTGTTTACGTGAATTACAAGCCGTTGACAACGAAGAGGTATGATTTAAATGTTATTTACGGAGAGAAGTTAAAATTGTGCCCTCAAAAGAAAAGTGTTGTTCATGTCAAGAAATCTCCACCTTTGATCATATATATTTAAACAGCCCATTGATAAGAAGTACTTTAATTTTGAAAGACCAAATCGTGTTGGTCCAAGAAAAGACAGTCACTTCACATTTCGTTTCTAACAAAATGCATATGATTCTTCTAATTGATAATTGGATTTGTAAATGGCTTAGAGTTGCATGAAATGAACAATTAACCAGGTGAAGTCAATTTGTGGGTGCATCTTACTCCAAGATATACATCATGTGCGAACTGTTTGTATGTTGTTTTGTTTTTTCTTACAGATCACAGGCATTCTGTGCTTTAAGCAGACCATCGTTACTGTTGGATGGAGTCGTAAAGTCACAATTTACAAGTAATCTACACAGTTGTATTCTAGTTATCCGATAACCTTTATTTGTAATTAGCAGTAATGTAAAAAAAAGTTAAAGAAATGCTTTCGCTATGATTACTAGAAAACCCCACCGCTACCATTAAGTATCTTCTTCATCATCGTCATCATCCTTTCCTTACTGATTTTCCTCGCAGTTTTTAATTAAGAAATATATTTTTTGTGGCAATGGTGGATGACCCTTTACATTAAATACCCTTTGCACTTTTCGATCTCAGTAACTAAGAAAGAATGACTCATTTACTGAGTGATCTGCTCTTCACAGGGATTGCAGGGACGAGGAAGAAGGACCTCTTAGAGTGTGGCGAAACTTCCATGAAGATGACATTTTATGCGCTGCAATGTACCCTAATGGCCTGGTAGCTACTTCATCATATGACGGCGTAGTCAAGGTCTGGCATATTGAAACTTGTCACGTGATCTCCACCCTTAATGCTACTAACTATGGATTGGAGATAGTGCGGTCTGTGATTCCAGCGGATGTGAAGCGTAACGTGGCTCTTAATAACACAGGTAATGTTTTCCAAGTTTGATAGGGAAATGGGACTATTACTTTCGTATACTAGCGTTAGTGGTCGTGGTAATCGAATTCCAGTCTAATTAAACGAAGGTCATGTAGAGATACTTCTATAGACCCCAACTCCAGACCAATTAACGTGTGAGAATTCACGCAGTTCAATTCAACTTAGTACACTAT
Source organism: Ricordea florida (assembly GCA_949710005.1). Lineage (NCBI taxonomy): Eukaryota > Metazoa > Cnidaria > Anthozoa > Corallimorpharia > Ricordeidae > Ricordea > Ricordea florida. The sequence goes on along the minus strand of OX453278.1, from coordinate 18,154,941 downwards.
GCTGTATAGACCTGTAAAACCGTCATAGGCCCCGTTCAGACTAGGTGCTCGTTCCGGGGCACCGTACCCGGGCACTAAAATGGACGTTGTTCAGACACTGCAGTTCCCTACAACGAGTACGTTCACACTCGCGCGGAAGGCCTAGTGCCCTTTATTTTTGTAGTTAGCCAAGTACAATTCATGTGTTTAGCGGCATGCTACCTTTTGTTGATTGTTTTCTTCTATACCAGTTCAATTTCTGTTTAAGAGCTTCAAGATCAGCAAGATCATCTGTAATTCGAACAATATGTTTTGAAACAAGATATAAACTCCGTCGCTTTATCGCAGTGAGGCACCTCGAAAATGTTCGCAGAGTATGGGCATTCAATACAGTCTTGCACACTTTTCTCGCTGTAGGCATCTAACAACAAAATGATTTCTTCGTTCGTCCACTTTGAACCGGCCGCCATTATCATGATTGCGTCGCAGGGAAGCATGGTTAAAAGCGCGGGAACTGACGAAGCGTGTTCAGACAAGTTCCCGTGCCTGGGAACGGTGCCCGAGTACTACCCTCGAGGGTAGTGCAAGCACCCGGGAACGGTGCCCGAGTACTACCCTTGGGGGTAGTGCAAGTGCCCGTGAACGGTGCCCGAGTACTACCCCTGGGGTAGTGCAAGTGCCCGTGAACGGTGCCCGAGTACTACCCTTGGAGGTAGTGCCCGAGCGCGGGCACGGTGCTGAAACATTTTGCTCGGGCACCAACAAAAAGCTATGTTCAGACTAGTGCCCGTTCCCAGGAACGAGCATCTAGTCTGAACGGTGCCTTATTAGACAATAGTTGGACATATTCACACAGACTATGGGATTCTGAACTCACAATCAAGTAATCAATCGTTTTGCATATAACTATTAGTTCTTGGTAATATATGAAGACCATTTTCCACCATTGTTGTACAAGAGCCATTGGTTGGAGTACTGACCATTGATAGGAGGGTTCATGGCTGTGGCTATGGTGACAACACGGTCAATCATGGTCAAACATCTTTAACCGTGAAAATCATGTTACAATATACAATGGTCGGCTTTAAACTGAGTTGAGCAGTTCAAGGATTTCGCGCATTTTCCTTGGCCTTCTAAGGTAAAAAATGTGGTGACGGATGAGAACAGTCTACAGATCCCAGTCAGCATGCAGTTTCAATGATGGTGGCTCGCTGTCCTCGACACATTTCAGTACAAAAAAGCACAGCATCTAACAATGATTCTCGCAAGGTTTTGTTTATGCTACAAGTCTTGTTTACAATATATACGAACGATTTGTTAGATTGATAAATTTATTTTCTTATTTGCATGGCTAAGTCATCGATGTAGCTAACAGGTTTCGAGAAACCCTTGAAGACAGAAAGATCGTTGAAGCTGAAGGAACTAAGAAACATCGAAGAGTTATATCAGCAGCTTCAAAATGGTGGACCAAGCGTGAATCGGTCTCCAAGTCAAGAAGTTCTCCTTCAGAGAATTACCAGAAGGATGCAAAATCACCAGCCCATATCACTATACCTGAAGACGTGCCTTTTTTGGAAAGTTATCATGACTCTTCAGTCGATAAGGTAAGCGAATGTCAGCATTTCTGCATTCCTATTTACTTCTCTTAACTGTACTATAAGGGCAGGAGTGTAGGGGTTCGTCTGAACAGGAGGTTCGGAGTTTGAACCCAGGTGATAGCGCTACGTTGTTCTCTTAGACACATTGTCTCTCTTCGCTCATGTGTTCTGTGACAAGCGATGATGGTAAGGGTAGCCCTGCGATGTTACGCAGTAAAATATTCCATCTTTGTGCGTCATGCTACAGAAATTGGGATAGGCATTGGTCGTGTGGGACTCGCGGATCGTGTACGCCTTCATTTAACTTATTAACTTCACCTCACAAAAGTGACCAACGTCTTCATATGTTGGTTCTATTTTTATTTTTTTCTCCAGGGAGATCATTCCTGTGTCGTTTTGGTCGTAGTAGTACGAGAACAAAAACTAGCGTTGAAGTAAACCTTCTTCTTAAAGTAAAACGTTATAATAAACTCTGGCTGTAAAATTGACTGCTGAAATCTGGAATGATTTTGTACTATTATTCGCGATTAACACTTACCGCACGCCACCATCGTGAATTTTATATCTTTATGTGCCACCAAAGAACTTCTGCTTTCTGACAATAACGACAGCTATTTGACGTTATGGGGCCCAACATCTGGATGGCGAGACGCAAGAACTACAAATAGACGGTGATGATCTGAATTATGCGTCGCCCGATTTCTTGGAAGAGTAGTGGGGGTGTCGTGGTTCTAGCTGTACTGACTGCGGTTATACGAGGGGGAAAGTGAGTTCTTTTTCTAGCCTAATAACCTAATTCTACTTTATGACTGCAAGTGAAAAGATTTCCTTTCTGTTAGGTTCTTTTCCTAGGGAAGCGAGAAAACACCTTCTCAACTGCCACTTTGGTAACCACTGGGTCAGGAGGATCGGTAAGAGCGTGGAGTGTAGCAGGCGGCTGTCTCCTAGGATACTTCACCGCTGTGCAACGAGATGAAGCCGTTATTTCCATGACAACAAACAATGAGAACACCATACTTGTCACTGGAGATACCACTGGTTTTATTAAGGTACATTGCCTGATTTTATACGTTGGGGAACTGGCACCTAGCTTTGTTGTTTGCCGGACGGAAAAAAAACAAAAAAAAATTAATGCAAGGGAAAATGCCAAGAAAAAAAATTAATTCAAAGAAGAAGGTAAAAAAAAAATTCTTGCAGAAGGAAGGTCCAATTGTGACTTTTTCACGCGTAGTAAAAAAAATTCGTGCAGAGGGGTTCATCTGAAAAAAAAATTTCTGCACAAGCAGTGAGCGAAAAAAAATTCGTGCAAGCTGAAAATTCCCCACCCCCCCCCCCATCACTTTTCTAATGGTCCGTCCCTTAGGAGAACGGATGGGGATCAAGAGGCTGAAACACGTCATATTTGGTCAGCTAGTAAGGCACAGGATAAGCAATGAAAATACTTGAGAAGACGCTCTCGTCGATATAATACACCCGCATACTGGCTATTCCAACACGTGGCTCAGTAGACCACGTAGAGATGTTGGTCCGGGTTCACATTCAGTTTTGGGTTGGGTGGGTGACGGTCAGGAAATTGATGTTGAATTCTAATTGTAGAGACTTGTTTTAAGTCCGGCAGCCTTGGATGTGGTTTTTTTTTTAAAAAAAATTCAGTTTCGCACACTTGTCTGGCGGTCTAAATATAATGCAGTAAAACATAGAATTGTATTTGCAAAAGCGCGAGAGAAATGTTTTCGTTTTAAATGGACAAAGACATGCCTACTACTTTATGCTGTATACAAAATTTATTAAGGCTGAGTGAGATTTTAGAAGACTGGAATTTTAACGCTTCAGTTTTTAATAAGCCCCCTTCTCTAATAAGGCCCCCCTCTCTAATAAGGCCCCCTTCTATAAGCCCCAAAATTAAATAAGCCCCCCCCCCCCCCCCGTTTACGGTAACTGCCTTTTAACAGACCGACTTTCTGGTGTATTTGAAGCTGCATTCGTTGGTGTCATTTCACGTGACCCAAAAGTGATATTTCAGGGCTGTAAAGTATTAGACGCCGAAAATAAGTAGCCGTTTTAACCACTGTCGTTTAAAATTGCTTCTGTATTGTTGAGTTAAACAGGCCGGTATTGAGAAAATATCATTAACGTTTCAATATTTTTTCGGAGACCTTTATATATATGTTGTAGTTCAATTTTTTCCTTGGTTCAAATTTTATTTTCCTTTGTTTTCTGGTATGGTAATGTATGGTAATGAGTTTGAAACAAAGGGAAATAAAATTTGAACCAAGGAAAAAATTGAACTACAACTATACATACGTATAAACATACATGACGCCCTACCGTTCTTCGTCGTTGTGTAGCGTCTCCTTAGCACTGGAATAACTAAATGCGTTACTCCTACAGATCTGGGACATATCAAGCTATTGCATACCTACAAACGGACAGCGCATGTCAGTTTCCCAGAGAAAGAGGCTTACCAGCAAGGCGTGTAACATGTCAGTAGATACCAAGCCTCCTCCCCTTGTTTTGTCATTTCGTGCTCACTTGAAGCCTGTAGTGAGTCTTGACTTTGTCGATAGTCGCTGTTTTATTATCAGCGCTTCAACAGACAACTCCGTACGACTTTGGACACAATCTGGAAGGTACATAGGTAAGGTCGAGCTTTGTTTTATAGATGGTTCGGCAGGTAACTCTCTCTCCTCAATCAATTAATAACCTCATAAATTTACCCATAGACGTACAGTTCACACATTACGGACCAAACTCGACTCCATTCATTCCTGCTAACCTATCAATACACATAACAAACATCATTATTACCAAAACATCCCACTGTCTTTTATAGGAACGTTCGGCCAGAGGGCATTGTGGGACTTGGAAAAGACATTGAAGGGACGCCGAAAACTTCCCCCTGATATTCAACGAATCGCCTCAGCCGACACTCTGCGAAACCTGCAAGCTTTCCCTGGTCCCAAGTGGAGGTAAAATTGAATATTACTTGATACAAATACTCTCCGGGGGGATGGGGATGTTTTATCAGTAGAAAACGATCCTCTCTGTGCGGCTTGTAGGTAAGACAGATGGAGTGATTCCTAGAGTTTGATCCTACGCTGGAAGGTGAAATTACTTACCTCTGACCATTGGGGCACTTTTTGCCACTGTAACTATGTAATTGAAGAATTGACTCTTGCAGCATCAACTCAATTTCAAGCAACTGCAATTTAGTCTGATAAAGAACAGGCTGGGACGGGATTCAGACCAGAGACCTCGCTATTACCGGTGTGATACTCTACCAGCTGAGCTCAACCTACCTACCATCTATGCTGTGAGCGGGTCAACAATAGGTTCATATATCCCTTGTACATTACTGGTGTGATACTCTACCAACTGACCTCAACCTACCATCTAAACTATGAGCAGGTCCACAATAGGTTCATATATCCCTTGTATATTACTGGTGTAATGCTCTAACAGCTGAGCTTAACCTACCTTCTACGCTATGAGCAGGTCCACAATTTGAGGACATTACCCAATGTATTAGCAATGAAGAATGGTCCCTTGGAATAACATGTTTTTGTTAACCTAGTCTGCTACACCCAACGTCGGTTGCTCATGATCTCTGACCGAACTTTCGACATAATGGTCCCACAAATCATAACAGCATAGTAAAATTAACTTTCCTTGAAAAGTTGAACCCTTTGTACCACTTACGTTTGGAGAAATTTGAGGTTTTGTCACCTTAGCTAATGTTTCCTTAATTACTGCCGGGCAAGAGATGAAAGTCTTGATCTACCAGTAAAGAAAACTTTGTGATGAAGTTTCCCATAGAAATCCCCCGAAGGCACCATCTACTACTGCAGCATATCATAGAAGATGCAGCCAATCAGGAAGCAAGGAAGTTGTATATCAGTCACCTAGATTCCTATCACATGTCGGAATTTGTCCATGATATTATTAGCAGCGCCATTAATGAAGCTAATGGTAATGAGGTCCTTATATTATCATCCCAATTATGAGCCCCTGTTGAAAAAGCAGTCTATAACAAATAGATTTTTCCACATCAGGTTGGCAAAACACGTGTTACGTGTCACTGCACTGACAAGACGTGGAGCTCAACCACTTGAAGATACAGACACCAGTGACGATACCAGCCAATGGGAGAGCTCCATTGCACGCTCTCTTGAAAATGTGCTGGGCAAGTTCTATAAACCCAAAACCAGGCACAGATTTCTTCCTCCTTTGCCAAAACTCAAGTTTAATCAAGACCAAATGATTGTTTACCCCTCTCTGAATGTAAAAGAACTGCAGGTGATCGATGAACCTAAGACTCCCACTGTGTTGCTGTCGCATGCTACACGGTATAAGTCATCTTCGGCTCTACTTCCTCGTACAGCAAGAGGTGCCGGGAATCGGGCCATTTCAGATTCCAAGCAGTTTCCATTCAATATGGCCTCTAGTAAATATCATCGACCTAGCAATGCAGTCAGAAGCAAAAGCCCATCACGAAGACCACACGATAGTCTTCCCAGATCAACACCAAAAAAATTAACACAAGTGTAGAAAAATCAAATATGTCCGAAACACTACTATTAAAAAGTGAAGGAAACTATTTCGTTTAGTCGAATCCTGTGTGTTCTTTCTCTGGGCACCCACTATAGCAAGTTTGGCTATGTATCTCTTATCCCATATCCAGAGAGGCATATACAGCTGGCCCCGGTTATAGGAAAGGCAGTGAAATTTTCTTCGGTAGCACGATATGGGTTCGTGTACAGTCAGTCTGAAAAGACGTACAGTATAATAACTGAGTTGCACATGTTTAAGGCACCGTTCATTTTTTGTGAGGGAGGGGGGCTGGTGTGATTCAGGAAGCACTATTTAAAGGTTGCATGACCCCTCCCCTCAGCTTGCCAATTTTTTCACATGACCCCCCCCCCCCAATCAAAAGAAAGAGAAGTCAATTAAAACACTATGAGAGAAGTATTGTTAAAATATCTCACGTGACTTCCCTTTTCCCTAATCCTTTTTTTTTTCACATGACCCCCCTAAATCCCACCAGCCCCTCCTCCCTCGTAAAAAAATGAACGGTCCCTAAGTTAAAGACCATGTCTGAAGAATCAAATTCAGTTCCGCTGCGCGTTTCTTCAAACTTGACCCCAACGCTTCCGGATCCAGGAAGCTAATAGAAAAACCTTAACCAGTGTTCTGGGTAAAACGTCTTTGTTACCAAACTATAGTTGAACTATAGTATTACGCTCACAATTGGTCACGAGCCGAGGCATGCCAGAGCACTGTGAGCTATTGGAATATTGGTACAAACCCAATGCTCCTCGCCAATTTTTTTTTTGTTATGTTGAGTCCCTGGGTGTCCAGGGTTAGATAGCAACTGTGTACCGCTTAAGAAACGATCTGACTGCGCGAGTAAAATCTCACACTTGCTCAAAACTAGCTAAACCTGCAGAGGTCATGATAACTCAACCGCCTAACGCAACAATCACACTTCACGAGATATCATAAATAAGTGTTTTTAATCCAGAATAGATTGTCTGAGTAACGTTTGACTGGGTTGTTGAGATTCCAAAGTACTGGGATACAGATCCAACTCCATGTTGTTAATGCGTGACTGAAACTTCTGGTATGACTCCTCCAATTCCTACCATTTAATATACAAATATTCAGATGAAGAAGATGTACCTTCTGTACTTACTACGATCCTTGGTGAATTAAGTTGTCAACTACATATTAACTGAATAGAAGTGTAGATCGGCTAAACGATACCCACCCCTTGGTCAAAACACACTTTTCATCTGAGTTCGCTGCACCGTGTAAGCGACGTTAACAATTTCATGAGAAGAAAATATTCCTCTGAAAATATATTACGAAGTTACCTGAGATTGAAATGTTTCTGAAAACTGGGCACAAGTTTAAAACGACTAGCAGACACGAAGGACTTAAAGAATCAGCGAAAGAAAAAAAAAAGAGAAGAAAGCCACCAGTAATACAGTAAAAACTAATGCGATCTGTCTGGGGATAGTTTGATGTTGGGAATAACCTTGCGTCCCATCGCAATCAACCGTTTCTGGTTGTCGAGGTTTTTTCGTGTTATATCGGGAAAAACCGTTTTTGACCCAACCAGTCGAAACGGTTGGTTAAAAAGAGTAACTTGACTCATCACTGTCGCATTTGTGGGCACTTCAGCATAGTAACTACCAGCCGTTATTTCCCTGTCATAGGGTAGACGGGAAGAAATCGCGGAATAAAAATTCCCAGTAACAACCGCGCTTCGTCCGAAAACGATTGGTTAGATGGTTTTACGATGACTCAACCATTTTAACGCGCCCAACCCGGTCATAAATAAGAAAAGGTATGCCTGAAACCAGAAACCCGTAAGACTTGAAACGTGTAACTCACGTTCACAGCTTGTCCAGGTTCAATGTTTCCCAAGTACCATATTTGGAAACAGCTTGCCCCAGTGTATGAGCTTGTTGCCACTGATTGGTTCATTTGGTTTCTCTTGTTTTCCAAATATGGTACTTGGTAGATTGAATGTGGACAAGATGTGGTTGAAGACATTCAAAGCAGTTACACCTATTAAGGTTCTGTCGAAACTCCATCAGACTTAACAGAAGGTGAGTTAGTTGACCGGAGAGTAGAGCACATGTACCTTAGCCTCTCTTTCCAGTCGAGTGAACAATGCTTTGCTCTGTGCTATCATTTCTGCTGTACTGTTTGTCTCATCCAGTGCGTTGTCCGTGAGATCAGAGACTGCAACAGGTTTTTCAGCTGAAGGTGGGGATTTCGCACTACTGAGCGGTATGGATTCTATGTTCCTACAAACATGATGGAGTTACTTCATTTAAGTAACATTCACAGCTCCACTCATACAAAAATCATCGATAAGACATTTTGTTGAATAAAAACAGCATATCCGAAAAATCCAAAATCCAAACGAGCATTTAAAAGTAATTCAAAAAATGGAATGAAGCCGAACAACACTTACTCGGGAAAATCTGTTGTTATCTTTCTGCCAAGTTCCATATCCAATACTATTGGTACAAGACAAAAATAACAACAAGAAGAAAAATTAAGTTTACATTCCGTTTCATTATTCCGTTCTCAGTTTAAAGTTCACTTTACTAACAAGAAGGTGCATGAAATTACGGCATAGTTCGCCAAACCGTCAAGCGTTGTCTTCTTTACTGCGAGCAACCATTTTATTTCATCATAGAGAAACATAGTAATAAATGTTGATTACAGTCGCCTGACCTTGTTGAGTGTGTTTTAATGTCAGTTTGAGGTCGGCCACCTCTTGATCTACGTCTCTGCGGGATGTCGCCAGTTGTTCGTATAGCTGTTGGTACCTTTTACTCTGTTGACACTTAATACACAAACACATCACATTAATGATAATTTATAAGGTATAAATATGTCAAACCGAATCACGTTACATACCTCTTACTAACCGAGTTCGAGGTCCGTACTGTAAGTTACGGACCGAGTTTTTCCGCTCGGATTTCGCGCTTGGGCCATATCTCCAAGCGGAAAAAACGAGGATCCGCAACTTACAGTATGGATCGAGAAAACGAGGTTTGTAACTTATTTATTATATCTCAAAACGAACTTTTGAACTTAGCGGGCCGTACAGTGAAGTACGGCCCGCTAAATTGACCAATCGCAGCGCGCGTACTAACTAAGAGATATAATAATAACTAATATCAAGTTGATATTAATCCACAGAGGAACCACCATATTTCTATCAAGGCGATGTAGCACAGTGCATGGTTAGTGTGCTGGACCTTAGAACAGAAGGTTCAAACACATGACACTGTGTTGGTTTCTCAACTTAACTCCACACTGCCTCTCTCCACACAAGTGTAGCAATGGGCACCGGTGATGCAATGTTGGGGATAATCCTGTGATGGACTAGAATCCTATGCAAGGGGGGGTGTTTTTCTTTTCAAGTACGGGCTGTTACTAAATGTTGTTAGCTTTACAGCTTGCAAAAAGCTTTTCACCTTCCAGTGCGACATCGATGCGCGGAAAATTGAAAGAAGATGTTGCTCGTCGTGCAAACGTGAATCACTACATATTCGCAGAGACAATGGCAGTTTTTGAGCTGCGTACCTCATCGTGAAGTCTTGAATCCATCTTGGCTTTATATTCCTTCCATGATTTCTCTTTAGACTTGTGCTCTGCTTTTGTCCTTTTGATTTCCTCACGTAGATTATGCTTTAGTCATACCAAAACACAAACTTAAGTTAAGGGAACAAAAAATATATAATACAACACAAGAACAATATCAATAGTATCGACTGCAAAATACACTTGAGGGATTTGAGAGTAACATTAAGATTTGTTTTGTATGTAGTTATCAATTTAATGTATAGACTTGGTACACATTTTTACATTTAATCATTTCGGTTTTCACAGTGTTTTGGTACGACCCCACAAGCTGCAGAACTTGGACCTTCATTGAAGGTGTTTGTTGATCATTAAAATTCCTACCCAAACTGTTATTGAAGAGACTCAGTAAAATTATCCCTACTCCTATTGCCAGAACTTAAGGCAAGTGTAACAAGCGCTTAGCCTTAATTACCCCGCCTGTCCAAGTGCGTGAAAACCCACCGCCGGGGGGGGTGGGGGGGGGGGTACTCCACTGTAAAAGTGACGGGATGCCCGAGGGGGTTACTTCGAGAACACCTCTAACAGGTACCGGAATCTTGTTTCATGGGCGTGTCTCAAATCTCTTTCCACCCCTAAGAGGTACCAACTCAACAACAACAAATTATATAACTGGCACTGCAAATTTTAATGGTAATAAAGATAACTTTCGAACACTGGGCGACAACCTTACCACCGGCCCCTAAAAGATACCGAGACAACTCTGGCAGCTGTCATTTTAGGTCTTAACACCCTAAGTGGTACCAATCCACAAACTTAAACTCCTGAAAGGTACGACGAGCACCCCCATCACTTTTATAGGGTGTACCCCCCCAGAAAAACAACTATATGGCGAACTACACACGTTAAGCCAAAGTGTCCCGCTTAAAGAATATGTACTTTTCACTATAACTGATTAGTTACCTGATTTAACAAGTTCCATTTAATCAAAAGGGAAAACTTGGTTGTAAGTGGATGTCCAACCACAGTTCTTTTCAGAACTACCCTCACCCGGACGATCAAACTAGACGAACTATGGATGTACAATGCTAAAAAACTAAGGCAAGACGTCTGACATACCAGCTCAGCTGTGCACTCTGACGACTTTTGTGTTAAATCGTCAATGACCTTTTGATTTTCTAGAAAATAAGAGCAGTGAACATCATGATGTAACGGTTTGAATCGTTTGAGTATAATATTACCACGACTTATGGATTACGGCATATCATACCTTGCTGCCTCTCTTCCGAATCTAACAGATTCCTATAAAAAAGGGAATAGCTAAATCAATTTCCCATCTGAAGATAAAACAAAGTCTTGCAAAACTAGCCAATGCGATTTTCACGTGAAGTGATTAAAATAGCAGTACTTTGTACAGTAAAGAGGTTCTGATAATTCAGAACAACCTGTGAGAGTCTCACCTCTGGATTTCAGCATTCTCTTTCCTTAAACTCATCTCTCTTTGTTTAACGGCTTCATAATCCTACGTACACAAGTCACACGGCCAGTTAGATCAAGGCCCCTCTATCACCATTTTCGATGCGCGCGTTCGCAAGTTTGCGACCGCGCAATGAACGGCCTAACGCGTTACCAACTGAGTTACTCTGCAGCGATTATAACTGATTTTCAGCAGATAACAAGGACAGTAGCATCAACAACTTAGAGACCGCCGAGTTATATAATTATTTAGAAAATATCCCAAGGAAAATACGCGCGCTGATTGGTTAAAAATTGTGTTTCTATAACTCGATAGAAACACAAAAATATTGTCGTAGGCTATTTTCTAAAAGAAATAGAGAATATTGTCGTGTTTCTATCGAGTTATAGAAGCACTCGTGAAAGTTTGCGAAATTAAAAAAGCTGTGGAAACACTCGCCTATCGGCTTGTGTTCCCACAGCATTTCTCGTTCTCCCAGAGTTCCACTCGTGTTTCTATAACTCGTATTTCTATAGAAACACAGAAAATGTTTTGTAATTCAAGTAAGTATTGTAATAAGGATGAGGAGCAGATGAAACAAAGCAAGATCTCGTTCAAAATTAGCTTAGGTCCTTGCCTATTTCACCTGTTCAATAATCACACTTAAAAGAATTGGAGGAGGTTGTCGCCATCTAGTCTCTCCTCTTCACCTTTCCGACATTGACAAAGAAAAAAAAAATTGAGACGCATAGAGCAGGATACCCAACATTCATTCCCACAAATCAGTGTGGCCTGGGTTTGGTTTCCCCGAGGCTTTACTCTGTTCCGGTTTTCTTTTCTCCTTAAAACGTAAACACAAATTTCTAAATTGAACTTCTTTCCGGAATCCAGGACCAGCCTAGTAAAAACTACCCTAGGGGGAAACGGCTTTGCTCGCAGGCTGTTGTCACTCATCTGTGCTTAGCCTAAGCGTGATACCGAGGAAGCTGTGGTGAAATGGTAAAATTTGCGCCATTGCGAGAGATGGCAAACAAAATTTCATGCACGTCTCAATTTCAGTTATGAGGTGCAACCGACCAAATTCGGTTCCCAGTTGCATGATATGTTAGCGCTCCTTCGTGGTTACCTCAGTGAGCCTTTTTGCGGTGATCTCCTTCTGTTGCAGAGCTGCATTCAAGGTGGCCTTGTTGCTTTGTAGTTGAGTCTTCAAAACAATGAAAGGAACTTAACGGTTAGTCACGCCGTAAAACTATGATTTATGTGCGAGTTCAAAACGTTTCAATCAACCGGATAAACACGACATATTTTGTGGATAAACGCACCTCTAGTTCGTGGAGTTTTTCTTTTGTAGATTGCAACTCCTCCGAACATTTCATATAAGCAGTTTTGTTTCTCTCGAAGTTCTCTTTCTGGTCTGTAGGATAAAGTACCGTCAAGACAATTAACTAAAAAGATAGCAAAGGGTAATGATACAAAACATAAAAGGCGCCACAGAGACTCACGCTGAAACTGCCTCTCCCTAAGCTCCAGTTCTAGTCTTCTGGTACGAAATTCTTCCTCACACTGAAGTTTGTGTCTGAGAATGGAAACACAGAGCATACAATCAGAAAAGGCGGAAGGGACAACTCAATTATCATATAATTGGATTTTGTTCGTTAGCTTGGACGCTCTCAAAGAACATTTAACAGTCGAAGTTAAACCTGGCAAATAAATTCGCTACTTTAAATGAAGAACTGAATAATTGAAGAAAGAAAACTGGTTCAGAATAAAAGGTTACTGATCAACTTGGAGTTGTAGCAGATGTCGCCAGTGATAATACTTGACAAGTCTTGATGTCTAATACTTGAATGACGATGACCCATCATACGGTATAAGTCCCCTCTTCCCCTCCCCAGACGAAAAACATGAAGCACACATAGCGACAACGTCGCGCTTGGTGTATTAATCCGTCAACAGAGTACAAAATTGATTTGCATCATTCAGGATGTTTCTATGTGAATGGGGCGGAACAACAGCCAAATGGGGCAACTTGTAATGATTTGACGCCATCAAAGGCTGAAAAGGAAGAAAAGGAAGAAAAGGAACACCACATTGTACAAGGAGAGACAAAACAATCGCGGCAATGCCATTAAGGTATGGATTTTAAATATTATGACCTGTTTCTCGTATTCTTGGCGCGCTGTCAATAACATCAATAAAAGGTGTTCTTCCTTCAGAGTCTCACAGTTACCTTTGTACTTCACCGTCGACTCTCCTCTGAAAATTAGCCTCAGCATCTTCCAGGAGTGATCTTTTTAAGTTCAGTTCCTCAGTTAAAGTTTTTATTCTTTCTTCTTCCAGCTGTAAGCTCCTATAATTCAATATACAGCCATACAACTAACAATGACGGATAATAACAAGGAGTGTTCCGTTTCCGAAATTGCGGGGGAGTTAGCATCGTTATTCGCAGAAGCCTGTCTTTACAGTTTGCTTCCTTAAAAGACCTGGTTTGAAGTGGTGCCATGCATTAAAGTTTGTAATGGCAAACTCTAAGTTGAATTTTTGTCAATTCCTTACGTCAATCCGTCCTAAAATCACTGATCCTGTCTTCATTTTTAGCCTGTGTACAGCCTTTCCCCTCCTCTAAAACATTTCCTATTCGTGTTAGATTTTAGTGATCGAGATGTTCATATTTACGAATTAACTAATCATGACGGTATCGATATGTTTCGAATATGTTTGTTTATCAACTGAGAAGATGCGTTCATTCTCCATTACAGACTTTATTTTCATTTGTCTCCTCTGAACCAAAAACGAGATCTGTTTGGTCACTGAATAAACGAAATAAAAACCCAAACGAACCATGACAGAAGACTCTTGGTCTCCACCCTAGGAATCTGCTCTAGTCTTTTGACCAATTAACCACAACAAGCCTGAATTTTTCACCTGTTCAAGCCTGAATTTTTTCAGGTCTTATGCACCTAGCAATGTTAAGCCGGCGGGTAGGGGGGGGGGGGAGTCAGGGCATGGGGTGGGGATTTGACATTTTTGAAAAATTTGCCGTCAAATTCCCTGCCCACCGGCAAATCATTCCAGTCAAATGCAACTACATTTCCCCACCCCGGGCTGCACATCGCTGTCAAATATCCGAAGGCTGGCAGAGAAAGATTCAAATATTCCCTCCCCCGGGAGAACAAGGTCAGTCAAATGCCCTACCCCAGGGCCAACAAAGACAATCAAATCCCCACCACATGCCCTGGCTCCCCCCCCGCCGGCTTAACATTGATAGGTGCATTACCTTGGAAACTGACTATGTTGCTTACATAACTAACATACATAACTAACACGATCTGTCATTTATTAAATATCTTCCTACCGCAGTGTACATATATAAAATTTTCGTTTTTAAACATTCAGTTAACAGGCTCTGGAAGGGGGGTTCTGATCCCGCATTTTTTTTCATGAGAATCCCGCATTCCTCACTTTTTTTCATCTTTTTAATCAGACAAGCTCTTCGGTTTGGTTTGATTAGCGTTCACCCGGCTGATTCGCTTGCTCTACTGGTACGTTTATTTGGGTCGTGAAGATTATCTGAACTCCCGATAGACAAGCACGAAATCACGTATCACGTGCAAAAATTTTGGGGAATCCCGCTTCCCGAAGAGCAGTCAATTCCAGAATCCCGTCAATAAATTTTGCGTTTTCCCGAATCCCACACCATATTTTGATCAAATCTCGGATCCCGGGAATACCCTCCAGACCCTGATTTAACCACAACAAATTTCAAACTGAAGGTCAAACAGTGCTGACTAATGAGTCAGAATGCAGAGAAAAAAGATTGCTGTCAAATAGTGGTACGAATTGTCAGTTTTAATGCTCTTGTTTGGCAAAACTTTGAGAGACTGTGAGAAATCTTTGAAGTTTCATGACTTGTAGATCATGTTCCACTTAAAACAGTGTCTGTTATCATGTTTACTAACCATGCACTCTTATTTCTTACTTTGTTTTCATTTGGTGTTTTAGGTCCAAATCAGCTTCACGTTCCTTTAGAGACATCATGTCGTGCAGAAGTTTTTGTCGCTGCGTGTAAGCTTCTTCTGCATGGTGCTGTAAACAAATCATCACAACACTGGAGGCAGGGTAACCACAAACTTACCATAATGTAACAGTGAGCAACGCAGCGTAAAATAATGTAACACGGCACGAGATGACAAACGAAACAAAAGTTAATATTAGTGATAGTTCGATATCTCACAAAAGCTGCCCCCGACTTTGTGTGCTGAATGAAAACAAACATGCAATGTAACTGTATGAAAAAAAAAAGAAAAGAAAATCGATTTTTTTGTGAACTTTAGCATTCATAATTGGATGTCTAAGATCCAAACAAGCAACTACATGTAAACAACAAATGTAGTCTTGATTTTCCACATATAAAATCATATGAATGTCGAAAGTTAAGTATTTACAGTGCGACAACTCGAACCAAGGCCACCCAAACAAATTTTCATATAAATTTGGAATGTCTGTTTTTGACGCTGAACAACATAATTATTTGTCGCGAGTTTCTACCGATTAAGATGATTCTTTATTATATATAAAGCGAGGATTTTAGGTGATAAACGCTGCAAGTAGAATTTGGTATTTTCTATATTTCACATGTGAAAAAAGTGATACGTCCAATCAGCTTCTCGTATAGCTTTCCTCACATGTGCAAAATATAACCAATCAGTCTCTAGAGTACAACCACTTAGCCAATCAGAGCATAGCATTCAAATGGCTTCACAGACGGTTGAGAAAAGAGAGCCCGCCAATTCCTGCGCCATAAGTCTGTGATTTGAAAACATGGCTTCGGCTTCACGATTTGTTCCTCTGCAATTGCCATTAGCTGAATTTATTGAGGGGCAAGCAAACAAAAATACTCTGAGAAAAACGAACAGAGACGTTTCCTTGCTCAAAGAGTTTTTGAGAGCAAAACAAATAGATAAAGAACTTGAAAATATTGAAGCGAAAGTGCTCGATGGAATGCTATGTACGTTCATCGTGGAGGTGAAAAAAAAGGACGGAGGAGAATACGAACCAACAAGATTAAGATCGTTTATTTCCAGCTTCGACCGCTATTTACGGAGAAAAGGATATCCAACAACCATCATAGATGGATAGGAATTTAGGAAAACTAGAGAAACACTGGTTGCGAAGCAGAAGGAATTGAAGAAGGCCGGCAAAGGAAACAAAACAAAAGCAGCTCGCGCTCTGACTGACGAAGAGGTCGACATTCTTTACGATTTATGGCCCAAGCGCGAAGCGCGCGGGCCATAAATCGACGGGAAAAAACGAGGATCCGTATTTTACAGTACGGACCGAGAAAACGAGGTTAATAAGATATTTATTATATCTCTGGAGTCATTTTGGCGACCAAAACAAACTTTAGCGGGCCGTACAGTGAAGTACGGCCCGCTAAATTGACCAATCACAGCGCGCGTACTAACTGAGAGATATAATAAAGATTTTTATTCACGAGTTGCAAAACTTCGCAAAACGAACGAGTAAGCGCAGCGAACGAGTGAGTTTTCCGAAGTTTTGCAACGAGTGAATAAAAATCTGTACAAAGCACTTTCTATGATGTGATTTGTTTATTATATATAAAGCGAGAATTAAGCTTGTCCATCAAATCAGTTTTATTACCATCTGAAATCTGATGAGCTTACTTGCAAAAACAGTAAAATTTCAAGAATCTAAATGACCTGGCGTTAAATACTGTTCTCCGGCAACAAGATGAAAAAGAGTCTACATAAATAATTACTCCCTATCCAAGATAACTGAAAATACCGGGAGAATGCTAAAAATGTAATGAGCAAAACCTTTGCTTTTTAATCACTATCTGATTCAATGAAGTAATGCTTACGCTTCGCGCAGTGAAAAGACAAGTCAGGACTTTGTTGACTTAAACTGTTTACAGCAATGTTAAATGTTCCTCCTTGAATTTTCGCCCCTTGAAATAAAGGGGTTCCTTGATGATAAACTTACTTCTTCGGTTTGTCGAACAGCCAGCGATCCTGAAGTACTAGCGCTCAGAATGTTGGATATATCCCGCTGCTGTTTTTCTGAAAGCGAACTGTAATTATTGAGGCTCTGAACATTTTTATGTCCAGAGACTTGCATGATGTGAGTCGGAGGAACCTCTTGATCGTTCAGTTTCTGAATCATTCGCTTTCGGGCTCTGTGGTTAGTAAGATTTTCTGCGTGCAATCCACCTTTTTGAGCCATAGTCTTCATGAGTGAATTCAACTTGTTTAGACCCATCGGCGCTGCCTTGAACCATGGTTTTGAAGAGTGTGCTAGTTTAGTGTAGTTGACGGCCAAGTAAAATGGGCTGTCGGCTGAATTCATTTGCTCTGGCCTTTTAGAGGCATAGAGATGATAGGCTTTTACAGGATCTCTGTCACTACTTGGAACAGAAAACATTTTCGGCTTCACAGCCTGGGTGTCTTTTGGTTCGGCGCCTGTTCTTGTTTTTGTTTGCCTCTCGGTATATTCGAGAAATTGAACTCCATCCGCACTAGCTTTAAGCTGAACATCTCCCCATGTCATATCTCTATGCTCTTGGCATCCTCTCAAACCGAAGTGCTGCGAGTTATTCAACCATAAAGTGTTTAATAAGGACTCCGGAGACGAAAGAACCAAAAGTTCTTTGCCGTAAAGAATGTCGACCTCTTCGTCAGTCAGAGCGCGAGCTGCTTTTGTTTTGTTTCCTTTGCCGGCCTTCTTCAATTCCTTCTGCTTCGCAACCAGTGTTTCTCTAGTTTTCCTAAATTCCTGTCCATCTATGATGGTTGTTGGATATCCTTTTCTCCGTAAATAGCGGTCGAAGCTGGAAATAAACGATCTTAATGTTGTTGGTTCGTATTCTCCTCCGTCCTTTTTTTTTCACCTCCACGATGAACGTACATAGTATTCCATCGAGCACTTTCGCTTCAATATTTTCAAGTTCTTTATCTATTTGTTTTGCTCTCAAAAACTCTTTGAGCAAGGAAACGTCTCTGTTCGTTTTTCTCAGAGTATTTTTGTTTGCTTGCCCCTCAATAAATTCAGCTAATGGCAATTGCAGAGGAACAAATCGTGAAGCCGAAGCCATGTTTTCAAATCACAGACTTATGGCGCAGGAATTGGCGGGCTCTCTTTTCTCAACCGTCTGTGAAGCCATTTGAATGCTATGCTCTGATTGGCTAAGTGGTTGTACTCTAGAGACTGATTGGTTATATTTTGCACATGTGAGGAAAGCTATACGAGAAGCTGATTGGACGTATCACTTTTTTCACATGTGAAATATAGAAAATACCAAATTCTACTTGCAGCGTTTATCACCTAAAATTCTCGCTTTACATTTCTCCGCCACCTACATCGACGCGGGGAGTTCTTAGGTCAGGGGCCAAAACCCTTGCTGGGCAATAAGTACGCGTCACGTCAAGATAGCTCCATATTGGCCGAGACGCAGGCAAGGTCAATAAAAACGCGAAAAAAACAAAACAAAAACGAGGCCGAGCCATCTTGACCGAACAAGCTTGGTCAATAAAGGATTTATTAAATGGGCCTCATTTTACTTCCTTTTGTTTCACGGACAATGCGAGAAGTCCAGAGCGAGCAACGTAGGCACATCTTGCCCGCTCGAGTAGCCAATCAGAACTCAGGATTCGCCTCATCTTGTCCGCTCTCGGAACTAGCCATATAATAACATGGCATGATGTAATATAACGTAACGTAACATTACATAGAAGTCACCATTTTCACACACTTTACGTCAATATACAAACTCACCTGTTTTTGTCCATGAAGAAGTTCCACTGTCTCTTTTTCACTGGCTCTTAGTTTGTCAGCCTTGGCCGCAAAATCTCTCTCTAGCTGAAAAATCGATTGGTTATCGTCATATTACTCATATTTGATTTAACTTATGACGACCTGAACAGTAAATCCAATACAATACACACCTGCTGTCTGATACGCCGGACTTCTTTTTGGTGCTTTTCTTTCTCTTCTAGTCGAACACGTGCTATTTCTGTAAGCTTTAAATGCTGAAACTAGAAAAAAGAGGGAAGTTATTTGCAGAGGCGTAGCTAGGGGGTCATGGGGTACTCATGCACCCTCTCCCTTTGTGGTGAGCAAATTAGTGCGTCGGGAATGGAGATATTTATGTTTGGGGGTACTTAACTCATCTATGCAGCTAAGGAAGGCTTCCTCCTGCCATCGCCCACTGCTCATCCGAAAAAGTGTCACTTTTAGCGGAACACAGTGTGGATGTCAACACGACAATCTGGTGGGTACCTTGGGTGTGGCACAGATTGACCCTCACCTCCTTCTGGAAAATCCTAGCCACACCCCTTAATTAAAAATCTTAACATGCTAATAAACTAAAAGAACCTTAACAACGGGAAAGTTCAAAACTACGTAACACGACTAAGCATGGGACAGAGGACATATGGATGAAAATACTAGGATAAATCAGATAATTGTTTGTATACTTATCATGGTACATTATTGTACATACACTGTGTGTGGGGCATCTATCAAAAACATTAGGCCTTAAATTTTGGCATATCAAGTGAATTGCCTATGTTCATTAGGAACTCAGTACATACTCACCTCTTCTTCAAGCTGTGCCTTTTTCTTTTCCTCCCACTGCTGTTGTAATCTCAACAATCGTTTTTCTGCCTGATGACTCCAACTCTGGTTCTCTTTTTGTAAATTTGTAATGTACTGTTTCTCAACATGCTGTAGTTTATCTTCTAAAAGAAGGCAAATAATATGCATCACCTCAGCACAGTAGATGCATTTAGCTGAAGATTCCTGAAAGCTCCAGACTGGTCATAGGCACTGCCTTTTCAGTCAGTCTGCCACAAGTACCCACAAAACCCAGAGGAGCCACACTCAGACTGGAGTCTATCAAGAATATAATTGTTTGTACATATTACAGTGTATATCATCACCATTTCAAATGAATTCTCTGCAGTTTGTAGAAAGAGTGCACTAGTAGAAGCAGAACAACTTCAAAACACTTATTTAACAATTGCAAAATGATGATATAGCAGCTGATTAATCCAACAAAGGTAGATATTACAGGTACAGTACAATACCTCTAACACCTATTAAAAGATCCTTCCATACAGGTCAATAATAAAACATAGTAATTATGTAAAATAATATAAACTAGTTTGACATAAAAATTCTTGCATGGTTAAGAATAATTGATGGAGGGGTCAAATTTAAAAACAAACAAACAAATAAACAACAGCAACTACAAAAACCCCAGCAAACTGGCATACAGACATTGGCTTACTGATAGCTTAAATTACTGTAAGAATCGAAGGAGCAAGAAAGCAATATTGTGGGCCTAACCTACAGATGAGTGATAATGTTGTAAAGAAGTCTGAACTCCTCTGGATGTCTTTTCAAGTCCATGGGATAATAACAAGTGACATATTAATTCCAACAGCAACCCTAAAGGGGGAAAAAGAAAGCACACATTAAATTCAGTTTGACTTTCAGTGCAGCATGTAGCCCACTGGTCATCCAGTAATATGCTCTGATATGATAAATGACCTCACATATTTTACTCTACGACAGATCAAATCAATAGGAATTATAATTTTAGCAAAAGTTCATGATGAAATGCCTATTTACAAAATTAATCAGATTTTATTGCCTCGTGTCTTTCTATGTGAAAAATGAAACCTAAAGAGTCAAAATGCCCTTCTCCATGATAACACTGTTGACTCATTGTAACATGTACTGTATGTAGTGCGATACAGTCTCATATTAGCATTTGGGCATATCAGACTGGTTTTGGTAGATAAAAATAAATGGATATTTTGGGACATGTTTTCTACATGTCTCTGAAACTCAGAAAAATGCAACAAATGTCTACACATGCTATCAACTTAAATGCCAAATAAAATGTTTAATATCCTGGCCAGCAAATTTGTTGGTTTTGTCTTTTCAAACCTTTACCTAAAATAAAAAATAAAATAAAAACCTAATGGGTATTGTGATGTAATATTACACTGCTAAATTGTAATAATTGGGATATTTTACATGTTCTTGATATTAACTGCAGTACAAAGATGTTTAAGTAAAAAAATAATAACGAGAACCACTACGTGGAACTTACCGGGGCCCAGTGGGACACGGGATTGCATAGATATACCGTATTCGCACGTGTATAGGCCGCACTTTTTTTAAAAATAAATTTTGTGCAAAATGGGGGTGCGGCCTATACACGGTATAACTAAAATCTTCATATGATTTAGTGAAATCCCCTTTAAAGTTGTCATGTAATTCTTTGTACAACACAAGCGTATAGGCTTGGGCAGATATGGAGCTTTGATATTTTAGTCCATCACCGCTGAAACGAACTTTTTGAAGCCTGAAAGCATCCGTCCGATCCTTGAACCTCCCTGAGATATAAATCATTGAATTTGGAGGCTTTAAATATTTCTCATAACCGAGAAATGATCCACGTATGTAGAATCTAACAGAACACGTGTACAAGTAGCGATCGCATGTCGATATGTCTCGCATGCGACATGCTTAGAAATAGATTTGAGATTAAACGTGGGCTTTTTCTACCCGATAATTACATTAAATTACAACTTAGCTTGGTTTCCAATGAAAACATAGTCCAAGAACATCAAACACTACATAGCAAACACAGCATAAACCCTCGTGCGAGTTGACACAATCCACCGCCATCTTTGATTCATTCAGTAACCTTAGCAACCGATAACAATTGTGCGTGAACGAAACGAATGTCTTGAAGTTTGATCCCTGCACCTCACTGAGTCAATAAATCCTTCAGAGACAATCTGAGGGATCTCACTGCTTCTCACAAAAAAGAAATGATTCACGCATGTGGAATTTCCAGAATCTCTGTTAACATATCTGTGACAACGCGAGTACAAGTACACCAAAGTAGCGATTGCATGTCTCGTATGCTTATGTTTTATATTAAATTTGAGATTCAACATTGATTTTTCTGTCAAATAATTTATCCATTATGTGTACTTACATCTGAACTTTGTTTCTAACGAAAACAAAGTCTGAGAACAACAAACACTGCATAAGAAACGCAACATGAACTTTCATACGATCGAGTTTAGACAGTTTTGTTTGCTCGATCAAATGCATGCTGTTTTAGATTATTTATCACGATGAATTTTGTCATATAAACAAATAACAATATCTTGGTGGTACTCGGCACTCACCAGGCCTTTGCGTTTTTAAGAACGCGTGAAGTTTATTTTTTTCTTAAAGAAATATGGCAAAACTCGGGGTGCGGCTTATACATGAGTGCGGCCTATACACGTGCGAATACGGTAGTTAACCTCTCGCACCTCTCACGATGGATGGTTCACTCAATGTAGATAGCTTTGATAAGTCGCTCTTATTCTCAATACGTTTCACAAGTCGCTCTTATTCTCGATACGTTTCATAATGGAAGGTTCACTCTTAAGTGATCGCTCGTAAATTTGTCTCTCCAAATATTCACTCTGAAATTTTCGCTCATAAATTAGTGCATCGTAAAGGATGGGGAACAAAAAGCTATAATCTTTCTCTTGACTGTCCTCCATCCCTTGTGCTTTTCAAAATGCTGGATAAGATTTCAATGAGTCAGCGAGCAAAAGTAACGAACCAGTGATAAATCTCAGTCAGCGATATATCCCTAACAATGTAACGTTGAAAAAACCGTCTGCATTCTATAACCAGTGCCAGCCTTTGGCTGGGCCCCGGTAATAATAATAAAAAAACACACACAGAGTAATTTGAATTCCCCATAATTATAACAGTCCTTAACTAGTACATGCTGCTCATTCAATTTCACTGTTACTAACAGCTGTGTCTGTATTCATTTTTGGGGGCTTTTACATTAATGATTGAATACTTGAAATTTCTATTATCACTGAGGTCACTTTAGATTGTAATTTAAGAATGTTAAGTATGACTTTACGATCTTGTTCCTAGTCATTGGTCGATTGAATAATAACAAGATGAGTGTGTTCCATTCATTGTCAACTCAATATCCCTGTTAGTTACCTTTTGAAAAAGGGTCCTCTGAAGGCAATCTTTCCTGTAAAGTTAAAATTGAATGGAGTCCTTAGATACATGTAGGTAACAACACTGTCAAAGTAATTATTATAATAGCAAAGAGCAAAGTACTAGTAATAATATTATAATTATACTGTTGCAGTTCTGGTTTGCAAGGAATGCCCTAAAATTGCTCTTAAAAGCCCTGGGTCTATTTTATAAAATTATGCTTCAGATGGATGCCAGTAAAAGGTATCAGGAGCTGAATAAGGAAAAAGACTGTAGGAGAGGCAAGAGAGTACATGTGGAGTCAGGGATCGAGAGGGCCAAGGAAGCTGGTAAGAGGGGTGGTATGTAGACTTTCTATGAGACCATTAGGAGGCTGAGTGGAAGGTTCCAGAATAAGTGTAAACCAGTAAGACATAAAGCAGGCGTGCTGCTCAGGATAGTGGAAGAAGAGGTGCACAAGTAGAGGGAACACTTCGAAGGACTGCTTAACCATGAGGAGCCAACCAACCAGCCAGAGCCAAGTGACAAACTATGCATCAGAACAGGTTGCATTATACATGCTGAGATCAAGAATGCGACATGTATGAAGAAGTAAAAAAATAGGAAGCCAGCAAGATGTGACAATATACCACCAGAGAGAATTAAGGCTGGGAGTAAAGTATCAGAGGAGGTTCTTTTGGACCTCTGCAACCAAATACGGGGTAAAGAGCACATACCAGAGGAGTGGAAGAAGGGTTTGCTAATCAAGCTGCCAAAGAAAGGCAATCTGAGCGTCTGTAAAAATAGGCATGGCATCATTCTTATGAACATGGCAAGTAAGGTGTTCTGCAGAGTGATCCTGGAGTACATCAAGACGGCATTGGATGGAAAACTGTGAGAGGAGCAAGTCAGGTTTTAAGCTGTCCACACCAATTAATAGTGACATTGAGGATTACTGTGGAACAAAGTGGCAGTCCCCCTTGTACATCAACTTTATAGAAATTTGAAAAGAATTTTGATCGCATCAGTTGAGATGTGTTGTGGAGGCTGCTGCACCACTACAGGATGCCCATCAAGATAGTAACCATTGTCAGGGGTCTTTACAAGGGCTTTTTCGGCACAGGTGGTATGCTGAGCATGTGGACTGGGGTCAGACAAGGCTGTCTGCTATCTCCCTTGCTGTTCCTGGTTACCCTTGATTGGGTGACCAGGACAGCTTTTGGCAAGAGGCGTGGTATCCAGTGGTCCTTCACCTTGACTTTGCTGATGATCTGGCTCTACTGTTACATAGAGTACAGGACATGAAGGATAAGACACATGCCTCTGAGGAGCAAGGTGTGAAGGTAGGCCTGGAGATTAATGCTACAAAGACAAAGCTGATGCATATCTATATCAAATGTAGTGATGGTGTGTTGATTGAAGGGGAGCAGGTTGAGGAGGTGGACAAATTCACATACCTCCGCAGCATTATCAGTAAGAATTGAGGAACTGATGAGGACATCCAGGCACACAATGGGAAAGTGAGGCTGGCATTCATGATGTTAAAACCAATATGGTGGTCTAAGGCACTGATAAATAAGACCATGTGGAAAGTTTTTGTGTCACATGTGAAGGGTGTGCTCCTGTACGCTTCTGAAACTTGGCAGCTCACCAGGGGATTAGAGCAGAAGATGCAAGGGTTCACCAATAAGAGCCTGAGGAACCTCCTGCAGATTTGGTGGCCCAGACAAATAAGCAAAGAGAAACTTTGGAGACAAGCAGAGCATAGACCCGTAAAGAGATAAGACAAAAAACTTGCAGTTGGATTGACCACATGCTGAGGAGACAAGACAGATACATATATCAACTAGGCCCAAGGAGTGGCATCCACAGGTATAGTCCAAGAGATGGAGACCTCAGTTTACTTAGAGGCACACAATAATGGCAGAGTTAGAGAAGCGACAGCTCACATGGCAAGGAAGTGAAAAGCATTGCTCAAAACAGGGTCAGGTGGCAGGTACCAGTGGATAACCTTAGTTCCATCAGGAGTGAAGATGATTGAACTGACATGAACTAAGGGATTTCACACTTTCTTTTCACTCAGCCTCTTGTTCAGAAAGACAGTAGTTGCTAAATTCTTGGGAGTGGGGCTTAACATAATAACATTAATCATTATTCATTAAGACTTTTAGCCAATATTTTCATGCATTGATTGATTCATTCATTTTTACAAGCATGTTTTAAAACATACCAGTTTTTTGAATAACTGGGATTCAGCATCAATCTTTAACAAATGGAGAATATCTCTCACTGTCAAAAGCTGAAATATAATTCAATGATGAATGGGTTAACGTATAGCTGATAGTTCTTTTCTGGCAACCTATGTTCAAGACCAATCTACTTGACAAGTGAATAAACACAGAAGGATGGGTTCATCAAACAAGTGGATAAGAAATATAACACAGCTGCTTGTCAGACCAACAAACTGCTTCATATTTCAAGTACACTAAACTGTAGTTTGCTACTTCATCAAACCAGAAAGGCTTGATAAAGGTCTTGTTATTCCCTTAGTGAGCCAGTGTATGTATTGAATTGCATTGTATAAAAATCGGCATTCTGGGTTTGGTTTCCAGTAATTATCTTAATCCTTTAGAGTACCAATTTCAGCATACTGGTACATTAACTCTCTGCCATTTTCATGTTCACAGCTCTAGTCTTGACTGTGAGTATGTATGACTAGTACTTTCTAAAACAGTGTTGACATTTAAACAGGGTAATGAAGAGCAAGTATCATTTATGGATAGTGGCGAAAGAAAACAACATTAATTTTGATAAAACAAATATTCATTCAAACTGAACGCAAATTTTTTCCGAAATGATTGAGATCAGAGTTGTGTTGTGTTCTAGTTCATTTGCAACAAAGTTCTGCAGACGTTTGTTCTGTCAGCCACCGACATATCACTCTGTTCTATTATGATTTTTGGATCGTTTAAGGGTTAAGATAGACAGTATGCATTTTGAGGTTGCATTACTACATTCTTCATTATGCATGCTGCAGCTGTACACGTTCCTTAAAAACCAAAGAATATTTCGATGTATCTCGAATAGCTACAACATGCATAATGAGGTAATAATTCATAAATTATGCCAATTATTGGCATCATAATTCAGGGCTGTCAACTTCCTGAGTCTTCAAATATTGAGAATTAATGGGGAAGGAATGATAGATGACGTCATCATTGCACATTTAACATTTGATCTGATTTCCAACCAATCACCTTGTTTATAAATTACAGTGGCAATGCTTGCAAGAACAACAGTTTGTTGGAGTTTACAAGGAAACATTTTAATTTTGTTATCCATGTTAACAGTAAAAATAGCATTAAGGAATGGGTTGCTGGTCATCGTGGAAAATGTGAGGATAATATAAATTCTTCTTTTGTCACACAATGTAGTCACTGGATGTTGATTGCGGCATTTTGACTGCTTACTGCTAGTCTTCTTCACGTGATGGGGTTGACTGATTCCGGCTCACCATTATGTAGTTGTGAGGTGGTCTGCTTGTTGGTCTGCTTTTGTGGTGTGCTTTTTCAACAAACTGCCTCAGTTGGAGAGTATAACAGATCACTCTATGAATAACAGGAAGGTGCACCAATGGGAAGTCCTGTTTCTGCTGTCACTGCTGACCTTTACAGGGAGGTGTTTGAAAAGCACACCATAGCAACCGCTCCCGTAAAACCAAGGATTTGGAACCGCTATGTATATGGCACCTTTATCAGTAAAGTGTGGTATTGTTAAGTGGCTCAAATACTGGGCCGTACATATCATAACTAAACCATCGGGAACAGCACAGGAGAATAAACACGTATTGACAGTTCTCATTGCTGACGGCTATCCCCCTTCTTTCCTGCAGGAAGTGACCAAAACCAAAAATGCAGTACTGAAAAAAAGCACCACGACAGAGTTTAAGTCTACTGCAGTGCTGCACTACATCAAAGGAGTCTCAGAGACCCTCTGCTACAGCCTACAACAACAAGGCATATGTGCAGTCTTCAAGTGCGACACAACACTAATATTCCAACTAGTCAGACCAAAAGATCCCGCTGACCCCAGCAAGCAAGATGGCATAGTCTACAAGAAATCATGCGAATGCGGTAAAGTCTAGATCGGAAAAAGGGGATGACCTATGCAAGAAAGAATAAAAGAACACAACAGAGACATCCGCCTCGCTCAAGTCAAAACTCTGCAATTTCAGAACACGCTAACATAACTGGGCACAAGCAACTTTGAAAAGAAGTTAAGTTTAATGATCATGATAACCACTGGTACATGAGAAAGGTGAATGAGGCAATTGACATAACCTTGACTGCACAAGAATAATAATTTATCTACAGAGATAGCGGAATTGAAATTCCAGAAGCGTGGATGCCACCAATCACGAAACACAACAACAAACACGCAGCAAGCCAGTGCATCCCTGAGGAAAACACAGCAAACAGGAACAATAGCAGGATTGAAACACACCAATCAGAGCAGACCACACAGCTACATAATGGTGAGCCAGACTCAGTCAATCCCATTGCCAGAAGAAGACTAGCAGTAAGCAGTTGAAATGTCGCGATCAACATGCAGTGACTACATCGTGTGACAAAAGAAGTATTTACATCATCAGTAAAAATAGTCAAACAACTCAAAACATTTAAAATCCTATTGTCGTGAAAGTTGTGTCTCACAAGAAATGGCAAACTTTGGCGATTATCCGGGAGCTTTGAGACTCTAATCTGGAGACCAGGAGATACAGTAAAAAATCTTGAGTCTCCCAGGTTATATGGGAGGGCTGACAGTCCTGATACATAAATCTAGCCCTCTCCTACAACTGAAATAAAATGAATCGTATTGTTTGGATGCATCATATTTTTTCACCTTATTTCTCTGTAAACCACTCTCTGGAAGGAAGACAGACAGCGAATAGTCATATTTACACCTCTTCAAATGTTCAGCAACTAAGCTGTTAGCGGCAAGCTGACCTAGGTTCTCTTGTCTCTCATCTGTCACTCCAGCTCCATCTCCAGCTTGCTGTAGTTCAGTTATTAGACGATTTCTGAGCTGGGACTTAAAACAACAAAACACGACTCAGTTATTGTGCATATACAGAATATGCAAGCTCTGTTGTAGACTTGTCTTAACTTGAATGCCACAACAAAGAATTTGATCTGAGTGCAAATTCTAGATTACAATTGATTGAATTAATTATTAATTCTCTCATCGCTACGTTTGCAGCCCTTATAAGTCTTGTGAATAAGAAGACTTGCACAACTAGGTTGGATTCAAAGAAATTCCCAATTCAGCAAGGTACGGTAAGATTTCATCACAGGTCCCTACTTCATTAAGCATGCTGTAGTTGAATTGTCTTAGGAAGTGCGGGTGCAAACATTTCTGAGAACGAAACCGTACGGCTACAGCCTGCATAATGAAGTAGGGACCTGTGAGGAAATCTTACCCAAGGTACGTTGGACTGACAGAAAGAGAGGTGAAGAAGAATTATGTAATTCCCTTCTCCCTGTCAACTGCAAGTTTTTGCGGGCCCAAGAGAGGCACGCAACCCTAATCTTGTCAGTGACCAGCGGATTGTGTTTTACGCGTGCGCGCCACGTTAATAACAGGCAAGCACAAAGCGGAAGTTAAAAATTTTGTTCTTCCACTACGAACGATCGGAATGTGAAATATGTGTCAATCACCACAGTTTGTCGTAACACCGGAAAAGAAAAATCTGTTCTCCAAGAACGATAAGAATGCGATAAATGAGTCAATCTCAACAGTTTGTCACATAAGATCGAAGCATGGAAGATTGCAAACGTTACGTTTTGCAGACATTTAATAGGTGTTGCTTTTGAGAAGATTTGCCGTGATTGCAAAGAATGTGTCAATCACCAAAGTTTGTCACCTGAGATCGAGGCTTCTGTCACATGAAAAGTCTTTAACGGCGTTGTTCAAGCGTTGCTTTCGAGAAGGTTTGCTGTAATATCGACGTTGTCTCGGAAGTTGTCACAATCTTTTTGACTCTGAACATAAGGTGAGTCAAGTTATATTCCACAGTTTTCTCGGCGGTTAATTATTCTGGTAGAGCCAAATCAATTCAATATTTCAAGGGCATCTCTGTTGTTTTAATCTTTGAAGCTCTTCGCGCGTGGCACGACCTGTCACTTGGAAGATCGAAGGACGTTTTGGTGAAGTTGTTGAGGCGATTTTCAGGGGATTTGCTGTGACTTTTAGCGTTGTCTGTCAAGTTTTCACGATCTATTTAAATTCACATTGTCGTGAAGATAAGCGGTGAGTTGCGTCATATTTTATACTGTTAACTTCTCTGGTAAACTACTTTCACTTTTTAAAGGAGCAGTTTGACATGTTTCGATTTACGGAGCCGATCTACTACAACTTAAGGGCAAACTCCCAAAAAACTTCCACACGAATGTATTTTGCAATCTAAAATTATACACTCTCGTCCCCGTACTTTCCCTTAAGTGCATCTAGGCCCGCACTTTCTAACCTGTGGTTACCACTAGTTTTAAAAACGTTTCTAGTTACCAATTCCAGTTCTGAATTTTTTTACACACATGAAACTTTTGGGTATTTTGGGCCTTGAAAAGTGTTAAAACTCTACCTACCTTTAAAGCTTCGAGCACTCCGCGATTTTGGAAAGTCTGAAAAAGGTTTTTCCTAAACTCATCAGCAGAAAGCTTGAAGTCCGACATTATGCACACTGTGTTTGTCAACTTCTCGGCTAATTTTTACATGGCCTCTCGTAAGCGCCAGTCAGAACAACTAGACCGTGGGGCTCCTGGGTTCAAACTTACCAGGTACATCGGTTCCAGTATCCCCCGGCCGAGTGGCTCTTGAAATCGTCTCAAGGCATGTCTGATTTGATCAAATTTTGGACTACATACAACTCGGAATTTTGCAGTTGGAAACCGAGTTGAAAATGTAGATTCTGCAAATTATATACAGTGTGTATTTACAACCAATAAGCCACAGTATCGGCGGAGTAGCATGAGATTTTGAAGGTGTACGCACGAGAAGAAAAGTTTGACGTTTCTTGCCGTCGTTTACGGAATAATAAAAGGATAAAGGAAATACAGTGCGACCTCTATTAAGCGGCCACCCTCCATTAAACGGCCACTTTCTAAAGTCCCGAATTAATTGTCACTAAAATGCTGTATTCCGTACCTCTATTATACGGCCACCTCCATTAAGCAGCTGTGGCCACCTTTTTGTTTTTGCAAGGTCATTATTTATTGCTTTTTTATCTCTATTAAGCGGCCAATTATATTTTCGAGCGAAATGGTGACATGAAGACGACAGCAAGAATAGGTGATAACTGATAACAACAAGAACTGCAATTTGATGATGAGTCACAAGCCGCAAAATGCATACACGTGGAAATCTTTCACAAATCGAAGGCTTTGGACTACAATAGATTTAGCACAAATTGTTAGTATGAAAAGAAGGTCTAAGTTTTGTTTCATGGATATCTTAAGCTTATGGGGGGCCTCGACCGATACATCGGTCGACACATCGATCGAGATATCGGTCGATGTCTCGATCGATACTCGATCGATATGCCGACCGAGTGTCGATCGAGTATCGATCGAGACTCGGTCGACAATAAACCGCTATATCGGCCGACATACCGGCCGATATGTCTGTACACACATGTCCGGCGCTATAGTTGATACTTCACCGATACTTCACCGATACTTCACTGATACCTCAAAAATTAAAATATCTATTTTTATTAAGCAACTTGACTTTTCAACTAAGTTAATGGGAATAACCCAGTCTCTCATATTTTTCCTCTCTCGTGCTTTCTCTATTGCTCTTGTAAATGACATATCGGCCGATATGTCGATCGAGGAACTGTAAAACTTATCCGACAAAGGTCGATAGTTTACCGACATGCGACCGATAGTTGACCGATAACCGACCGACACTATGGCGATCGATACTAGCGGTCGACAATCAGATGACAATTGAGCGTTATATCGGTGGTATGTCGACTGAGTGTCGGTCGAGTATCGATCGAGACTCGGTCGACATATCTACCATGTATCGAGCGAGTATCGGTCGAGTATCGATCGAGACATCGACCGATGTGTCGACCGATGTATCGGTCGAGGCCCCCCATAAGATACATGATCCGATTTATCTAAATGTGTCTTCACGTATTTAACTCTTTTCAAGAAGGATGTATATAGAATCAATAAGTCACGTTGACCACCATTTCTGCCCAATTTATATTTCACCTCTATTGATGGGATGGTGATGGGATGGTGAACATTGCCGCTCGTAATCGTCCCCGTTGAGTCGGTTACATCCCACTTACCATCTATGGTTTTTGACCGACTGCCTTGTGGCCTGGTCGCTTTCCTCCTGAGGGGTGAACTGGGTGGCCAGCATTAGATTCCATCCACCAAAACCACTTCGACCGAGAGAGACTGAGAACACATGATGAACACTGAACAATTATTCCATGAAATCGAGTCGTACATGAGCTCATTAGCCAATGACGCGCGTAGCGCAGCGTTGGGTATAGTTCATGTAATCAAGTACGACTAGACTGCGTGGAATAACTGTTAAGTGTCCATCATGTGTTCTCAGTCTCTCTCGGTCGAGGTGGTTTTGGTGGATGGAATCTAATGCTGACAGAACTGGGTAGCGTCCATTGCACTCCGGACTCTACTAGGTATCACATGTCGCTCTGCGACATGCCTCAGAAAAAAGAAAAAAGAAACTCTATTAAGCGGCCACTTTTCAAAGTCCCGAGGGTGGCCATACTGTACTAACACAAAGACACCAATAAAATGCAAAAAATTTATCAGTCATCACGATCTAATGATAAAAATGCTTTCAGTGAATAAAAATATATTTTTACAGGTTTAGATAGATAGATCACGCTAGCCTATTCAACAATGTAAAAAACAATAGCTTGTTTCCAGTTGGGGCGTTAGCTAAATATGAAAATTAAAAATATCTTAAATATACTAACAACCGTGATTAAAACTACTCGTGGATTAAACATAAACCTAAGTATAATAAATAAAATATTCAAAATCAGGAGCCAATTACTTAGAGCCTCCATGTGTGCTGTGCCCTTGAATCAACCCTTTCGGGTAAAGAATTATATTATTTTTAAAAAACGGCTGCATTTCCCCCCACGCTTTCCGCCATTGTTGTCAAAGGCTCTTCACAACACAAAAAAGCATACCGTATGTAAATGAGCATATTGTATGATTGGTTGATTGGTTATTATGCATTAGGGCGTCACAAATGTTCCGAGAAAACTATTTCTATAAATAACTTTTTATCAGAAAGGGTTGACTCCAAGGGCTTGTATGGGAGAGCATAGCTGCAACAAGAGCTAGGGGTATCTCTTCAAGTTCGTGTAATCCCGACTATGCTACATGGAGCCATCATCATAGTCACTATGTGGGCTATCAGAAAAGTCACTTCTCAACTATGATCCACCTCGGTTGTGGTGTAGCAGGACGGTTGCCTTATTGAACATATTGGTGTCTCCTGGTGTATATAGCCTGAGCATGACTGGGGAGTCAGGTCCTACCAGCGAGGTGACCCAGGGTGGCCTCCTTACTATACTCGACTCCTTGCCACGTGCCCTATACGCAAACATGACCCACAGGACAAATACCACTTCATCCCGCTTCTGGCGTCGCGGGTCTCGGTTGTATTTGTCGAATTCACCCTATACTACTCGTGGTCTAGATCTCTTCCATGTGGACCTGACTTCGTGGATACCGCTTTCTTGCAGGGCTGTGGGGATGTGGAGTCTCGCGCTACTTTGGGAATGACTACCGAGTCGCAGAGTCTACTTGGCTCAATTATGTGGACCCACTACAGGGAGGGGACCTATGGGCTGACCACCATTTAGAAAAAAATTACCCCCTATGGTATGGTCACGGCAGCAATCATGTAAGGTGAGGTAGGACCCTGAGGTGAATCGTATATTCGTATGTGTTATCGCTTGTGTCACCGAGAGCCTGGGGTGTTTATAGAGTAGGGTGGGGTCTTTTTTGTTTTTGTCCTTCTTCAGGACCCAACACCTTATTTAAACAACGTCGCCTCTAATATCATAGGTAGAGTGCTTACTCTATTAGCAATTGTGTCGGGGGAGGGCGTCGTGGTGGGACTCGTAAGGGGGTCTACGAGTACCTTGTTCAGGGTTCCCGAGAGCGGGGAGCACCACTCAAGAACGATGAGACAGTGCATGGTATGCTAGCTCCTATGGACCCCAAAGACGTACAAACCCTACAAAAACTGACAAAACTGACTAAGTAGTATATATAAGTATTATACTAGTAAGGCTCACATGAAAGGCGAAGAAAGGGGGTACGACCACCAGAGGAGATAGCGGCCGCAAGTAGTGTAGCTGGGTTGGAGAGGGGGTCCAAAACCTCTGAATCTATCCAGACCCTTCTACTACCGTATCAGTGGTTCATTCGCGAGTGTATCAAACGAAAGGTCAGGGAGCGTTTCGACAGGGGTTGGGAAAGGATCCACTACCAGATAGCGGACGCCCCTTATTGCGAGGAGATACGTATCGTTTATGCAGGCTCTGCTGGTGGAATGACCTCAGTTCTCTGTGCATCAGGGGTGAAACCTATCATCACATTAACCATTTTGGTCTTCATTTCGACGAGTATGACGAGTATTTCTTCGTGGTTGTTTAATACCAAAGACCTAGTTTCTGTTTGGTGTAAATGGCATTTTGAGCCAGTGCAGTTAACAAATTCTATCGCTCAAATGTGTGCAGATCGGAGGAAAACCGATTCCCAATGCGAACAAAGACAAAGTGCAGAGCCATTAAATATTGGTTGAAGTTTTGTGAGCCGGAGCATCAAAATAAACTCTCTGGAATAGCATTCACAGATCAAATTGGTCAAGACACAAAGGAACATTTATCAAGCAAATTAAAACGGCTATTAAATCTCGCAGATCTAGGCGACATGTTGTCAGCGAAAACGAACACTCCCACAACCATGAACTATATAAGGCAGAGACTTTTAGACATTAGCGAGATACGCAATGATGAACGAGGTACGGCTAAATACGTATGTGATTGTTTGCGCGAAAGAGGAAGACGCGTTAAATATAACCTTGTCTAACTGTATAAATTCTACAAATGCGAATCTCTGAAATTATTTCGCTAAAATCTTTGTTATTGCTGTAAACACTAGTGTCTGTAGGCGCTCTGTTGATAATAAAGTAGCTATATCCTATCAAACTACAATACGTATGTATTTCTCTGTTTTGGACCATATTGAATTTCTAAATGCTACTAGTTTCAGTATTTAAAATATTCAATGATCTCAACTGGTACAAGCATAGAGCCGTTCACGGTTGTAGCGAAAACTAAGACCCCCGAAAACTAAGACCTAAGACCTAAGACCCGAAAACGAAGACCCGAAAACCCCGAAAAGACCCCTTTATTTTCTTTATTTTCCAAACCCCTGCTCCACCCCCGTCCTTGATTATGCATCAGTCAATTCCAGCAGTGCCCATCCCCCCCCGGGGCAACCGCGGGGCATTTGCTCACGTTGTCAGTCCCGGGGATGGGGCATTCGCAATTTTCTCGCGGCCTGGGGGCTGGGCATTTGCGTACCCCGGGGCGACCCCCGGGCATTTGACACACGTGTTTTTGAAAGTGCCATGGATGAATTCAAAAAAAGGTATGTTTTCTCAATTTTGGATGTTTCTTCATTATTTGTAAGCATATAAATAGAAGCGACAAAGTGAACTATATTTTGTTTTAATATCACAAAACAATCACTGACGTGAACACGACTATTTCGCATTTCGCATTCAAAACTAGCCTAGCATTTTTTAAATTCGTGAAAGTGGAGTTAAAATACTTAAGGTTTGCGAATTCAATGATACGATCCCGGGGGCAGGGCATTTGCCCTCATTCTTCGTCCCCACCCCGGGGCATTTAGACAGCTTCTGTGTCCCCACCCCGGGGAATTTGCCCATTTTTTTAAAAAAAATGCTTATGCCCGGGGCTTAGCCCGGAGGGGGGGGGGGGGGGATGGGCACCGCTGGAATTGACTGATGCATTATGATAAATTGTAGGATTATGATGTCTTTCCGCCGCCCGGACTTTAGCAAAAGCGAAAACGAATACCC
This sequence comes from Ricordea florida, assembly GCA_949710005.1. NCBI lineage: Eukaryota > Metazoa > Cnidaria > Anthozoa > Corallimorpharia > Ricordeidae > Ricordea > Ricordea florida. The sequence continues at coordinate 18,119,589 of OX453278.1, read as the reverse complement.
GAAAGATCCATTATCGTTTTGTCCTTTCTTTTTAATTGAGTTATTTGAAACGAAAAAACTTAAAACATTTTCTTCAAATCCAGGTTTTAAAAGGAATCAAGCCCAAAAACAGAAAATCCTCCACTACAGTGCAACGTTTTTACTCAACAGATTGACCTGATTTAATTCCCCAGTCAAACGCTGTACTTCAATTACACTCGATTACACTTGGCCTAAGTCCATTTAAGAGCGACGGTCAGGAAATATCGACCATTGAGTGGCAAGAGTTGAAAAATTAATTTCGCTTATTGTCTGACTATAAGAAGCCACTAAGAATAGAAGAAATTTAATGTATTTCTTTTTCTTCCGGAGCGGTTTAATTCTGAGAAAACTGAGAAAAACGAATTTGACCCGCGACGATCCCGAAAGGTCCCGCAAGCAAGTGTGAAATTGATATTTTAAACTGACTTTTGGTCTTCAAGGAAAAACGATTCAAAGGATCATAACACCGAATTTTGATAGAGTGAGTGCCGTACTTTCACAGAAACTATATGACTTATCTTTATTGTTGTTCATAAATAGCAAACAACGCGCAGGAAAGTGCTCTATTTTCAAACGTGAAAAATCCCGCAAATACCTCCTTAATTCAAATGTTTTTTTCACTATGTGGTATAATTCAGATTTTCCTTTTAACTATGTCATTAAACGGGTTTAAGGTTGTTCTTGATAATATGTTAGAATCAGCATGGGTTTTCTTTACAGCGCCTCACACTAAGGTTTTGAAATGACCGTAATTCATTCAAATTTCTAAAACGGCTGAGTAAACAATTCTTGTTGCGTGACCGTAACGTCAAGAGGAGTTTTTCCACAGCTGACCGGAATATACACGAAAGCGTACTGAAAACGATTCTGGTGTGCGCTTTTTGTCCTTTTTTATTGAAAAAAAGGTAATCGGCCAAAGAGAGGTTATTTTTTCTCATTGTGAAGGTGGAAGTTTTCTTTTTCACTGTAAGATGTTTTCACTGATAAATATCAGGATGTAATTTGATTAGCTCTCGGCTAACCTGTTTAACTTTTATACTTGTTTTTTTCGCTTCCTTTGGTTTCAGAAGAATCGGAACAGAGAGACCAAAATGATAGATGCTTTTTAATTTGATATTTACTTCAATTGTGAGGATCTATTTTTATTATTTGTTAAAGAAATGACAGAGTTGGCAAAAACTCGAAGCAGTTTACTAGCTCTAGCGTATTAGTAAATTGAATTAGTCAATTTTTTAAAAAATGCAGAAAAATTTAATTAGCGAAGTTGGAGTGAATTTGCTTTGCCAGTTTTCTGTCATCATGGACGTTAAGTGCGCTTTTAGCTCCTTAGTCGGCGGTGTTTTGCACTCCGTTGACAGCTATAATTAATTTTGAGTCACGGTATCTTTTTTGATTGTTTTTATTAGCGATAAAACCGGACACGCAAGATTATTGTTCTTTCTTAGAATTTAGCCAATCAGTTTTCAGCTCGCTTGTGGGACTAGCGTGATCAGAGAAATCGAGTGATCAGTGAGAGAGAATCCTGTTATCGAAAACAGTGTCTTACACCTTCTCTTCAAGTAAGATAGGAAAATAGCCGTGTCATCACGGGATAACGCCTTACAGAATTGTAAGTATGTTCACGTTTGTTGAAGAAAGTTTGCTGATTTCATTTTCAGTTATAGTCGATTCACAAGTAAGCAATGCAATGTATGCCTTTATTTTCAGTTGACTACGCATATACACATGTAGCTAGCTGTCGCGAGATTGAAAATTGTGACATTAAAGTAGTACAAAAACAACTGGTAGATCCCGTTGACATTATTTTCCTGGTGAGTCCTCAACCCGAGTAGCACCCAAAACCGAGGTGCGAAACAGTCAAAATTCTACGACGCACGAGGACATACACCAAAGGTCAACTAGTCATCGAGAAGATCATCTTGGCGACAGGAAAACGAGGACGACCGACAGCAAAAGGAGCGACCGACTGTCTTTGGAAACCTACGCCACAAGGTCAAGACTTCTTAAACAAAGGTACAAATTCTCTGATTCTTCGGTTCTTTGGTTAGATATCGTGATCGCGTGAGGACCGCACGCCCAATTCTCTGCATGAAAACGAGGCTAAGGGCGTAAAGGTTGAGAGAACGACAACGATTTTTTAGATCGCAACACGATGCCTCCAAAGATCGATTTAAAGACCCTCTCTGGGAAAAGAGATAACGCTATCTATGCACTTAATGAATTATTCGTGGAGTTTGAAACTCTCTATTCGGTGAAACCCGAACTAAACTTATTGGCAGCTGTATTTAATGAGATCGAATCAAAGTACAGGGCTGTCAAGAAACAGATGGAGATCATTGCTGACAGACTAGTCGAAGAAGGAGTCACGTCAGAAGACGAAAGAATAACCGAAAATCTAAATTCAGGAGACGAAATTAAACCGCGCTATTTAGAAACTTTGCGAAAATATGCGAGCTACCAAAAGGAGTTTAGTACCCTCCAATCAACATCGCAAAACACCTCTGAAAACACTGCAATCCTCGAAGCAGTCGCTGACGCAGTAAAAACAATGGCAGAAAATATGGCATCAAAACCGCAAGCAAGTGGTTTAGAAAGGCTACCGGCTCCATCGTGGGATGGGTCACGCAAGGCGTACTTAACCTGGAAAAAGGAATTTCAACATTGGATGACAAAACATGGCCAGGATAAGGATGAGCAACTTCAGAGGTTTCGTAAAGCCATGCCCAAGGGTTCTTGGTGGACAGAACAGTTGAAGACTTGCAAAAACATCGATAGAGCATGGGAGATTCTAGACATAGAATTTGCAGATAAAAGGAAGTTAATGGACGAGCTGCTGGCGGAAATTGACAACTACGGCACTGTAAAAGGCGACTCGAAGAGTCTGGGACGTTTTGCCACCTCAGTATTAGTGTTTGTAAGTGACATGGAGGACAATGGCTGTCCTTTTCAGGAAGTAAGTGAAGCGCCATTCTTTATGTCGAAACTTCTGTCGAAACTTGAACCAAAGGACAACGCGGACTTTGGAAGAGAGATGCAACGACAAAAGAAAGAAGAAAACGTGGCAAATTTAGTCAATTGGCTCCACCAAGAGGCAGCCTTTCGATCCAGGGGAAAGAAAGAAATTGAGGGAAGCATCAGCTATAAAGAGCGCGGAGGCAGAAGGACCGATCATCACGCCAATGACGCTAACAGTGCAAAAGATGATGAATCTTGTCCCCTCGGCTGCAAGTCTAAACATCTGCTCACTTCCTGTCCGGTATACCAAGGATTAACAGTCAATGAAAAGTGGGAAGTCGTTAAGGAGAATAAAAGATGTCGAAAATGCTTAAGAGTGTCTCATCACACGAATGACTGTACGAAGGCCGACGGAACTACTTGTGACAAGTGCAAGAGGAATCATCACCGTTCTCTTCATAACGAGAAGAAGGTGGACCCATCAAAGTCAAACTTGGATCCCGACGCACCTGCCTTTAACCAAAGAGGTCCAGATCAGGCCGAGTCTAAAAACAACAGTGTCCAAGGAAGAGACAACGAGGGCGCTAACGATGTCAAGAACGTACCTGGAGTTTGTCCAGTTCAGAAAATCAGAGTCAGAGATAGCGAAGGAAACTTCAAAACCCTAATTGCCATGTTGGACACCGGTTCAAATACAAGTCTTTTATCTAAGAGGGCTGCAAAACTGCTAGGTCTGTCTGGTCCTCAGACACACCTTACTATGAACTTGGCCGGAGGACAACAAAGGGGAGAGGTGTCTGAAGTCTTGGAGATTGTGATTGAATCACCCGTCGATGAAGACATCCGAAAGAACCTCCAAGTACATACCGTTCGTAAGCCTTGTAGTAGTGCTAAGACCGTGTCAAGAAAAACTGTTGAAGCTTATCCTCACCTCAAGACGATAGCAGATAAGGTACATCTGTCTGGTGGTACGGTCGATCTTCTGATTGGAACTGACTTCGTCGATGCCTTTGTTGATATCCATACAAACAGCGGTAATCCAGGAGAACCAGTGGCGAAAAGGAATTGTTTTGGCTGGTATATCTTGGGACAACTGGACTCGGATGCTGAAGCTATACCACGTGTTCACTCAGTGGACATTGGAACTGTGAGCGCCGCAGAAGACATAAGGAAACTTGTTTATCAAGATTTCTTAGGAGTCAGACCGACGGAACTTTGTACCTGCAGTGAAAATGCTCTGCGCGAGAACAAGTTCGTAAAAGCCCTCTCAGCCTCGACCACGTTGGTGAGCGGAAGAGTGCAAGTCAGAATGCCCTGGAAGGAAACCGGACCTCCAAAACAAAGTAATTATGACATTGCCTTGAAAAGAATGTATTCAACTGAGAAATCGTTCAAAAAGAAAGACTGCCTTGCGATCGTGGATGAAGAGGTCCAAAAGCTAGTAGATCAAAGCTTCGTCATCAAAGTACCACCTGAAAACTTGAATCACAGTCAGCAAGAATGGTACATGCCACTACAAGCGGTGTTCACTCCAGAAAAGAGCACAAAAGTCAGACTTGTGTTTGATTCATCATGTAAAGGGCACAATGGTCTCTCCCTTAATGATCACCTAGAGAAGGGACCAAATTACATCAACAGCCTACCCAATGTTCTATCAGCATGGCGCTGGGATGAGTTTGCGTATGCCGGAGATATTCGCAAGATGTTTAACCAAGTGTTGGTGCATCCGGATGATCAAGTTTTTCATCGATTCCTGTGGAGAAAAAATCAGAGTGATCCTCCCACCGTATACCAGTGGCTCAGACTCAATTTCGGTGACAAGCCAGCTCCTGATATCGCTTCGAATGCCATCAACATCCTGGCGAAAGCTTCCCAACGGGAGTTCCCTGAAGCGGCGAAGGAACTTCAGGAGCGAACGTACGTTGATGATATTGGTGGATCCAGACCAACCGCTGCTGAAGCCAAGCATGTCACGACTACAATTGACGAAGTGCTTGGAAAGGGTCAGTTCCAGATAAAGGCGTGGCAATCAAACAGCCAGGAAGTCGACCAAACCAGCGGTGAACAATATACAGATTTGCTTGGTCACAAGTGGGACAAGCAAGAAGACACATTCGTCCTAAAGAAAGACTCAGTTGTGAGAAAGAAAGAAGATTTCACAGAGAGCTCGTGCCTCGCCCTGTTGGCCCAAGTATGGGACCCTATTAGACTCGTCGCGCCTGTGACGATTAAGTACCGAATTGACCTCCAAGAACTGTGGAGTACCGGGTGTGGTTTGGACGACATCCTCCCAGAAGCAATCCAACAAGATTGGAAGGAAAACGAAGAAGCAATAAACCAACTTCTATCCTTCAAATTTGACCGGAAGCTAAAACCAGATCATGCAATAGGTCCACCTCAAGTACATGGGTTTGAGGACGGAGGAGAACTGGGGTATGGAGCCGCCATTGTTCTCCGTTGGAGGCTGCAGGATGGAAGTCAGCAACGCGTTCCAGTTATTGTCAAGCCCTTTGTCGCCCCGCTGAAACGGAAACCTATTACCCCGAACGACATCCTAATTGGTCGTCACAGCTGTCCTCTTCAGCCCGAGCAAGAAGCCAGAGTTAATCCGAAGCATTTACTTAGGAGTGTCCAAAACAGAGTTGCCGAATTTTGGACTTGCTGGTTGAAGTACTTTGCTCCATCGTTGCTGCCGCGGAACAAGTGGTGTCGTAAAAGAGAGAACGTCAAAATCGGCGATTTGGTCCTCGAGCTCAACCCACATCGGAAGAGACTACAGTGGGAGATGGCGCTGACTGTAGACACCTACCCAGGGGAAGACGGATTAGTCAGGAAGGTGCGCATCAGGACCCAGAATGGCGAGTACGATCGCCCCATACACAAGTTATGCGTTATTGCTACAAAGCAAGAGCTTTGTGGAGAAGAACAATAATAGGAACATTTATTACTCCAGAACACTGAACTGATAAAATATAGCTGAGTTTAACTTCGTGCTAATTTGATCGTTGCTCAATTAGGTCCCCAATTTCCGCACTGGGGCCGAGTGTTTTGCACTCCGTTGACAGCTATAATTAATTTTGAGTCACGGTATCTTTTTTGATTGTTTTTATTAGCGATAAAACCGGACACGCAAGATTATTGTTCTTTCTTAGAATTTAGCCAATCAGTTTTCAGCTCGCTTGTGGGACTAGCGTGATCAGAGAAATCGAGTGATCAGTGAGAGAGAATCCTGTTATCGAAAACAGTGTCTTACACCTTCTCTTCAAGTAAGATAGGAAAATAGCCGTGTCATCACGGGATAACGCCTTACAGAATTGTAAGTATGTTCACGTTTGTTGAAGAAAGTTTGCTGATTTCATTTTCAGTTATAGTCGATGTCGTGAACAGAACTGGATAACTCTTTATTCGTCGCTGATTTCACCTTTCTAACTCCCTCACAATCTCACTATATACTGTTTCGAAATTGCGGGAATCCTTCTAAAATGTTATCCCCTTTGATCCTCAAGTCAACACTAATTAACCGCACCCTGAATCATGTCAATCACTGATATGTGTACATTTTACAATTTCCGACACTTTCCTCCCCCTATATATCTTCGGAAGAGATATATATGTATGTACTCAATCATTCGCTTAACTTGAAACTTTGTCCCTACATTAATCACATAATTATCTTAAACAGAAACAAAGAACTGTCCAAGTAGTTCTGGGTGTCTTGAATCACCCCACAGTTCAATAAGATAAGCTAATTACGTCCAGTGTTCACTCATCTTGAGCAGTGTCCTGAAAGCGCAGGCGCGCTGCAATGGCGGCGTCTCGTCTCGGTCTAAAGGGGGCCGCCTCTGGGTTCATCTGCCTTGGTGTTGGCAACTGCTGTCTATCACACGATAGCTCCATGGGATAGAGGTGCTGAATTGGTCGCTCGATATGCGACTTTCCTGCTCGGAGCCTCGCCCCTCGAACTATTCCATCGTTTCCTATGATAAGCTCCTCTACGATCCCTAGTGGCCATTTTCCTCTGTTCCTTTCTTCAGTCTTGATGATCACAACATCGCCAACAGCTGGCGAGCCTCCCCCAGTCCTTTGGTTAGCACGGTGTCTCTCACGGAGACTGCGCAAGTATTCTGAGGACCAGCGGCGCCAAATCGTTTCCTTACATCTTAGCAGATGTTTTGCTCTCTTGCGTAGATCAGGAGCGTCGATTCGGTGTGGCTGTAACTCTGGCAATATGTTACCGTTCAGAAACAGCAGAGCATTGGGGTGTAAGCAGTGGCAGCTGGACGTCGTCTTCAACGTAGCTTAACGGTCTGTTGTTGAGCGTTATCTCCACATCTAGCAGAACTTCTCGTAACTCGTCCCAGCGCAAGACTCCATTCCCGATGGTCTTTCTCAACGCAGATTTGAGAAGACCAACCATTCTTTCAAACTGTCCTCCCCACCACGGGGCACGACTAAGATTAAATTGCCATTTGATCTGGTTGGTGGAGAGGAAGTTCTGTAATCGCTCGTCTTTCATCATGGCCCTTATCCACTTCGCAGCTCCAATAAAGGTACGGCCATTGTCAGAATAGACACGTTCTGGTCGTCCTCGACGAGCGATGAACTGCTTTAGACTTCTAAGACACTCTGCAGTTTCTAGATTTGGAAGGAGATCCAGATAAATTCCTCTCGTAAGACTGCAGGTATACAAGAGAATATATGCCTTTCCCGTTCGCTGCTTCGCTATTCGATATCGCAGGGGCCCTGCGAAGTCCACGCCAATCACTTGGTATGGGCTGGTTCCTTGAGTGCGTGAAGTTGGGAGGTTTCCGGGCGGTGGAGCTGCGTATGCTAGTGCTTGATAACGTTTGCATCCATAACAGCTTCCACGCACTTTCTTCACGAGCCTCCTTAGTCTCGGTATCCAGTACCGGTTCCGGACTTTGGCCATGGTTAACCCTACTCCCCCGTGAAGTGTTGGCTGGTGCGCTTGCTCTACAACTCGGAATGACAGTTGGCTTGTATCTGGAAGATAGATAGGATACTCTCCTTGGAGTCTGCCTCGGCACTCAAGTACGCCTTCTACATTTGGCTGTAAGTTAAGCGGCATGCGATCTTCCTCCATCTCAGGGCCTTTTTGCGCCTGCTTCTCCCAAATTAACGTCTGGCGATCTGTCTCCTCTGTAGTTAGCGGTCCCTCGATGCGTGGTGCTCCTCGACTAGGAAGGGCGTTGTGTACGAATCTTCGCATCCAGGCGGAAACTCTTGTAGCTTTTGGCAGCTGGAACTTGTACAGTAGCTCGTCGACTTCATCCCTTTCATCAACTGCAAACTTAAGTACTTTGCGAACGAGTTTAGCTTCGGCCTGGGTCTCCACCCGGGCCGACTGCTCGTCGAGTATATCCGCTGGCCAACGCTCTGGGGTCGGAAGCCACTCGGGCCCATGCCACCACAAGTCAGCTCCATGCACGTTTCCCCCCCGACTTCCGAGGTCTGCTGGGTTCTCTTCCGTGGGAACATAACGCCATGTCACTAACCGGTGACTGTTAATCTTCTCTACCCGGTTAGATACAAATTGCTTGTAATCTCCTTGTCCCCTAATCCAGTATAAGGCTACTGAACTGTCAAGCCAGCAGTGAGTGGTGATTATAGGAAGCCCGGTGAGCGCATCTCTGACATTTGAAACGAGGTTCACAGCCATGTGTCCCGCGATTATTTCCAACCGTGGGATAGTCAGTCCTTGTTTGGACAGCCTTGATCTTGCTGCTATGAGACTCTGGCTCATCCCTGATGCTTGACGAACGACTGCATAGACACAGGCTGCTACTCCGTTCGCACTTGCATCTCCAAAGGAATGCAACTCGATTTGCTTAATTTCTTCTTGGTGAATGACAAGTGATCTAGGTACTTCGATACTGCTTGGTAGGCTGCTTTCCCACTTATTCCAAACTTTGATTAATTCGTGCGGCAGTTTCGCGTCCCAGGCTCTCTTTGTGTCACAGACTGCTCGGTAGATCAGCTTGCCTTTAAGTGTTACCGGTGAGAGGAGTCCTAAGGGATCGTATATTTTAGCTAGCTTGGCTAAAACGCCTCTCTTTGTCAACGCGGCCTTCTCTGTTGGGACAGCTATACTAACTGTATCTCTTGTTTTGTTCCACGGTAGCCCAAGCAGACTGGAGAACTCTCCATTAGGGATGCCCAGCTGCTCCTTTGCATACGTCTGTTCCTCGTCTTCTGATGAGTGGTTTGATGTCGATTCATCGAGTTCAGGGACATTGGAGTGCCATTTATGAAGCTCAAAACATGCGTCCTGAAAGATAGTTGTGGCTTTACATTTCAGCTCTCGAGCCTTACGTACCGTCGTTGCCCCGGAAATCAAATCGTCCACATACAGTTCTCGGCGAATCTTTGCTACTATTTCGGATTCCATGTCCTCCCAGTTCTTGAGGTGTACTTCGATTACTCCCCCAAGCAGAAAGGGGGATGAAGTAAGCCCGAAAAGTGCTCTTGTAAACCTCAAAGTCTCTAAAGGAGCATGCTCATCACGGCGCCAGTGAAACCTTAATGCGTCGCGGTCGGATTCCCTGATTCTCACTTGTAGGAATGCTTTCCGAATATCACCAGTTATCACCACGGGGTTGAACCTTCCTCTCACTAACACGTTCCATAGCTTGTTTTGAAGGGGCGGACCCGCGTGCAAACAATCGTTTAGAGATGGAGCGTTATTGTAGGCTCTTGCAGAGGCGTCGTAAACGATCCGCAGCTTCGTTGATTCAGCAGCGGCTCGCCCAATCGGCTTGTGTGGGATATAGAACTCTCGGCCGCCAACACTCTCTGCCTTTGCTGTCTCGATGACGCCTATCTTCTTTTGTTCCTCGATAATTTCCGCGTACTCATTTGTCAGATGCTGACGCTTAAGCTTCTTATTGAGAATTTCAAGACGTCGCAAGCTCCCTTCCTTGTTATTCGGAAGGACAGGATGGTTTTCTCGCCATGGCAGCTCGGTCTCGTACCAGCCCTCTGGATGTCGCACTAGCTGTTCCTTGAACTCTGCATACACTAAGCTTTGATCGTTGGCTGGTTTGTCTGAAAGGCCAAGAACATCGAGGCGGCAAAGATCTTCGTAGTCCAAATGTGACGTCTGTGTAAGCAACATGGTTGTTAGGTCTAGTGGCTCCTTTCCTGGCGACATTATAATCCAGCCGAATTTTGTCAATTCAGCAATAGGCTGACCAGGCTCGCCGATCCTCGGCGAATTCTCCGTCTTAAGTTTGGCGAATTCACCTGCTCCGAGAATGATGTGTACCGGTAATCGATCCTTCGTGTCCAAATCATCTATTACGACGCCGGATAGGTGTGGATAACTTTCAACCATTTCGCGATAATTTGGGTTATCAACGAATAGGAGCTCTCCTTTTTCGACTTTTGTGACTTCCATAGGCATCGCAAATTTCTTGTTGATGTCCGATATTTCAATGGTGGCCAGCTCCACTTGTCTCGTTGACGCTCCCAGCAACATCTCTATCTTTCGTACTTCTTTCTTACGTTTACCACTCGAAATACGCTCTAGTAGCGCGGCAGACGCATAGGAATTTCCTGCGCCTGTGTCCAACAGAGCGCGGCATTTGATTCCTTCAACTTCGACGACAACAACAGGATAAGTCACGTGCGCAGATGGAATTCCGGTCGTAACAAGCAGGGGGTTGGTTTTGTCTTCCCGGCCGTGACAAATAGACGTATGATGTTTGCGATTGCAGACTTGACACCTAGATTTGCTTTTGCACTCATCTGCGCGATGTCTCGGTCCTGTGCAGTTGAAACACAGCCTTTTCTCGGACAGTAGTTTACGCCTCTCATCAACTCTAGCAACATTTGTACAATTAATGGATTTGTGTTTGTCGTTATCACAATAAACACACTGGTTTCCGGCACGCGGCTCCTGTTGAGAACGGTTTACTTGTGTCTTGAAACCGCGAGCGGCCTCTTTATTATGCGGATTTCCTTTAGATGAACTCTTTTCGGTGACACTCTCTTCTACTGGATAGATATCAATCCACTTCTTCAACTCTGCTACTAGATCCGTGAAATCCCAGTCTTTCCAGCCTTCTTTTCCACGCACTAAGTCGGCTTTAATTCCCTTCAACTTGTCCAAAGTAGATCTGACATTTCCTTTGACATCTTCAAGCCGTCCGAGAGTGTCTAAACTTTGAACTGTGAAACGTAGCTGTTTATAGAATTCTCTTACCTTTCTCGGATTCGTCCCAGGAACAACGGGTAGTTCCATGATATTTTTCACGTAGGCATTTACAATCTCCGTTGTCTGGCCATACTCTGCCTCTAATATAGCCTTCGCGTTCTGGTAACCTTCTTCGGTGAATGGCAGCCCGTCTATATCAGTTCTCACCTGTCTTTCCAGTAACTCTTTCAAATAACCGAATTTTGTTAGCGGTGCTAGGTTAGTAGAATCTATTTCGGAAATGAATTTCCCCCAGAAAGGTAGCCACTCTTCTATTCTTCCGTTGAACTTGGTTATCGATAATTTGGGAAGCTTCGCTGCCGAAGATAATTTTAGTTGTTGGGCTGTTTGAGATGCCGCCTTCTGTTCTTGTTTACTTTCGAACTCTGCCTTCTGTTCAAGTAGCTCTCTTTCAAATTCCATCTTCAGCTTATGTTTCTCAACCGCTTGTTTCTCCTGCTCTTCGTTGTCTATGGCTTTGATTACAGCTTCTACCCTTCTTAACATTTCGTCTGCCGTTTCAAGATCTCCTTCGACCTCTTCGCTCCATCTTGCAATATCTTCTTCACTGTCGCCATTTGCGAATTTCTTTTCTTCTATTGCTGATTTTAACGAGTCCACTGCACAGACGATGTTGGTGATGGACGCTCGCTGACGTTCTAAGGCTTGTCGATCTCGCTTCGCTACAATGTCGTCTGTCTTGCTAAGCCTGAACTTAAGCGTTTTGATTTTGTTTTCCAGCTCTGTTATCTGCTTCTCTGTCATTGTAAACTCAGTTGTCCGGATTCTTGCTCTTGTTCGAGCGCCGTCACTGTTAACTTACTTACCGTTAACTCGTCCCGTCAGAGGTGCCACTTTGTGTCGTGAACAGAACTGGATAACTCTTTATTCGTCGCTGATTTCACCTTTCTAACTCCCTCACAATCTCACTATATACTGTTTCGAAATTGCGGGAATCCTTCTAAAATGTTATCCCCTTTGATCCTCAAGTCAACACTAATTAACCGCACCCTGAATCATGTCAATCACTGATATGTGTACATTTTACAATTTCCGACAGTCGATTCACAAGTAAGCAATGCAATGTATGCCTTTATTTTCAGTTGACTACGCATATACACATGTAGCTAGCTGTCGCGAGATTGAAAATTGTGACATTAAAGTAGTACAAAAACAACTGGTAGATCCCGTTGACATTATTTTCCTGGTGAGTCCTCAACCCGAGTAGCACCCAAAACCGAGGTGCGAAACAGGCGGTTCTTGCTCTTATGACCCCAGAGACAGGAGCCGATCAACTGAGGTTATTCCATTTCTGAACTGTAAAAGAGACATCGCGGGTCATAAGTCTTCGTTGTCAATAACTGACGTAGAAACCGAAATCGAACTTATTTTGGGAAGAGTATCTACATCTTTTTCTTCGGAGTTAAACCTTTCGGAATTAACGATTTGTCCCCGGCACCGCTCATCTCTTGGTATTGGGTGGCGTCGAGGATCGAATCTGTGCCGAGTTCCTCCGCCAATCTCGAAGCACGACTTTTTTACAGTCTTTTTAGCGATTATTACGTCGTCAATGTATTCCATGAAAGACTATTTTTCTGGCTGCCTTGATCCCCTCCCCGTCCCCCACCCCACAGCTTGCGCTTTGCGCATATAATTTCCATATTCGCCTTCGCGCAACAGATGTCAAGACATAAGCTTGAATCAGGAGCCCCTTCTGGTTTGAATCTTTCACCTTTCTGTTTACTTGTCTAGGGAGATCGATTTTTTCTTCCTCAAAACACTGTTCTCATTCGCCGTCAAGAAATGCATTGTTAATATTGTGATTCCGTGACTGATCGACTCCTCAATGTCACCTTTAGTCACGAAACAATTCGTCACGCGGTGTCTCCGGTCGATAGAGTTTAGGACGTTTAGCGTTTCAAAATGGCTAAAATTCACCCAGTTTGGCTTTTCTATCTCACTCTTTAAGTAGTAACGCAACTTTGCAACTATAAAACCTACAAGGATTAAGAAAAATGAGTATCTGGAGATCAAATATCCACTTTCATGGATTTCGAAACTGGAAGTGTTTACACAATTACCGCCTACCCACCATGAAAATTCCTGAACTTCGATACCGCCTTATAATGACTTCCTTCAATAACCCAAGCTAACTCCCAGGTATGTTTTAGATGTATGTCTAAATGTGGGATTTAACTAGAATGAAGTCAATTTGGAGTTATACCACATGTGAATTATTGCCGTCGAAAATCAATAACAAAAGGGAATTTTTGTTATCCATAAAACCTATTCCTCATTTTTGAATTATTTCTGCTCGGTGAGTGTCGCTTTTGCTCTAAAAGAATCTTCTAGTAAAAGAAGAACAGTGGTTCTGTTGAAAGAAAGTGTCCAAATTTCTCCCTGCGACTTTGTTTGCGAACGAGAGGCAAGTTGATGTATGCAAATTTCACGTAAATAATTAGCCAATTTTGTGACTCCGACCACAAAAACCGATGTTCTAATTTTTCTAAAAAATAAAAAGCTTTTGGCGGGAACAATCCACATCAGGTATCTTATCTACCTAACAGCTATCTATGGACAAAAAATGAAAGAAATCGATTTTTCAACTCTTGCCACGAAATTAAGATTTTGGTCGATATTTCCTGACCGTCGCTCTTAAGAAAGGCGTAAAAGCGCCTTATTTGCACCAGAGAATGGGTATTCTTGCGACAATCAAAAACAGTGACTACAAATAAAATACCGTAACATAAGAAACAAAAACAATGTCAGTGATACTAACTGAATTTCTTTTCGCATTTGACGCTGTTAGAGTGTGAAATGGCATGGTATTCTTGCGGCAGTCAATAAAACAAATAGTGATTACAAATAAAATAACATAACAAACAGATTTAAAAATACTTGTAACAAGCCTACACGACTCCCGCTGTTCGCAAGTGTGGTTTCCTGGCCTTTAGAGTTTGGAACTCACGAGTATGTCTTTGAGCGATTTTCCTCTTTTGTAAGGCTTCTGCCCATACAATCCCCTTTATGGTGTTTTGACAAAAATCTGTAAGGTTGAGTTTCTTGCCAACCATCTGTTGGTATTGTATCTTGTCTTTAAAGATGACTACAATTACGACATAAAATGGACTTTAAATTATATTTTAAATGCTACAAGATGGTTAAAAATGCATCTTAATCACTAATCTGTGTAATGAGAACTGATTTGATGAAATTTACTACTGTCTGAGCAGTATGCTGTAGAGTCTGCAACCATCTGTTGGTATTGTATCTTGTCTTCAAAAATGACTACAATTACGACATAAAATGGACTTTAAATTATATCTTAAATGTTACGAGATGGTGAAAATTGCATGTTAATCATTAATCTGTGTGATAAGAACTAATTTGATGAAATTTACTACTGTCTGGGCAGTATGCTGTAGAGTCAGCTGTCTTAAGCAAATATCTTAAAAGCCAAACTATAATGCGGTTGCGAATTACAATCAATTGGATTTTTTACGTCGATATTGCCCTGTCGTAATACTATAAATCTGCAGAGTCTTAGAATTGCAAAGATTCTGCAAGCCGAGACATAAAAGAATAAACTTTAATTTTGAGGGTATAGGCATTTGTATGGAGTGCGCATGCGTAGATACAAAGCGTTTTTAACTCGTGGATACGCGAAGCGTATTTGCGAGTTTTTGTGGGGACTCCGATATGCAAATTGTCACTCACTCACTCACTCACTCACTCACTCACTCACTCACTCACTCCAGTGTAGACACACTTCGTAATTAGTCGGATAGAACTCGGGGGCACCGATATGAAGACGACAATTGTCGTGACCGAAGTCACGGAAGTCTGTTGATGAAAGTTCACGCTGAAAGTGTATCGTACCGTTGCCAGAGTTTGTAATGATTTTGTAGCTTAAGAGGACGATTAGCGAGGCCCTGTTAGGGGTAAATTTCGACAAGCGACGTGGCCTTGAAACGGCGACATAAAGGACCTGAAATGGCGACGAACGACGAGCCGCTCACGGGAAATTACGACAGCGACCTTCGACCTTCCGAAATTGCGACGTGAAAAGGTTTGAAACTCAGACGCGCGACATAAACAACCTCACTAACAGGGCCTCATTAGCAGTCTTACTAAAATCAAAAGGAGTTTAAATGTTTCCAGTTAGGACAATGACCAACTTGGATACTGAATTTCATGAGCCTTTTACTCGGCCAGGCGCTAAACGTGAACAGATGATAACTATTCGCTTTTCCGACATCGACCGCCATCGACCGCCCCCAAGATTACAAGCAGTATATGAATTTCAGTTGGCTCGAAAGTGATCTGAAGATGAGAAAATCTCTTGCTAATATAGTAAGCTTTGATAAGAACTCATAGAGCGAAATTAGCACTTGAATGAGAATTTATTTGAGCGAAATGAGTACTCGTTATTGAACGAAACCACTACTGAAAACAGAATAAATTGACGAATCCATGATGTGAAACCGAAGAACTTCTGCGGCCAACCTGGATAAGAAACATCGCATGGAGGACTTTTCTACTGATTTAAGTGTTAGTACTAACAGGAATGGAGTTGGAAAAGTATTGAGACGGTCAAAAAGTATGTCAACGCTTACCATTAAATATAGAGGCGCATGCCGTGACGGAGAACCAGGGTTCGAAAAGAGTAAGTCATGTAGAAAATGTATTAAGCGTTATATTATATACAATACACCACAAGCCATTACAATGAAACGTTTTCTGTCTATTGATTTCCGAATTTACCTTGAAGTGAACTAGATTGTGTTGAAGTAGACATGTTGGAAAAATAGGCTTACCTGTTTTGCTTACTGTTGTGTGACTCATCATATTTACATTGTAAAAACAAGAAGTTATAAGGATAAAAACAAAGATGTATTGCTGTATTAATGATGGCAAGTCTGATTTTTTTTAAGTGCAACCCTGAATATATATACCACTGATAACCTAAAATGAGATGGTACGGTAAATAAACTAATTCAACTTGATAAAGGATTGAGAGTCTTAAGGATTTTAAGATCATCACATCAGCTGGGCTATCCTACATGGTTTTGTTCATTATCAGCTGCAGAATCAAGGTGGATATTTCTGTTGCATACATTGAATAGACTTGTAGACAACAAAAGCTATAATGATGATAAAATTGACAATGTCATGGCAACAAAATTCAGACCTTATTCAGAAGGACCCTGTTACTTTGAACACACAGACAGTGAGCAGCAGGATACCAGAACTACATTTGGTTTCGGTGCCATTTAATCCTGTACCCTTATGTTAAGTTATCAAATTTTTTAACAACTGTATGCTTGCCACCTGCCTTATAACTGATGCCTAGTGTAGTCAAATGATTGGCGTCATGTACTCACTGTATGTTTATTTCAAAAAGCTACTCAGCTCCCTGGTCACTTTTATGTTGTGATTATAGATTATTAAAATTATCTTCAAGTTCATTCAATCACAACTCTGAAAAAACACCTCATTAATTTTTAAATTATTTCTTTTTTCTCTGTTTTGTAAACATATCCACGAGTTCACCATAGTCCTACTTTGATTTACTTTAATCAACCGGAAATCGAATCGTGGCAATCAAAATTTTATTCGCTAACTAAACGTTAGTGCATACGGTACTATTACATATAGATGAAACATTCAAAATGATTCGATAACTTAGGCCCCTAGATGACGGTCCTCGTGCCCATACAATCTCTTATATGGTGTTTTGACAAAAGTCTCTAAGGCTGAGTTTCTTGGCAAACATCTGTTGGTATTGTATCTTGCTTCAAAAATGACTACAATTACGACATAAAATGGACTTTAAATTATATCTTAAATGTTACAAGATGGTGAAAATTGCATGTTAATCACTAATCTGTGTGATGAGAACTGATTTGATGAAATTTACTACTGTCTGAGCAGTATGCTGTAGAGTCAGCTGTCTTAAGCAAATATCTTAAAAGCCAAACTATAATGCGGTTGCGAATTACAATGAATTGGATTTTTTACGTCGATATTGCCCTGTCGTAATACTATAAATCTGCAGAGTCTTAGAATTGCAAAGATTCTGCAAGCCGAGATATAAAAGAATAAACTTTAATTTTGAGTGTATAGGCATTTGTATGGAGTGCGCATGCGTAGATACAAAGCGTTCTTTGTTTAAATCACACTGAAATCGAATCGTGGCAATCAAAATTTTATTCGCTAACTAAACGTTAGTGCATACCCTACTATTACATATAGATGAAACATTCAAAATGATTCGAAGACTTACACCCCTAGATGACGGTCGTCGTGCCCATACAATCTCTTATATGGTGTTTTGACAAAAGTCTCTAAGGCTGAGTTTCTTGGCAACCATGTGTTTGTATTGTATCTTGTCTTAAAAAGTGACTACAATTACGACATAAAATGGAATTTAAATTATATCTTAAATGTTACGAGATGGTGAAAATTACATGTTAATCAGTAATCAGTGTGATGAGAACTGATTTGATGAAATTTACTACTGTCCGAGCAGTATGCTCTAGAGTCAGCTGTCTTAAGCAAATATCTTAAAAGCCAAACTATAATGCGGTTGCGAATTACAATGAATTGGATTTTTTACGTCGATATTGCCCTGTCGTAATACTATAAATCTGCAGAGCCTTAGAATTGCAAAGATTCTGCAACCGAGATATAAAAGACTAAACTTTAATTTTGAGGGTATAGGCATTTGTATGGAGTGCGCATGCGTAGATACAAAGCGTTCTTCACTTTAATCACTCGGAAATCGAATCGTGGCAATCAAAATTTTATTCGCTAACTAAACGTTAGTGCATACCCTACTATTACATATAGATGAAACATTCAAAATGGTTCGATAAGTTAGCCCCCTAGATGACGGTCCTCCCGCCCATACAATCTCTTATATGGTCTTTTGACAAAAATCTGTAATGCTGAGTTTCTTGGCAACCATCTGTTGGTATTGTATCTTGTCTTCAAAAGTGACTACAATTACGACATAAAATGGACTTTAAATTCTATTTTAAATGCTACAAGATGGTGAAAATTGCATGTTAATCACTAATCTGTGTGATAAGAACTGATTTGATGACATTTACTATTGTCTAAGCAGTATGCTGTAGAGTCAGCTGTTTTAAGGAAATCTCTTAAAAAGCAAACTATAATGCAGTTGCGAATTACAATCAATTGGAGTTTTTACGTAGATATTGCCCTGTCGTAATACTATAAATCTGCAAAGTAAAGGAGCTGAAAAGATTCTGGAAGCCAAGATATAACAGAATAAACTTTAATATTGAGGGATAGGCATTTGTATGGAGTTCGCATGCGTAGAAAGAAAGAGTTTTTCCCTTAAATCACCAGGAAATCGAGTCGTGGCAATCAAAGTTTTATTCGCTAACTAAACCTTAGTGCATACCGTACTATTACATATAGATGAAACGTTCAAAATGATTCGATAACTTACCCCCCTAGATGACGGTCCTGCTGCCCAGACAATCTCTTATATGGTGTTTTGACAAAAATCTTTAAGGCTGAGTTTCTTTGCAACCATCTGTTGGTATTGTATCTTGTCTTGAAAAATGACTACATTTACGACATAAAATGGACTTTAAATTATATTTCAAATGCTAGAACATGGTGAAGATTGCATGTTAATCACTAATCTGTGTAATTAGAACTGATTTGATGAAATTTAGCACTGTCTCAGCAGTATGCTGTAGATTCAGCTGTCTTGAGCAAAGATCTGAAAAGGCAAACTATAATGCGGTTGCAAATTACAATCAATTGGATTTTTTACGTTGATATTGCCCTGTCGTAATACTATAAATCTGCAAAGTCTTACAATTGCAAAGATGCGGCAAGCCGAGATATAAAAGAAAAAACTTTGATTTTGAGTGTTTAGGCGTTTGTTTTGAGTGCGCAAAAAGTTCTTAGCTTAAGTTACACGAAAATCGAATCGTGGCAACCAAAATTTTATTCGCTAACTAAACGTTAGTGCATACCCTACTGATACATATAGATGAAGCATTTAAAATGATTCGATAACTTAGCTCCCTAGATGACTGTACCCTGCCCATACAATCTCTTATATGGTGTTTTCACAAAAATCTGTAAGGCTGAGTTTCTTTGCAACCATCTGTTGGTATTGTATCTTGTCTTCAAAAATGACTACAATTACGACATAAAATAGACTTTAAATTATATTTTAAATGCAAGAAGATGGTGAAAATTGCATGTTAATCAGTAATTTGTGTGATGAGAACTGATTTGATGAAATTTACTCCTGTCTGAGCAGTATGCTGTAGAGACAGCTGTCTTAAGCAAACATCTGAAAAGGCAAACTATAATGCGGTTGCGAATTACAATCAATTGAATTGTTTACGTCGATATTGCCCTGTCGTAATACTATAAATGTGCAAAGTCTTAGAATTAAAAAATTCTGCAAGCCGAGATATAAAAGATTAAACTTTGATTTCGAGTGTTTAGGCATTTGTTTGGAGTGCGCATGCGTAGAAACAAAGCGTTCTTCGCTTAAATCACACGGAAATCGAATCGTGGCAATTAAAATTTTATTCGCTAACTTAACGTTAGTGCATACCTTACTATTACATATAGATGAAACATTCAAAATGATTCGATAACTTAGCCCCCTAGATGACGGTCCTCCTGCCCATACAATCTCTTATATGGCGTTTTGACAAAAATCTGTAATGCTGAGTTTCTTGGCAACCGTCTGTTGGTATTGTATCTTGTCTTAAAAAATGACTACAACTACGACATAAAATGGACCTTCAATTATATCTTAAATGTTACAAGATAGTGAAAATAGGATGTTAGTCACTAATCTGTGTTATGAGAATTGATTTAATGAAATTTACTACTGTCTGAGCAGTATGCTCTAGAGTCAGCTGTCTTAATCGAATATCTCAAAAGGGAAACTATAATGCGGTTGCGAATTAGAATCAATTGGATTTTTTACGTCGATATTGCCCTGTCGTAATACTATAAATCTGCAAAGTGTTAGAATTGCAAAGATTCTGCAAGTTGAGTTTTAAAAGAATAAACTTTAATTTTGAGGGTATAGGCATTTGTATGGGGTGCGCATGCATAGATACAAAGCGTTCTTCACTTTAATCACACGGAAATTGAATATTGGCAATTAAAATTTTATTCGCTAACTAAACGTTAGTGCATACCCTACTATTACATATAGATGAAACGTTCAAAATGATTCGATAACTTCCCCCCTAGGTGACGGTCCTCCTGCCCATACAATCTCTTATATGGTGTTTTGACAAAAATCTGTAAGGCAGAGTTTCTTGGCAGCCATCTGTTGGTATTGTATCTTGTCTTCAAAAATGAGGACAGTTACGACATAAAATGGACCTTAAATTACATTTTAAATGCTACAATATGGTGAAAATTGCATGTTAATCACTAATCTTTGTGATGAGAACTGATTTGATGAAATGTACTACTGTCTGAGCAGTATGCTGTAGAGTCGGCTGTCTTAAGCGAATATCTTAAAAGGCAAACTATAATGCGGTTGGGAATAAGAATCAATTAAATTTTTTACGTAGATATTGCCCTGTCGTAATACAATAAATCTGCAAAGTTTTAGAATTGCTAAGGTTCTTCAAGCCTAGATATAAAAGAATAAACTTTAATTTCGAGGGTATAGGCATTTGTATGGAGTGCGCATGCGTAGAAACAAAGAGTTTTTCCCCTAAATCAGCCGGAAATCGAATCGTGGGAATAAAAGTTTTATTCACTAACTAAACGTTAGTGCATACCCTACTATTACATATAGATAAAACATTCAAAATGATTCAATAAGTTACACCCCTCCATGACGGTCCTCCTGCCCATACAATCTCTTATATGGTGTTTTGACAAAAATCGGTAAGGCTGAGTTTCTTTGCAACCATCTGTTGGTATTGTATCTTGTCTTAAAAAATGACTATAATTACGACATAAAATGGACTTTAAATTATATCTTAAATGTTACAAGATGGTGAAAATTGCATGTTAATCACTGATCTGTGTAATTCGTCGCGTAGCGAGGTTACTAATCGTGTCGCTTCCGGTCAGACCACGTGGCTGGCAAGCCCGAGTAAATCGAGCCGAGAGTTTTTATATATGTATATATATATATATATATATATATCTATATTTTAAAGGTGTCCGTTCGCAGGCGAGGTTACCTGGCAAGAGTAGCACACTTGAGAACTGAATTTCCGCCATTTCGAATTCGGTGTGCCTTTTTGAAAGAAATGTAAATTTTGTGGAAACCGATTTCACTCGTCCTGGAAGTACATCCCAGCAAGATGATCTCCGAGATATTCAAGAAAGATTAGTATGAGATCGTCGCGGAGTAAGTTCGAATACCGTGAAAATCAACACAAGGAAAGCACGACTCAAAGCAGGGATAGAGAAACGACAGCGGGGAGAATAACGACAGACATCCGTCATCGCAGCAAAGACAAAAACTGCTCGCTCTAGAAAAAGGAAAACGAAACAGCAGGGAAAAGGACCAGGAATTCAACCAAGTTAGTTTTGAATTTGAATGTGTTATTGGTAGAAATACAGAACATGAGTGAACGATTACATAACGAAATATATTAGCGTACTAAATTTAGCAAAAAGACTTAGAAGGGAAACCGAGTAGAAACAACTTCAACGATTGGAGATGTCTCTGTAAAATAATTCTACTAGAAATACGACTCCCGCAAAACCCCGCGAAGCTAGTTTGTAAAGGACTCCTAATGGTTTTTCCTATGAGGTATAAGACCCCAATTTACGTATTTACTTATTATTATATTATTTTTACTTTTTGTACTTTCTCATTTTTTGCAATTATCATGATTATTATTATCGTATTATTATCATTATCATTTTTAATATTATTACTGGTATTGATATTATTATTAGCATTGTTATTTTTTATGTTTAACATAATATACTGTTATTGGGTTGGGTTGTATGTCCTAATCTGGGAAAAGGTATTGTTCCTCTACAACTACATGCAATTCTGTTTTTCTTGTGAATAGGGTTTGTATCATAGGAAGTAAAAATTACTCAACTCTGAACAATACCATTTCTTCTTTTAAGCTTAGAATCTAGTCATGGTTGCCACAGCCATAAGATCTTTAAATTTCCTGACTTTTCCCTGACAAATGTAAAATTTCCCTTACCAACTAAATTAGAAAAGTCACAAATTAGTCCTGGTAGTGACCTCCAACCTCCTCTCACAACCAACCTCTCCACCCATTTATTTAATATGCTTTCAGAAAGTCACATACAGTGTACGTGGATTGATAGTTTCTTACGATAACCAATTCATGGAAAAAGGATTGATTTTCTTGGAAACCCAAAATCAGCTTGTCATTTAATTCCACCAATCCAACACATTTCATGTCACATTCTTGACCACACCAAACCAAAGCTGAATTGGCAAGAAATAAATTAGTAGTATTAAATTTCACTTTTCCCTGACTTGATTTGAAATTCCCTTACTTTTCACTGACCTTGAAGAATTTTTTCCCTTACCATTTTCTGACCTGTGGCAATCATGCCAGTGCAGTCATTTGTCCATACAGTTAGTGTGGAAAATCATGATTGAAAGCATAGGGCATTTAGGAAACTTCAAAGACTTGTTATTACATACAGCACCCTTGCAATGAATACATAAAACAGCAAACAGAAAAACAGCTAAAACTTTTAGCATTTCAAACTTTAGTTTCTCCCTTGTAGAGTTTTTCCAATGTAAAAGGTCAACTGCATATTGTGGTTGTTATTAAATATTTGTATTTGACATCATTAAAATGAATTAAACAGCATTAAGGAAAAAGGTTAAGATGTTGTCTAATTTTGCAAATTAGGGCTTAAATTAACTTTTCATTTGTGGGAAAAGGGTGGGTGCTAAGAGAGTAATTCCCAGGAATGCATGGAACTCAAAGGTAAAAACCCATTTTGAAATGGCTATGGAACTTGTCTGTCCCAACGAAACTTTTTAATTACGTAATACATATATGTAGCAAAGAAATAGGGCAAAGAGAAATACTACTCAGAAGTCCGTAACGACATCTGCTTTATTTACAAATAATTGCATTGAACAGTGATAATATTGCAGAACCGGTAACTTATTGTTTGGTATCTATTCTGTTGAAAATGCTGAACATAACTGCTACATCAAACAAATCTACAATATATTTTCACTGTTGCAATGATATCAGATCACATAATTATAAATAATTGCTATCACAACTGCAATCTCTGTATTGGGAATTTCTTTCAAATGGAAGGCAAACGTTTCACTACGAAAAATACCTACTTGCATTCTCATTGCAGTATTAATACTACGTGACTGTCATCTTTCATTTCTTTGCGGTTGGTTTCTGTTTCCCCTTTCCTGGCACTTTTTTCACGACGATATGGTAATCTGTTTTGTCGTTCGCCTTCTGATTCTGGCTCCTACTCCGTGTACCGGCACAGATGACGTAAAACAAAGCCAGACAATAACAAACATGTTACTGAATAATTTTACACACAATGATGAAACAATGCGCTACGTCATCTGTGCCGGTACACGGAGTAGGAGCCCTGATTCTGTCTGCATGCTGGAAGTCGTTCCTACTCGGTTTCCGTTCTAAGTCATTTTGCTAAATTTTGTTCGCCAATTTCGTTATGTAATCGCTTGCTCATGTCCTGTATACCTAAAACGAGTCTTTGTTTCTATCCATAACAAATTCAATATCCAATCTAACTTGATGGTAACTTGATGGTATTCCTGGTCCTTTTCCTTGCTGATTCCTTTGTTTTTTTTGAGCGAGCAGTTCTTGTCTTAGCTGCGATGTCTCTTGTTATCGTCCCTACCGTCGTTTCTCAATCTCTGCTTTGAGTCGCCGCTTCCCGTGCGGCATTTAAACTTACTAGACGACGATCTCTCACCATTCTTTCTTGTATATGTCGGAGATCTTCTTGCTGGGATGTACTTCCAAGACGAGTGAAATCGGTTTCCACAAAATTCGCATTATTTTCAAAACATCATTCAAGGAATTCGTAATGTCGGAATTTCACATGGAGTAATGTTGGCAGGTAACCTGGCCTGCGAACGGACACCTTTAAAATATAGATATATATAAACATATATATAAATATATATATATATATACATATATAAAAACTCTCGGCTCGATTTACTCGGGCTTGCGAGCCACGTGGTCTGACCGGAACCGACACGATTAGTAACCTCGCTACGCTCGGCCTTCGGCCTCGCTTCGCGAGGAATTAGTCTAAAAACGGAATCGGAAGACGGCCAACAGATTACAAGAGAATGTAAGTAGGTATTTTTCATAATAAAACGATAGCGTTTCCATTTTGAAGAAATTCCCAACACAGAGAGTTGTAGTTGTTATAACAATCATTTACAACGATGTGATCTGATATCATTGCAACAGTGAAAATATTGTAACTTTTCTTGCTCTAGCTGTTATGTTTAGCATTTTCAACAGAATATATACCCAGTGTCACTATAAAGTACTGGTTCTGCAATATTATCAGTGATCAATGCGATCATTTGAAAATAAAGCAAATGTTGTAACTGACTTCTGAGTAGTATTTCTCTTTGCTATATACATATATATATGTATTCTCTGATTGAAAGGTTTCAATAATATTACGTAGAGACAACAAGTTTCATAGCCTTTTCACAATGGGTCAGTTTTACCTTAGAGTTCAATGACCACCCCCCCCCCCCGATAATATTGCTATCTAGAACCCTTGCCCTTTTCCCACAAATGAAATGTTAATTCAAGCCTTAATTTGCAAAGTTAGACATAACATATTAACCTTGTTACTTTCTGCTGTTTACTTCATTTGTATGATGTCAAATATCAATATTTAATAACAACCACAACATACAGTTAACACTTTACATCGGAAAAACTATATAAAGAAGAAAATAAATGTGTAATGCCAAAATGTTTATGATCTTTCTCATATATTCATTGCAAGTGTGCTGTATTTAGTAACAAGTGTTTCAAGTTTTCTAAATGCCCTATGCTTTCAATAATGATTTTCCACACAAAGTTTATAGACAAATGACCGCACTAGGTTCCAAGCCTTTAAGAAGAAATGGTATTGTTTGGAGCTGTTTTGATTACTACCCCCTGTGATGGAAAGCCTATTAAGAAGATTTTTGTATTGCTTGCAGTAGTAGAGTAACAATACCTTTACAAAGATTAGGCCATGCATCCCTCCCCATAAAAATATATTATGTTTAACGTAATAAAATATAACAATAGTAATAATAATAATATCAATACCAGTAATAATAATAGTAATGATAATAATAATGATAATAATATAATGATAGTGCTTCTCGTTACTATATGTCATTGGTTACAGTTCAATATCTCTGGCTGCCATGAATTTTTCAATGAAATACCATCCTTATATTAAATCTTTCTTCTGCAGTTTTTGTAATAGAAATTTGCATATATTCAAAATAATATAATCTTCTCTTGTTGGGTATGGATATTTTGCCTGTTTCTGTAACAGCACAATTAAACTTTCATGTGGTATATACTTTTGACTGATTGATGTTGATTTCACATTATTTTTTAACAGGAGTATGTAGTGCAGCAATCTTTTTCAAGATATTATGATTTCAATAACTCTTTCTTACATGTATTGTTTTTATGATATGACCTAAAAATAGCACAACCACATACTTTACAGTTGGCACTCACTAGTACCAAACCTTTATTTAAAGTTTTTGTAGAATCCAATTGGTATTGTTTGGAGCTGTTTTGATTACTACCCCCTGTGATGGAAAGCCTATTAAGAAGATTTTTGTATTGCTTGCAGTAGTAGAGTAACAATACCTTTACAAAGATTAGGCCATGCATCCCTCCCCATAAAAATATATTATGTTTAACGTAATAAAATATAACAATAGTAATAATAATAATATCAATACCAGTAATAATAATAGTAATGATAATAATAATGATAATAATATAATGATAGTGCTTCTCGTTACTATATGTCATTGGTTACAGTTCAATATCTCTGGCTGCCATGAATTTTTCAATGAAATACCATCCTTATATTAAATCTTTCTTCTGCAGTTTTTGTAATAGAAATTTGCATATATTCAAAATAATATAATCTTCTCTTGTTGGGTATGGATATTTTGCCTGCTTCTGTAACAGCACAATTAAACTTTCATGTGGTATATACTTTTGACTGATTGATGTTGATTTCACATTATTTTTTAACAGGAGTATGTAGTGCAGCAATCTTTTTCAAGATATTATGATTTCAATAACTCTTTCTTACATGTATTGTTTTTATGATATGACCTAAAAATAGCACAACCACATACTTTACAGTTGGCACTCACTAGTACCAAACCTTTATTTAAAGTTTTTGTAGAATCCAATTGTTTTACCCCCAATTTTTTTTTATGTAATGACATTGTATCTCACTTTTCTGTTGACATGGCATCTCTTTTGAGGGAAGAGGAATTTTTCTATCTACCACTGGGGGTACCATTGCAACTGAAGAAAGTACACAAATTGAAACATGCACTATTCATAATGTTCTCAATTGTGGTTACCTAGGAATGAAATAATGACTGCAGTAGACAATAAAATATCTAATCAGAAGATTCTTCTTACAATGAATCTCATGCAATTATAACCAAAAAACGTAAACCAAAAATTATTGGAGCATTCAACTCATCCTTGGTGGAAGAACATACTGTGTTTAAAAGGGATTTACAACAAAGAAGACAAAGCAGCAGAGACTAAGAAAATAAAACTAAAAAAAAACAGGTTTTTACACCATGGTAAACACAAGCATTCATATTAACTCCTCAAGATTGGCTCATCCTCGGTGTAAAAACCTGTTACGTTAACAAGTGACGTAGAACAAAGAAAACAAAGGAGACAACACAATAGAGGCTATGAAAACAATAATGGAAAAACAAAGAAAAACTTCACAGGTTTTTACACCGAGGTAAACCCTTAAGATTTCCCCAGCAAAAGATTTACAATCATTTTCAATTTGTGTTAAGTGTATATTATTGTGGTACTTCATCGACTCTGTATTCCCTATCAAGATAATAAATAATTTTACTTCTATTCCCTATGGTGCAATCGCAGTGAAAGAGCTAAATGAAGGTAAATTTTTAAGCACTGTATTGACCGGTATACTGATCATGTAATTTGCATCAGGTGTGACTAATTATGTACCAAACACAGCATAACAAATAAAATAATGGGGATTACGCTGATATAAAAAATAAAATAAAAAATAAAATAAAATATAAAAGCATTGTGACTTCCTCAAAAACTAGCTTCGCGAGGTTTTTGCGGGAGTCGTATTTCTAGTTAGAACTGATTTGATAAAATTTACTACTGTCTCAGCAGTATGCTGTAGAGTCAGCTGTCTTAAGAAAACATCTTAAAAGGCAAACTATAATGCGGTTGCGAATTAAAATAAATGGCATTTTTTACGTAGATATTGCCCTGTCGTAATACTATAAATCTGCAACGTCTTAGAATTGCAAAGATTCTGCAAGCCAAGATATAAAAGAGTAATCTTTAATTTCGAGTGTATAGGCATTTGTATGGAGTGCGCATGCGTAGAAACAAAACGTTCTTAGCTTAAGTCACATGGAAATCGAATCGTGGCAATCAAAATTTTATTCGCTAAGTAAACGTTAGTGCATACCCTACTATTACATATAGATGAAACATTCAAAATGATTCGATAACTTAGCGCCCTAGATGACTGTCCCCCTGCCCATACAATCTCTTATATGGTGTTTTCACAAAAATCTGTAAGGCTGAGTTTCTTTGCAACAATCTGTTGGTATTGTATCTTGTCTTCAAAAATGACTACAGTTACGACATAAAATGGACTTTACATTACATTTTAAATGGGACAAGATAATGAAAATTCGATGTTAATCACTAATTTGTGTGATGAGAATTGATTTAATGAAATTTACTACTGTCTGAGCAGTATGCTGTAGAGTCAGCTGTCTTAAGCGAATATCTCAAAAGGGAAACTATAATGCGGTTGCGAATTACAATCAATTGGATTGTTTACGTAGATATTGCCCCGTCGTAATACTATAAATCTGCAAAGTCTTAGAATTGCAAAGATTCTGCAAGCCGAGATATAAAAGAATAAATTAGAATTTTAAGGGTATAGGCATTTGTATGGAGTGCGCATGCGTAGAAACAAAAAGTTTTTAGCTTAACTCACACGGAAATCGAATCGTGGCAATCAAAATTTTATTCGCTAACTAAACGTTAGTGCATATCCTACTATTACATATAGATGAAACATTCAAAATGATTCGATAACTTAGCCCCCTAGATGACTGTCCCCCTGCCCATACAATCTCTTATATGGTGTTTTAAGAAAAATCTGTAAGGCTGAGTTTCTTTGCAACCATCTGTTGGTATTGTATCTTGTCTTAAAAAATGACTACAATTACGACATAAAAATGAGTTTAAATAATATCTTAAATGTTACAAGATGGTGAAAATTGCATGTTAATCACTAATCTGTGTAATTAGAACTGATTTGATGAAATTTACTACTGTCTGAGCAGTATGCTGTAGAGTCAGCTGTCTTAAGAAAACATCTTAAAAGGCAAACTATAATGCGGTTGCGAATTACAATCAATTAAATTTTTTACGTAGATATTGCCCTGTCGTAATACTATAAATCGTGAAAGTGTCTGCATTGCAAAGGTTCTGAAGGCCGAGATATAAAAGAATAATCTTTAATTTCGAGTGTATAGGCATTTGTATGGAGTGCGCATGCGTAGAAACGAAACGTCTTAGCTTAAATCACACGGAAATCGAATCGTGGCAATCAAAATTTTATTCGCTAACTAAACGTTAGTGCATACCCTACTATTACATATAGATGAAACATTTAAAATGATTCGATAACTTAGCCCCCTAGATGACTGTCCCCATGCCCATACAATCTCTTATATGGTGTTTTGATAAAAACCTGTAAGGCTGAGTTTCTTTGTAACCAATGTTGGTATTGTATCTTGTCTTAAAAAATGACTAAAATTACGACGTAACATGGACTTTAAATTATATCTTAAATGTTACAAGATGGTAAAAATTGCATGTTAATCACTAATCTGTGTAATTAGAACTGATTTGATGAAATTCACTACTGTCTGAGCAGTATGCTGTAGAGTCAGCTGTCTTAAGAAAACATCTTAAAAGGCAAACTATAATGCGGTTGCGAATTACAATCAATTGGATTTTTTACGTAGATATTGCCCTGTCGTAAGAGTATAAATCTGGAAAGTTTCTAAATTGCAAAGATTCTGCAAGCCGAGATATAAAAGAATAATCTTTAATTTAGAGTGTATAGGCATTTGTATGGAGTGCGCATGCGTAAAAACACAACGTTCTTGGCTTAAGTCACACGGAAATCGAATGGTGGCAATCAAAATTTTATTCGCTAACTAAACGTTAGTGCATACCCTACTATTACATATAGATGAAACATTCAAAATGATTCGATAACTTAGCGCCCTAGATGACTGTCCCCCTGCCCATACAATCTGTTATATGGTGTTTTGACAAAAATCTGTAAGGCTAAATTTCTTTGGAACCATCGGTTGGTATTGTATCTTGTCTGAAAAAAATGACTACAATTACGACGTAAAATGGACTTTAAATTATATCTTAAATGTTACAAGATGGTAAAAATTGCATGTTAATCACTAATATTTGTAATTAGAACTGATTTGATGAAATTTACTACTGTCTGAGCAGTATGCTGTAGAGTCAGCTGTCTTAAGAAAACATCTTAAAAGGCAAACTATAATGCGGTTGCCAATTGAAATCAATTGGATTTTTTGCGTAGATATTGCCCTGTCGTAATACTATAAATCTGGATAGTTTCTGAATTGCAAAGATTCTGCAAGCCGAGATATAAAAGAATAATCTTTAATTTCGAGTGTATAGGCATTTGTATGGAGTGCGCATGCGTAGAAACAAAACGTTCTTAGCTTAAGTCACACGCAAATCGAATCGTGGCAATCAAAATTTTATTCGCTAACTAAACGTTAGTGGATACCCTAATATAGATGAAAGATTCAAAATGATTCGATAACTTAGCCCCCTAGATGACTGTCCCCCTGCCCATACAATCTCTTATATGGTGTTTTGACAAAAATCTGAAAGGCTAATTTTCTTTGCAACCATCGGTTGGTATTGCATCTTGTCTTAAAAAATGACTACAATTACGACTATAAATTTACTTTAAATAATATCTTAAATGTTACAAGATGGTGAAAATTGCATGTTAATCACTAATCTGTGTAATTAGAACTGATTTGATGAAATTTACTACTGTCTGAGCAGTATGCTGTAGAGTCAGCTGTCTTAAGAAAGCATCTTAAAAGGCAGACTATAATGCGGTGTCGAATTGATATAAATTGGATTTTTTGCGTAGATATTTCGCTTTCGTAATACTATAAATCTGTAAAGTTTTTGAATTGCAAAGATTCTGCAAGCCGAGATATAAAAGAATAATCTTTAATTTCGATTGTATAGGCATTTGTATGGAGTGCGCATGCGTAGAAACAAGGCGTTCTTAGCTTAAATCACACGGAAATCGAATCGTGGCAATCAAAATTTTATTCGCTAACTAAACGTTAGTGGATACCCTAATATAGATGAAAGATTCAAAATGATTCGATAACTTAGCCCCCTAGATGACTGTCCCCCTGCCCATACAATCTCTTATATGGTGTTTTGACAAAAATCTGAAAGGCTAATTTTCTTTGCAACCATCGGTTGGTATTGCATCTTGTCTTAAAAAATGACTACAATTACGACTATAAATTTACTTTAAATAATATCTTAAATGTTACAAGATGGTGAAAATTGCATGTTAATCACTAATCTGTGTAATTAGAACTGATTTGATGAAATTTACTACTGTCTGAGCAGTATGCTGTAGAGTCAGCTGTCTTAAGAAAGCATCTTAAAAGGCAGACTATAATGCGGTGTCGAATTGCAATAAATTGGATTTTTTGCGTAGATATTTCGCTATCGTAATACTATAAATCTGTAAAGTTTTTGAATTGCAAAGATTCTGCAAGCCGAGATATAAAAGAATAATCTTTAATTTCGATTGTATAGGCATTTGTATGGAGTGCGCATGCGTAGAAACAAGGCGTTCTTAGCTTAAATCACACGGAAATCAAATGGTGGCAATCAAAATTTTATTCGCTAACTAAACGTTAGTGCATACCCTACTATTACATATAGATGAAACATTCAAAATGATTCGATAACTTAGCGCCCTAGATGACTGTCTCCCTGCCCATACAATCTCTTATATGGTGTTTTGACAAAAATCTGTAAGGCTGAGTTTCTTTGCAACCACTTGTTGGTATTGTATCTTGTCTTAGAAAATGACTACAATTACGACATAAAATGGACTTTAAATTATATCTTAAATGTTACAAGATGGTGAAAATTGCATGTTAATCACTAATCTGTGTAATTAGAACTGATTTGATGAAATTTACTACTGTCTGAGCAGTATGCTGTAGAGTCAGCTGTCTTAAGAAAACATCTTAAAAGGCAAACTATAATGCGGTTGCCAATTGAAATCAATTGGATTTTTTGCGTAGATATTGCCCTGTCGTAATACTATAAATCTGGAAAGTTTCTGAATTGGAAAGATTCTGAAAGCCGAGATATAAAAGAATAATCTTTAATTTCGAGTGTATAGGCATTTGTATGGAGTGCGCATGCGTAGAAACAAAACGTTCTTAGCTTAAGTCACACGGAAATCGAATCGTGGCAATCAAAATTTTATTCGTTAACTAAACTGTAGTGCATACCCTAATATAGATGAAAGATTCAAAATGATTCGATAACTTAGCCCCCTAGAGGACTGTCCCCCTGCCCATACAATCTCCTATATGGTGTTTTGAGAAAAATCTTTAAGGCTAAGTTTCTTTGCAACCATCTGTTGGTATTGTATCTTGTCTTAAAAAATGACTACAATTACGACATAAAATGGACTTTAAATAATATCTTAAATGTTACAAGATGGTGAAAATTGCATGTTAATCACTAATCTCTGTAATTAGAACTGATTTGATGAAATTTACTACTGTCTGAGCAGTATGCTGTAGAGTCAGCTGTCTTAAGAAAACATCTTAAAAGGGAAACTATAATGCGGTTGCCAATTACAATTAATTGAACTTTTTACGTAGATATTGCCCTGTTGTAATACTATAAATCTGGAAAGTTTCTGAATTGCAAAGGTTCTGCAAGCCGAGATATAAAAGAATAATCTTTAATTTCGAGTGTATAGGCATTTGTATGGAGTGCGCATGCGTAGAAACAAAACGTTCTTAGCTTAAATCACACGGAAATCGAATCGTGGCAATCAAAATTTTATTCGCTAACTAAACGTTAGTGCATATCCTACTATTACATATAGATGAAACATTCAAAATGATTCGATAACTTAGCCCCCTAGATGACTGTCCCCATGCCCATACAATCTCTTATATGGTGTTTTGATAAAAATCTGTAAGGCTGAGTTTCTTTGCAACCAATGTTGGTATTGTATCTTGTCTTAAAAAATGACTAAAATTACGACGTAACATGGACTTTAAATTATATCTTAAATGTTACAAGATGGTGAAAATTGCATGTTAATTACTAATCTGTGTAATTAGAACTGATTTGATGAAATTTACTACTGTCTGAGCAGTATGCTGTAGAGTCAGCTGTCTTAAGAAAACATCTTAAAAGGCAAACTATAATGCGGTTGCGAATTACAATCAATTGGATTTTTTACGTCGATATTGCTCTGTCGTAATACTATAAATCTAGAAAGTTTCTGAATTGCAAAGATTCTGCAAGCTGAGATATAAAAGAATAATCTTTAATTTCGAGTGTATAGGCATTTGTATGGAGTGCGCATGCGTAGAAACAAAACGTTCTTAGCTTAAATCACACGGAAATCGAATCGTGGCAATCAAAATTTTATTCGCTAACTAAACGTTAGTGCATACCCTACTATTACATATAGATGAAACATTCAAAATGATTCGATAACTTAGCGCCCTAGATGACTGTCCCCCTGCCCATACAATCTCTTATATGGTGTTTTGACAAAAACCTGTAAGGCTGAGTTTCTTTGCAACCATCTGTTGGTATTGTATCTTGTCTTCAAAAATGACTACAATTACGACATAAAATGGACCTTAAATTATATCTTAAATGTTACAAGATGGTGAAAATTGCATGTTAATCACTAATCTGTGTAATTAGAACTGATTTGATGAAATTTACTACTGTCTGAGCAGTATGCTGTAGAGTCAGCTGTCTTAAGAAAACATCTTAAAAGGCAAACTATAATGCGGTTGCGAATTACAATCAGTTGGATTTTCTACGTCGATATTGCCGTGTCGTAATACTATAAATCTGGAAAGTTTCTGAATTGCAAAGATTCTGCAAGCCGAGATATAAAAGAATAATCTTTACTTTCGAGTGTATAGGCATTTGTATGGAGTGCGCATGCGTAGAAACAAAACGTTCTTAGCTTAAATCACACGGAAATCGAATCGTGGCAATCAAAATTTTATTCGCTAACTAAACGTTAGTGCATACCCTACTATTACATATAGATGAAACATTCAAAATGATTCGATAACTTAGCGCCCTAGATGACTGGCCCCCTGCCCATACAATCTCTTATATGGTGTTTTGACAAAAACCTGTAAGGCTGAGTTTCTTTGCAACCATCTGTTGGTATTGTATCTTGTCTTCAAAAATGACTACAATTACGACATAAAATGGACCTTAAATTATATCTTAAATGTTACAAGATGGTGAAAATTGCATGTTAATCACTAATCTGTGTAATTAGAACTGATTTGATGAAATTTACTACTGTCTGAGCAGTATGCTGTAGAGTCAGCTGTCTTAAGAAAACATCTTAAAAGGCAAACTATAATGCGGTTGCGAATTACAATCAGTTGGATTTTCTACGTCGATATTGCCGTGTCGTAATACTATAAATCTGGAAAGTTTCTGAATTGCAAAGATTCTGCAAGCCGAGATATAAAAGAATAATGTTTACTTTCGAGTGTATAGGCATTTGTATGGAGTGCGCATGCGTAGAAACAAAACGTTCTTAGCTTAAGTCACACGGAAATCGAATCGTGGCAATCAAAATTTTATTACAGATGACTGTCCCCCTGCCCATACAATCTCTTATATGGTGTTTTGACAAAAATCTGTAAGGCTGAGTTTCTTTGCAACCATCTGTTGGTATTGTATCTTGTCTTAAAAAATGACTACAATTACGACATAAAATGGACTTTAAATTATATCTTAAATGTTACAAGATGGTGAAAATATCATGTTAATCACTAATCTGTGTAATTAGAACTGATTTGATGAAATTTACTACTGTCTGAGCAGTATGCTGTAGAGTCAGCTGTCTTAAGAAAACATCTTAAAAGGCAAACTATAATGCGGTGTTGATTTGCAATGAATTGGATTTTTTGCGTAGATATTTCCCGGTCGTAATACTATAAATCTTTAAAGTTTCTAATTTGCAAAGATTCTGCAAGCCGAGATATAAAAGAATAATCTTTAATTTCGAGTGTATAGGCATTTGTATGGAGTGCGCATGCGTAGAAACAAAGCGTTCCAAGCTTAAGTCACGCGGAAATCGAATCGTGGCAATCAAAATGTTATTCGCTAACTAAACGTTAGTGCATACCGTACTATTACATATAGATGAAACATTCAAAATGATTCGATAACTTAGCGCCCTAGATAACTGTCCCCCTGCCCATGCAATCTCTTATATGGTGTTTTGACAAAAATCTGTAAGGCTGAGTTTCTTTGCAACCATCTGTTGGTATTGTATCTTGTCTAAAAAAATGACTACAATTACGTCATAAAATGGACTTTAAATTATATCTTAAATGTTACAAGATGGTGAAAATTGCACGTTAATCACTAATCTGTGTAATTAGAACTGATTTGATGAAAGTTACTACTGTCTGAGCAGTATGCTGTAGAGTAAGCTGTCTTAAGAAAACATCTTAAAAGGCAAACTATAATGCGGTTGCGAATTACAATCAGTTGGATTTTCTACGTCGATATTGCCGTGTCGTAATACTATAAATCTGGAAAGTTTCTGAATTGCAAAGATTCTGAAGGCCGAGATATAAAAGAATAATTATTAATTTCGAGTGTATAGGCATTTGTATGGAGTGCGCATGCGTAGAAACAAAACGTTCTTAGCTTAAGTCACACGGAAATAGAATCGTGGCAATCAAAATTTTATTCGCTAACTAAACGTTAGTGCATACCCTACTATTACATATAGATGAAACATTCAAAATGATTCGGTAACTTAGCGCCCTAGATGACTGTTTCCCTGCCCATACAATCCCTTATATGGTGTTTTGACAAAAATCTGTAAGGCTGAGTTTCTTTTCAACCATCTGTTGCTATTGTATCTTGTCTTAAAAACTGACTACAATTACGACATAAAATGGACTTTAAATTATATCTTAAATGTTACAAGATGGTGAAAATTGCATGTTAATCACGAATCTGTGTAATTAGAACTGATTTCATGAAATTTACTACTGTCTGAGCAGTATGCTGTAGAGTCAGCTGTCTTAAGAAAACATCTTAAAAGGCAAACTATAATGCGGTTGCGAATTACAATCAGTTGGATTTTCTACGTCGATATTGCCGTGTCGTAATACTATAAATCTGGAAAGTTTCTGAATTGCAAAGATTCTGCAAGGCGAGATATAAAAGAATAATCTTTAATTTCGAGTGTATAGGCATTTGTATGGAGTGCGCATGCGTAGAAACAAAGCGTTCCAAGCTTAAGTCACGCGGAAATCGAATCGTGGCAATCAAAATGTTATTCGCTAACTAAACGTTAGTGCATACCGTACTATTACATATAGATGAAACATTCAAAATGAGTCGATAACTTAGCGCCCTAGATAACTGTCCCCCTGCCCATGCAATCTCTTATATGTGTTTTGACAAAAATCTGTAAGGCTGAGTTTCTTTGCAACCATCTGTTGGTATTGTATCTTGTCTTCAAAAATGACTACAATTACGACATAAAATGGACTTTAAATTATATCTTAAATGTTACAAGATGGTGAAAATTGCATGTTAATCACTAATCTGTGTAATTAGAACTGATTTGATGAAATTTACTACTGTCTGAGCAGTATGCTGTAGAGTCAGCTGTCTTAAGAAAACATCTTAAAAGGCAAACTATAATGCGGTTGCGAATTACAATCAGTTGGATTTTCTACGTCGATATTGCCGTGTCGTAATACTATAAATCTGGAAAGTTTCTGAATTGCAAAGATTCTGCAAGCCGAGATATAAAAGAATAATCTTTAATTTCGAGTGTATAGGCATTTGTATGGAGTGCGCATGCGTAGAAACAAAACGTTCTTAGCTTAAGTCACACGAAAATAGAATCGTGGGAATCAAAATTTTATTCGCTAACTAAACGTTAGTGCATACCCTACTATTACATATAGATGAAACATTCAAAATGATTCGATAACTTAGCGCCCTAGATGACTGTCTCCCTGCCCATACAATCTCTTATATGGTGTTTTGACAAAAATCTGTAAGGCTGAGTTTCTTTGCAACCACTTGTTGGTATTGTATCTTGTCTTAAAAAATTACTACAATTACGACATAAAATGGACTTTAAATTATATCTTAAATGTTACAAGATGGTGAAAATTGCATGTTAATCACTAATCTGTGTAATTAGAACTGATTTGATGAAAGTTACTACTGTCTGAGCAGTATGCTGTAGAGTCAGCTGTCTTAAGAAAACATCTTAAAAGGCAAACTATAATGCGGTTGCCAATTGAAATCAATTGGATTTTTTGCGTAGATATTGCCCTGTCGTAATACTATAAATCTGGAAAGTTTCTAAATTGGAAAGATTCTGCAAGCCGAGATATAAAAGAATAATCTTTAATTTCGAGTGTATAGGCATTTGTATGGAGTGCGCATGCGTAGAAACAAAACGTTCTTAGCTTAAGTCACACGGAAATCGAATCGTGGCAATCAAAATTTTATTCGCTAACTAAACGTTAGTGCATACCCTACTATTACATATAGATGAAACATTCAAAATGATTCGATAACTTAGCCCCCTAGATGACTGTCCCCATGCCCATACAATCTCTTATATGGTGTTTTGATAAAAATCTGTAAGGCTGAGTTTCTTTGCAACCAATGTTGGTATTGTATCTTGTCTTAAAAAATGACTAAAATTACGACGTAACATGGACTTTAAATTATATCTTAAATGTTACAAGATGGTGAAAATTGCATGTTAATCACTAATCTGTGTAATTAGAACTGATTTGATGAAATTTACTACTGTCTGAGCAGTATGCTGTAGAGTCAGCTGTCTTAAGAAAACATCTTAAAAGGCAAACTATAATGCGGTTGCGAATTACAATCAATTGGATTTTTTACGTCGATATTGCCCTGTCGTAATACTATAAATCTAGAAAGTTTCTGAATTGCAAAGATTCTGCAAGCTGAGATATAAAAGAATAATCTTTAATTTCGAGTGTATAGGCATTTGTATGGAGTGCGCATGCGTAGAAACAAAACGTTCTTAGCTTAAATCACACGGAAATCGAATCGTGGCAATCAAAATTTTATTCGCTAACTAAACGTTAGTGCATACCCTACTATTACATATAGATGAAACATTCAAAATGATTCGATAACTTAGCGCCCTAGATGACTAGCCCCCTGCCCATACAATCTCTTATATGGTGTTTTGACAAAAACCTGTAAGGCTGAGTTTCTTTGCAACCATCTGTTGGTATTGTATCTTGTCTTCAAAAATGACTACAATTACGACATAAAATGGACCTTAAATTATATCTTAAATGTTACAAGATGGTGAAAATTGCATGTTAATCACTAATCTGTGTAATTAGAACTGATTTGATGAAATTTACTACTGTCTGAGCAGTATGCTGTAGAGTCAGCTGTCTTAAGAAAACATCTTAAAAGGCAAACTATAATGCGGTTGCGAATTACAATCAGTTGGATTTTCTACGTCGATATTGCCGTGTCGTAATACTATAAATCTGGAAAGTTTCTGAATTGCAAAGATTCTGCAAGCCGAGATATAAAAGAATAATGTTTACTTTCGAGTGTATAGGCATTTGTATGGAGTGCGCATGCGTAGAAACAAAACGTTCTTAGCTTAAATCACACGGAAATCGAATCGTGGCAATCAAAATTTTATTCGCTAACTAAACGTTAGTGCATACCCTACTATTACATATAGATGAAACATTCAAAATGATTCGATAACTTAGCGCCCTAGATGACTGGCCCCCTGCCCATACAATCTCTTATATGGTGTTTTGACAAAAACCTGTAAGGCTGAGTTTCTTTGCAACCATCTGTTGGTATTGTATCTTGTCTTCAAAAATGACTACAATTACGACATAAAATGGACCTTAAATTATATCTTAAATGTTACAAGATGGTGAAAATTGCATGTTAATCACTAATCTGTGTAATTAGAACTGATTTGATGAAATTTACTACTGTCTGAGCAGTATGCTGTAGAGTCAGCTGTCTTAAGAAAACATCTTAAAAGGCAAACTATAATGCGGTTGCGAATTACAATCAGTTGGATTTTCTACGTCGATATTGCCGTGTCGTAATACTATAAATCTGGAAAGTTTCTGAATTGCAAAGATTCTGCAAGCCGAGATATAAAAGAATAATGTTTACTTTCGAGTGTATAGGCATTTGTATGGAGTGCGCATGCGTAGAAACAAAACGTTCTTAGCTTAGGTCACACGGAAATCGAATCGTGGCAATCAAAATTTTATTACAGATGACTGTCCCCCTGCCCATACAATCTCTTATATGGTGTTTTGACAAAAATCTGTAAGGCTGAGTTTCTTTGCACCCATCTGTTGGTATTGTATCTTGTCTTAAAAAATGACTACAATTACGACATAAAATGGACTTTAAATTATATCTTAAATGTTACAAGATGGTGAAAATATCATGTTAATCACTAATCTGTGTAATTAGAACTGATTTGATGAAATTTACTACTGTCTGAGCAGTGTGCTGTAGAGTCAGCTGTCTTAAGAAAACATCTTAAAAGGCAAACTATAATGCGGTGTTGATTTGCAATGAATTGGATTTTTTGCGTAGATATTTCCCGGTCGTAATACTATAAATCTTTAAAGTTTCTAATTTGCAAAGATTCTGCAAGCCGAGATATAAAAGAATAATCTTTAATTTCGAGTGTATAGGCATTTGTATGGAGTGCGCATGCGTAGAAACAAAGCGTTCCAAGCTTAAGTCACGCGGAAATCGAATCGTGGCAATCAAAATGTTATTCGCTAACTAAACGTTAGTGCATACCGTACTATTACATATAGATGAAACATTCAAAATGATTCGATAACTTAGCGCCCTAGATAACTGTCCCCCTGCCCATGCAATCTCTTATATGGTGTTTTGACAAAAATCTGTAAGGCTGAGTTTCTTTGCAACCATCTGTTGGTATTGTATCTTGTCTTAAAAAATGACTACAATTACGTCATAAAATGGACTTTAAATTATATCTTAAATGTTACAAGATGGTGAAAATTGCACGTTAATCACTAATCTGTGTAATTAGAACTGATTTGATGAAAGTTACTACTGTCTGAGCAGTATGCTGTAGAGTCAGCTGTCTTAAGAAAACATCTTAAAAGGCAAACTATAATGCGGTTGCGAATTACAATCAGTTGGATTTTCTACGTCGATATTGCCGTGTCGTAATACTATAAATCTGGAAAGTTTCTGAATTGCAAAGATTCTGAAGGCCGAGATATAAAAGAATAATCTTTAATTTCGAGTGTATAGGCATTTGTATGGAGTGCGCATGCGTAGAAACAAAACGTTCTTAGCTTAAGTCACACGGAAATAGAATCGTGGCAATCAAAATTTTATTCGCTAACTAAACGTTAGTGCATACCCTACTATTACATATAGATGAAACATTCAAAATGATTCGGTAACTTAGCGCCCTAGATGACTGTTTCCCTGCCCATACAATCCCTTATATGGTGTTTTGACAAAAATCTGTAAGGCTGAGTTTCTTTTCAACCATCTGTTGCTATTGTATCTTGTCTTAAAAACTGACTACAATTACGACATAAAATGGACTTTAAATTATATCTTAAATGTTACAAGATGGTGAAAATTGCATGTTAATCACGAATCTGTGTAATTAGAACTGATTTCATGAAATTTACTACTGTCTGAGCAGTATGCTGTAGAGTCAGCTGTCTTAAGAAAACATCTTAAAAGGCAAACTATAATGCGGTTGCGAATTACAATCAGTTGGATTTTCTACGTCGATATTGCCGTGTCGTAATACTATAAATCTGGAAAGTTTCTGAATTGCAAAGATTCTGCAAGGCGAGATATAAAAGAATAATCTTTAATTTCGAGTGTATAGGCATTTGTATGGAGTGCGCATGCGTAGAAACAAAGCGTTCCAAGCTTAAGTCACGCGGAAATCGAATCGTGGCAATCAAAATGTTATTCGCTAACTAAACGTTAGTGCATACCGTACTATTACATATAGATGAAACATTCAAAATGAGTCGATAACTTAGCGCCCTAGATAACTGTCCCCCTGCCCATGCAATCTCTTATATGTGTTTTGACAAAAATCTGTAAGGCTGAGTTTCTTTGCAACCATCTGTTGGTATTGTATCTTGTCTTCAAAAATGACTACAATTACGACATAAAATGGACTTTAAATTATATCTTAAATGTTACAAGATGGTGAAAATTGCATGTTAATCACTAATCTGTGTAATTAGAACTGATTTGATGAAATTTACTACTGTCTGAGCAGTATGCTGTAGAGTCAGCTGTCTTAAGAAAACATCTTAAAAGGCAAACTATAATGCGGTTGCGAATTACAATCAGTTGGATTTTCTACGTCGATATTGCCGTGTCGTAATACTATAAATCTGGAAAGTTTCTGAATTGCAAAGATTCTGCAAGCCGAGATATAAAAGAATAATCTTTAATTTCGAGTGTATAGGCATTTGTATGGAGTGCGCATGCGTAGAAACAAAACGTTCTTAGCTTAAGTCACACGAAAATAGAATCGTGGGAATCAAAATTTTATTCGCTAACTAAACGTTAGTGCATACCCTACTATTACATATAGATGAAACATTCAAAATGATTCGATAACTTAGCGCCCTAGATGACTGTCTCCCTGCCCATACAATCTCTTATATGGTGTTTTGACAAAAATCTGTAAGGCTGAGTTTCTTTGCAACCACTTGTTGGTATTGTATCTTGTCTTAAAAAATTACTACAATTACGACATAAAATGGACTTTAAATTATATCTTAAATGTTACAAGATGGTGAAAATTGCATGTTAATCACTAATCTGTGTAATTAGAACTGATTTGATGAAAGTTACTACTGTCTGAGAGGTATGCTGTAGAGTCAGCTGTCTTAAGAAAACATCTTAAAAGGCAAACTATAATGCGGTTGCCAATTGAAATCAATTGGATTTTTTGCGTAGATATTGCCCTGTCGTAATACTATAAATCTGGAAAGTTTCTAAATTGGAAAGATTCTGCAAGCCGAGATATAAAAGAATAATCTTTAATTTCGAGTGTATAGGCATTTGTATGGAGTGCGCATGCGTAGAAACAAAACGTTCTTAGCTTAAGTCACACGGAAATCGAATCGTGGCAATCAAAATTTTATTCGTTAACTAAACTGTAGTGCATACCCTAATATAGATGAAAGATTCAAAATGATTCGATAATTTAGCCCCCTAGATGATTGTCCCCATGCCCATACAATCTCTTATATGGTGTTTTGATAAAAATCTGTAAGGCTGAGTTTCTTTGCAACCAATGTTGGTATTGTATCTTGTCTTAAAAAATGACTAAAATTACGACGTAACATGGACTTTAAATTATATCTTAAATGTTACAAGATGGT
This sequence comes from Ricordea florida, assembly GCA_949710005.1. Taxonomy (NCBI): domain Eukaryota; kingdom Metazoa; phylum Cnidaria; class Anthozoa; order Corallimorpharia; family Ricordeidae; genus Ricordea; species Ricordea florida. The sequence continues at coordinate 18,077,251 of OX453278.1, read as the reverse complement.
GAAAATTGCATGTTAATCACTAATCTGTGTAATTAGAACTGATTTGATGAAATTTACTACTGTCTGAGCAGTATGCTGTAGAGTCAGCTGTCTTAAGAAAACATCTTAAGAGGCAAACTATAATGCGGTTGCGAATTACAATCAATTGGATTTTTTACGTCGATATTGCCCTGTCGTAATACTATAAATCTAGAAAGTTTCTGAATTGCAAAGATTCTGCAAGCTGAGATATAAAAGAATAATCTTTAATTTCGAGTGTATAGGCATTTGTATGGAGTGCGCATGCGTAGAAACAAAACGTTCTTAGCTTAAATCACACGGAAATCGAATCGTGGCAATCAAAATTTTATTCGCTAACTAAACGTTAGTGCATACCCTACTATTACATATAGATGAAACATTCAAAATGATTCGATAACTTAGCGCCCTAGATGAGATGCCCCCTGCCCATACAATCTCTTATATGGTGTTTTGACAAAAACCTGTAAGGCTGAGTTTCTTTGCAACCATCTGTTGGTATTGTATCTTGTCTTCAAAAATGACTACAATTACGACATAAAATGGACTTTAAATTATATCTTAAATGTTACAAGATGGTGAAAATTGCATGTTAATCACTAATCTCTGTAATTAGAACTGATTTGATAAAATTTACTACTGTCTGAGCAGTATGCTGTAGAGTCAGCTGTCGTAAGAAAACATCTTAAAAGGCAAACTATAATGCGGTTCCGAATTACAATCAATTGGATTTTTTACGTAGATGTTGCCCTGTCGTAATACTATAAATCTGGAAAGTTTCTAAATTGCAAAGATTCTGCAAGCCGAGATATAAAAGAATAATCTTTAATTTCGAGTCTATAGGCATTTGTATGGAGTGCGCATGCGTAGAAAAAAAACGTTCTTAGCTTAAATCACACGGAAATCGAATCGTGGCAATCAAAATTTTATTACAGATGACTGTCCCCCTTCCCATACAATCTCTTATATGGTGTTTTGACAAAAATCTGTAAGGCTGAGTTTCTTTGCAACCATCTGTTGGTATTGTATCTTGTCTTAAAAAATGACTACAATTACGACATAAAATGGACTTTAAATTATATCTTAAATGTTACAAGATGGTGAAAAGTGCATGTTAATCACTAATCTGTGTAATTAGAACTGATTTGATGAAATTTACTACTGTCTGAGCAGTATGCTGTAGAGTCAGCTGTCTTAAGAAAACATCTTAAAAGGCAAACTATAATGCGGTGTTGATTTGCAATGAATTGGATTTTTTGCGTAGATATTTCCCTGTCGTAATACTATAAATCTTTAAAGTTTCTAATTTGCAAAGATTCTGCAAGCCGAGATATAAAAGAATAATCGTTAATTTCGAGTGTATAGGCATTTGTATGGAGTGCGCATGCGTAGAAACAAAGCGTTCCAAGCTTAAGTCACGCGGAAATCGAATCGTGGCAATCAAAATGTTATTCGCTATCTAAACGTTAGTGCATACCGTACTATTACATATAGATGAAACATTCAAAATGATTCGATAACTTAGCGCCCTAGATAACTGTCCCCCTGCCTATGCAATCTCTTATATGGTGTTTTGACAAAAATCTGTAAGGCTGAGTTTCTTTGCAACCATTTGTTGGTATTGTATCTTGTCTTAAAAAATGACTACAATTACGTCATAAAATGGTTTTTAAATTGTATCTTAAATGTTACAAGATGGTTAAAAATGCACGTTAATCACTAATCTGTGTAATTAGAACTGATTTGATGAAATTTACTACTGTCTGAGCAGTATGCTGTAGAGTCAGCTGTCTTAAGAAAACATCTTAAAAGGCAAACTATAATGCGGTTGCGAATTACAATCAGTTGGATTTTCTACGTCGATATTGCCGTGTCGTAATACTATAAATCTGGAAAGTTTCTGAATTGCAAAGATTCTGCAAGCCGAGATATAAAAGAATAATCTTTAATTTCGAGTGTATAGGCATTTGTATGGAGTGCGCATGCGTAGAAACAAAACGTTCTTAGCTTAAGTCACACGGAAATAGAATCGTGGCAATCAAAATTTTATTCGCTAACTAAACGTTAGTGCATACCCTACTATTACATATAGATGAAACATTCAAAATGATTCGGTAACTTAGCGCCCTAGATGACTGTTTCCCTGCCCATACAACCTCTTATATGGTGGTTTGACAAAAATCTGTAAGGCTGAGTTTCTTTTCAACCATCTGTTGCTATTGTATCTTGTCTTAAAAACTGACTACAATTACGACATAAAGTGGACTTTAAATTATATCTTAAATGTTACAAGATGGTGAAAATTGCATGTTAATCACTAATCTGTGTAATTAGAACTGATTTCATGAAATTTACTACTGTCTGAGCAGTATGCTGTAGAGTCAGCTGTCTTAAGAAAACATCTTAAAAGGCAAACTATAATGCGGTTGCGAATTACAATCAGTTGGATTTTCTACGTCGATATTGCCGTGTCGTAATACTATAAATCTGGAAAGTTTCTGAATTGCAAAGATTCTGCAAGCCGAGATATAAAAGAATAATCTTTAATTTCGAGTGTATAGGCATTTGTATGGAGTGCGCATGCGTAGAAACAAAGCGTTCCAAGCTTAAGTCACGCGGAAATCGAATCGTGGCAATCAAAATGTTATTCGCTAACTAAACGTTAGTGCATACCGTACTATTACATATAGATGAAACATTCAAAATGATTCGATAACTTAGCGCCCTAGATAACTGTCCCCCTGCCCATGCAATCTCTTATATGTGTTTTGACAAAAATCTGTAAGGCTGAGTTTCTTTGCAACCATCTGTTGGTATTGTATCTTGTCTTAAAAAATGACTACAATTACGTCATAAAATGGACTTTAAATTATATCTTAAATGTTACAAGATGGTGAAAATTGCACGTTAATCACTAATCTGTGTAATTAGAACTGATTTGATGAAATTTACTACTGTCTGAGCAGTATGCTGTAGAGTCAGCTGTCTTAAGAAAACATCTTAAAAGGCAAACTATAATGCGGTTGCGAATTACAATCAGTTGGATTTTCTACGTCGATATTGCCGTGTCGTAATACTATAAATCTGGAAAGTTTCTGAATTGCAAAGATTCTGCAAGCCGAGATATAAAAGAATAATCTTTAATTTCGAGTGTATAGGCATTTGTATGGAGTGCGCATGCGTAGAAACAAAACGTTCTTAGCTTAAGTCACACGGAAATCGAATCGTGGCAATCAAAATTTTATTCGCTAACTAAACGTTAGTGCATACCCTACTATTACATATAGATAAAACATTCAAAATGATTCCATAACTTAGCGCCCTAGATGACTGTTTCCCTGCCCATACAATCTCTTATATGGTGTTTTGACAAAAATCTGTAAGGCTGAGTTTCTTTGCAACCATCTGTTGCTATTGTATCTTGTCTTAAAAAATGACTACAATTACGACATAAAATGGACTTTAAATTATATCTTAAATGTTACAAGATGGTGAAAATTGCATGTTAATCACTAATCTGTGTAATTAGAACTGATTTGATGAAATTTACTACTGTCTGAGCAGTATGCTGTAGAGTCAGCTGTCTTAAGAAAACATCTTAAAAGGCAAACTATAATGCGGTTGGGAATTACAATCAGTTGGATTTTCTACGTCGAAATTGCCGTGTCGTAATTCTATAAATCTGGAAAGTTTCTGAATTGCAAAGATTCTGCAAGCCGAGATATAAAAGAATAATCTTTAATTTCGAGTGTATAGGCATTTGTATGGAGTGCGCATGCGTAGAAACAAAACGTTCTTAGCTTCAGTCACACGGAAATCGAATCGTGGCAATCAAAATTTTATTCGCTAACTAAACGTTAGTGCATACCCTACTATTACATATAGATGAAACATTCAAAATGATTCGGTAACTTAGCGCCCTAGATGACTGTTTCCCTGCCCATACAACCTCTTATATGGTGGTTTGACAAAAATCTGTAAGGCTGAGTTTCTTTTCAACCATCTGTTGCTATTGTATCTTGTCTTAAAAACTGACTACAATTACGACATAAAGTGGACTTTAAATTATATCTTAAATGTTACAAGATGGTGAAAATTGCATGTTAATCACTAATCTGTGTAATTAGAACTGATTTCATGAAATTTACTACTGTCTGAGCAGTATGCTGTAGAGTCAGCTGTCTTAAGAAAACATCTTAAAAGGCAAACTATAATGCGGTTGCGAATTACAATCAGTTGGATTTTCTACGTCGATATTGCCGTGTCGTAATACTATAAATCTGGAAAGTTTCTGAATTGCAAAGATTCTGCAAGCCGAGATATAAAAGAATAATCTTTAATTTCGAGTGTATAGGCATTTGTATGGAGTGCGCATGCGTAGAAACAAAGCGTTCCAAGCTTAAGTCACGCGGAAATCGAATCGTGGCAATCAAAATGTTATTCGCTAACTAAACGTTAGTGCATACCGTACTATTACATATAGATGAAACATTCAAAATGATTCGATAACTTAGCGCCCTAGATAACTGTCCCCCTGCCCATGCAATCTCTTATATGTGTTTTGACAAAAATCTGTAAGGCTGAGTTTCTTTGCAACCATCTGTTGGTATTGTATCTTGTCTTAAAAAATGACTACAATTACGTCATAAAATGGACTTTAAATTATATCTTAAATGTTACAAGATGGTGAAAATTGCACGTTAATCACTAATCTGTGTAATTAGAACTGATTTGATGAAATTTACTACTGTCTGAGCAGTATGCTGTAGAGTCAGCTGTCTTAAGAAAACATCTTAAAAGGCAAACTATAATGCGGTTGCGAATTACAATCAGTTGGATTTTCTACGTCGATATTGCCGTGTCGTAATACTATAAATCTGGAAAGTTTCTGAATTGCAAAGATTCTGCAAGCCGAGATATAAAAGAATAATCTTTAATTTCGAGTGTATAGGCATTTGTATGGAGTGCGCATGCGTAGAAACAAAACGTTCTTAGCTTAAGTCACACGGAAATCGAATCGTGGCAATCAAAATTTTATTCGCTAACTAAACGTTAGTGCATACCCTACTATTACATATAGATAAAACATTCAAAATGATTCCATAACTTAGCGCCCTAGATGACTGTTTCCCTGCCCATACAATCTCTTATATGGTGTTTTGACAAAAATCTGTAAGGCTGAGTTTCTTTGCAACCATCTGTTGCTATTGTATCTTGTCTTAAAAAATGACTACAATTACGACATAAAATGGACTTTAAATTATATCTTAAATGTTACAAGATGGTGAAAATTGCATGTTAATCACTAATCTGTGTAATTAGAACTGATTTGATGAAATTTACTACTGTCTGAGCAGTATGCTGTAGAGTCAGCTGTCTTAAGAAAACATCTTAAAAGGCAAACTATAATGCGGTTGGGAATTACAATCAGTTGGATTTTCTACGTCGAAATTGCCGTGTCGTAATTCTATAAATCTGGAAAGTTTCTGAATTGCAAAGATTCTGCAAGCCGAGATATAAAAGAATAATCTTTAATTTCGAGTGTATAGGCATTTGTATGGAGTGCGCATGCGTAGAAACAAAACGTTCTTAGCTTCAGTCACACGGAAATCGAATCGTGGCAATCAAAATTTTATTCGCTAACTAAACGTTAGTGCATACCCTACTATTACATATAGATGAAACATTCAAAATGATTCGATAACTTAGCGCCCTAGATGACTGTCCCCCTGCCCACACAATCTCTTATATGGTGTTTTGACAAAAATCTGTAAGGCTGAGTTTCTTTGCAACCATCTGTTGGTATTGTATCTTGTCTTAAAAAATGACTACAATTACGTCATAAAATGGACTTTAAATTATATCTTAAATGTTACAAGATGGTGAAAATTGCACGTTAATCACTAATCTGTGTAATTAGAACTGATTTGATGAAATTTACTACTGTCTGAGCAGTATGCTGTAGAGTCAGCTGTCTTAAGAAAACATCTTAAAAGGCAAACTATATTGCGGTTGCGAATTACAATCAGTTGGATTTTCTACGTCGATATTGCCGTGTCGTAATACTATAAATCTGGAAAGTTTCTGAATTGCAAAGATTCTGCAAGCCGAGATATAAAAGAATAATCTTTAATTTCGAGTGTATAGGCATTTGTATGGAGTGCGCATGCGTAGAAACAAAACGTTCTTAGCTTAAGTCACACGGAAATCGAATCGTGGCAATCAAAATTTTATTACAGATGACTGTCCCCCTGCCCATACAATCTCTTATATGGTGTTTTGACAAAAATCTGTAAGGCTGAGTTTCTTTGCAACCATCTGTTGGTATTGTATCTTGTCTTAAAAAATGACTACAATTACGACATAAAATGGACTTTAAATTATATCTTAAATGTTACAAGATGGTGAAAATTGCATGTTAATTACTAATCTGTGTAATTAGAACTGATTTGATGAAATTTACTACTGTCTGAGCAGTATGCTGTAGAGTCAGCTGTCTTAAGAAAACATCTTAAAAGGCAAACTATAATGCGGTGTTGAATTGCAATGAATTGGATTTTTTGCGTAGATATTTCCCTGTCGTAATACTATAAATCTGTAAAGTTTCTGAATTGCAAAGATTCTGCAAGCCGAGATATAAAAGAATAATGGTTAATTTCGAGTGTATAGGCATTTGTATGAAGTTTTCATGCGTAGAAACAAAGCGTTCCTAGCTTAAGTCACACGGAAATCGAATCGTGGCAATCAAAATGTTATTCGCTAACTTAACGTTAGTGCATACCGTACTATTACATATAGATGAAACATTCAAAATGATTCGATAACTTATCGCTCTAGATAACTGTCCCCCTGCCCATGCAATCTCTTATATGGTGTTTTGACAAAAATCTGTAAGGCTGAGTTTCTTTGCAACCATCTGTTGGTATTGTATCTTGTCTTAAAAAATGACTACAATTACGTCATAAAATGGACTTTAAATTATATCTTAAATGTTACAAGATGGTGAAAATTGCACGTTAATCACTAATCTGTGTAATTAGAACTGATTTGATGAAATTTACTACTGTCTGAGCAGTATGCTGTAGAGTCAGCTGTCTTAAAAAACATCTTAAAAGGCAAACTATAATGCGGTTGCGAATTACAATCAGTTGGATTTTCTACGTCGATATTGCCGTGTCGTAATACTATAAATCTGGAAAGTTTCTGAATTGCAAAGATTCTGCAAGCCGAGATATAAAAGAATAATCTTTAATTTCGAGTGTATAGGCATTTGTATGGAGTGCGCATGCGTAGAAACAAAACGTTCTTAGCTTAAGTCACACGGAAATCGAATCGTGGCAATCAAAATTTTATTACAGATGACTGTCCCCCTGCCCATACAATCTCTTATATGGTGTTTTGACAAAAATCTGTAAGGCTGAGTTTCTTTGCAACCATCTGTTGGTATTGTATCTTGTCTTAAAAAATGACTACAATTACGTCATAAAATGGACTTTAAATTATATCTTAAATGTTACAAGATGGTGAAAATTGCACGTTAATCACTAATCTGTGTAATTAGAACTGATTTGATGAAATTTACTACTGTCTGAGCAGTATGCTGTAGAGTCAGCTGTCTTAAGAAAACATCTTAAAAGGCAAACTATAATGCGGTTGCGAATTACAATCAGTTGGATTTTCTACGTCGATATTGCCGTGTCGTAATACTATAAATCTGGAAAGTTTCTGAATTGCAA
>OX453278.1:17356997-17464497 GCA_949710005.1 Ricordea florida | reverse complement strand
AACCCTTTCTGTATTTGAAAGCTTTCTTGGAGTTTCCATGGACTGCTTCGTTGTTAATTTGGATGATTTCTTCGCTTGTCATGCATACAAACCGGGCCGCCATGTTCGCGCGGCAGAGTGAAAAATTCGCAAGTTGCTCGGAGGTGAATAGCACAGGATATTCGGAGTTTGACTAGCCAATCAGAGCGCACCTTCAACGCTATCCACTGTTTTAGTATATACTAAAAGAACATATCCAACTTTTTTTGCGAGGTGACCGTAACACACTCCTGCACCAGCCTAAGTTCACACATTGCACGCGGGCAGGAGCGAATGTTCAGAAAGGTACATTCAGTTTCATGGTAACGCATTTTAACGGTAACTAACTGAATTGAGTGTAACGGCTAACTAACTTGTTGCATTTATTTATTTATTATTATTAATATTATTATTTATTTATTTATTTTATTTTTTTTTTTTTTGGGGGGGGGGGATCTGATGAGGGGTGATATAACCATGGAGACAAGTGACCAGATACCAGCCCCATGGAGTGGGCACCCTCTATAGGGACCCTTTTGGAAGTCCTTGGAGGGACTATGATTTATGCCCACTTCTTTGACATGGAGGGAGACAGACTGTTACGCGAAGGAGTGCGTCAAAACTTGGATTGGTGGCTCACTAAATTGGATTGCTCTGGAGATGTAGAGAAGAAGCTTGCGTTTAAAATGAAGTTTGTTGAGAAACTCCGTCATTCGCCCATTGCAATCGAGACACATTGCGCCAACGAACAGCATTATGAAGTCCCCACGGATTTCTTTCGAATGGTGAAGTATCGTTTTCGCAAAAATATTTTTAGTGTAGAAATGTTTGTGAACCTTAAGCATTTCATCCCTCATTGCTCTTCTCATAAAGACCACTAGGCCCTCACCGGCCTTCCCTTATCGATACACAGAACCACAAGAAATCAATCTAGTGGTAGTTCCTCGCGGGCACCGTTGTCTTTTGGAGGTTTTTATTTATTTATCAAAACCATACACGAATATTGAATAATTCACGCGAGTGCGATCTAAAGTGAGGGGTGTATGGAAGGACCAGTCTAGTTTGAGTTTTGTGATATCCGAATGTTTATTGCAATGGTTTTTGAGTTTACTTTTTAACAATCATTCCACGAAATCGAGTCGGGAGCAACTACAGAATACAGGGCCACCTTGGTCCACCTCGTTTACAGGTGTCGGAGGCTTTTGTAGAACGAAACAGATAACACTGGACACTATTGTTATTCAGTGGTATGTAAATAAGTAGCCCTGTATTGTGTAGTTTTAAGCCTCGAGTCGTACATGAGCTAATAGCCAAAGAGGCGCGTAGCGCCGAGTTGGCTATAGTTCATATACGAGAGAATTTCTCCCCATCTAATTCAAGAAATCTGGCCTCCACGATGGCCGTTTTCAGTACTAATGGGATATGAACTGATAGCCTGTGCGTAGGGAACCAATCAGAGCACATATCCAGGGGTTGTAGATATAATAATTTGAGTTATTTTGTGGCTCAATCAGCAGCGATATTGGACACTGAGGGAGAGCCTGGACATTTGAAGTTGTGCAATATGCATTTCCAGGTCATAAGAGGGCTCAGGTCATAGTACAGAAATATAGTAGTCAGTTGAATCCTAGGCTAGATTTCAGTATGATCTCATACTTCATAATGCATGCTGTAGCTGTTTGTCTAGGGTAATGCTTCTGCTAACATTCCTTGTTTTTGAAGAACGAAGGAGTACAGTTTTAAAAGAGAGGCCTATAAGGAACTGAAAAAAGGTTTGCAAAATCACCTAAAACCAATCTGTTACTATATATTTCAAACAACCAACTGGTTCCTCATAGATCTGATTTGCAGGTGATATCTGGGGCATACCTCATCTAGTCCCTGTTCATATTTGAGAATTCACGAAAACCCCACATTGAATTGCAATTAAAGAATTCTGTGTTGAGAACTTAATAGATTGAACATGATTCGATTGAAACTTGCAGCAAGCAGCATCTGCCAGATACCAAATCCAAAAAATGATTTGTATTTTTGCCAAAAACTAAAATCCAAATGTTAGGAAGTGGAAAACTGCAAACTAAAACAGACAGGAAAACTAAAAAAAACGATGTTTTTCTGTGCAAAATCCAAAAAATGAACTTATAAACTGGCCAGAGCTGTAGATCAAACCAAAAATCCCAATGTCCTCACCTGTAGCATGCGTAATGAAGTATGAAGTGATATAGAATGAAGCACACTTCTCACAGGAATAACAATGTAAATCATAATGGTCAATATAATTAAACAGATACTTTTGCGGTTCAACAAACGCATTTCACTCAAGTGAGTTGTTTGCAATAACCAGTGGCATGTCTTTACGTACGATCTGCCATGTTGTTCCTTCCTGAATACAATGATAATGACTGACATATTATGCACCCACAGGGAAAGTCGCTGACAATAAGCACGTCAGCAATAGCAATCTTTGAATGTACGGAATTGTTTGCCATGATATACAGATTAGCATGGGATCCCTATGCTAGTGGTGTCTATCAGGCCCATGCGTTAAGACAACCCTCTTTATATCCTGCTAGGTAATTTGATATCATTATTTTGCAAGTAATATCACAACACAGTTTGAATTTACTCTGGTCTTGTCAAAACGTTACCTATAAATCATAACTCATTATTTCAAGCATTCTCTTTGATGTATTTCTCATGGACGTGCTTGGCCCATAAGCTCAGAATCTAACAGTTCAATAGGGATTAATCATATCTCTCACTGTATTTTTTTGAGAAATTACATGGGTCTGAACCTTTACCTCATATAACAGAACATTGGTGCAAGCAAATCTTTCTCTACTGGCTTAATTGTTACCTCAACAGTGAAAGCTGTCACTCTGATATTTTGCTGCTATCGTGTGAGGGTCTTTGACACAGCTTTTTTACTCACTGGGTCAAAGTACTATATTGGCAATTCTTTATAGCCACAATACTCTTTCTTTAGTGCAATTTGGAGAATATGGTATTGGAATATGGTATTTAAATTCTGTTTGGTTACTGAAGGGAAATTGACATATCTAATGGTGGGTGCCAGCTGACAGTCTTATTAAAAGTTAGCACATCTATTAAATAGTACCATTGGCTGATATTTTGTTACACAGGTCCTTGGACAGAGGCTAAAATACAGCAGCTGTTACTGGCCAGATGGTGTTAACACCTTAGAAGAAGGTGAGAATTATGGTAGCAAAGAAGGCTAACAGTTGAAGCTTCTGACATGCGTTAGATAGTTTGTTTAGTGTGAAAATAGTAGAGGTGAATAACTCTGAAAACAACTCTAAAGAGTTATGATGTCTTCTCTTGTGGGATTTGATCTTAATAATTAGTTAGCTTTGGAACATTAAATGCATTAAGCAGAAACAACCAGCTCACATTCAATAAAGAATTTGTGAGCTGAAACAGATGAATTTTATGATGCTTCTATTAAATAGTTTTCATTGGTGTTCTTAAGAGGACCATCATCCAAAAGAGGTTCTACGAATAGTAACTAACTTTAATGTACTGTGCTATGTTAGTTGTACCAGTCTCCACAGACCAGTATTCTTTTCATTGGGAAAATCATTTGATTTAATTTTAAGCAGCAGAGGAATGTATGCTAAAACTTGTGAGTCAGAGGGCGAAGATTAGGGACGGACATTCCATAATGGTACGTCAGGAACTACATACTAGCAAGAGTTCTTTCTATTCTGTGAGAAATTACCTGTTAGATTTATCAAGATTGTTTGCACTTTATTATCTGACATACATGTAGTAGCAGATCAGAAAAGGTGACATTAAACTGCCCCAGCCATGTGAAATCTTCAGACATGACATTATGTTGGTATTTTGTGGAACTACTTATGTTTTTGGATATACCTGTAGTGTAAGACCCATTAAACTAGGAGATAAGATATTGAATGTTGTTTACGAAACAATATGTCTTGGGGTCATTGCCAATGCACACTATAATCTCAGAAATAGTAATCACTTCACTCTACCCAGATACAACATGGACATTGGCAGAAATTCCTTAAGATTATACAGAGGCCCACCAGCTTGGGAACTAACTCTATCCTCTCTTAAACAGTCCAACTCCCTCAAGAACTTTAAGAACCTTTGAAAACAATGTCATCATAAGAACTTTATTACTAATCTTAGCTTTATGTAAGAAGCATGTGTGGTTTCTCATAAGAATCAAGATTTTAAATATTTTTAGCATAGTAATTCTTATCCAGTTTTATAATAGTATATCTTTTTCTTATGTAAGATGTTTAGTAATTTCCATTTTACTGTAGAGAGCAGGTCAGCCTCTGGCTGCCTTTAATTTAACCTGCTATATCAAGGAAAGTATGTATGTTTGTTTGCCACTCTTGTTTCCCTGATGTTCCAAGGGTTAGCCCTTCATTAGAGCAATAATTACAATTCTCTCTGATGAAACAGTAGTATATATAGAGTCTATCCACCCGCAGGAATAAGAGACAATGTATGGAGACCCTCCAAAAAATCCTGATTTGCCACAACATCACACGTGGGAGCCACGCCTTTTTCCTTAGTGGAGAAGGTACCTTTGTCCCAGAAAAACCCTGATATGGCCCCTTATTTTTTCGGAAGGAGGGGGGGGGGGTAGTCTTGACTTGTGCAAGGTTAAAAGTTTCAGGTTGGTAGAGAAAAGAGATGTGACGAGGAAAACAATGTCTCAACTACATACCATGGCGGAAGAACAAGGGGTTCCCGACTGAAGATGGGTAAGAAAGAGCTTCTTACAATGTTGGGATTGACTTCTCATATGTCCAAGATCATGGCTCAACTACGGTCCACAGCTAGGGACCAAGGGTTGCAGAGTTGACAGAGTATGACGGAGCTTGTGACGATCCTATAAGTGTCTCCTAAAACCACATGATGTGAATGATGCGGGGACTATAGACTGTGCCGTATTGTAGACTACGAGGTAGAACGAGGGGAGGTTGTGTGTGATAGTATAGCAAGGTACTGGTGTGAAATGTGTTTAGAAAAGACCAGGTACGAGGTAGAGGCCAATAGGGAGGCCAGAAGGAAAGACAGAGCAAGGTGGCTCCAAGAGTATTGGGAAACACTTATAGGATCGTCACAAACTCCGTCATACTCTGCCAACTCTGCGACCCTTGGTCCCTAGGTGCGGACTGTAGTTGAGCCATGCTTTGGACGGATGAGAAGGCAATCCCAACGCTGTAACAAGCTCTTTCTTTTCGGAAAAACACCGATACCAATACCACTTGCGTGTACACTCCTTGGTCTGTCTAACCATGGCAAAGACTTGCAATGTGCCAAGTGTTGTGGACCAATACCACTTGGATACATACATTTAGAGACCTTGGTCTGTCTGTCTTGGCCGTGTACAACTAGTCTTGAGAAAACGTTTTTTTTGTAGACCTTTGGGATACATAGACCATGCCTAAGACTTGGGTAAAGTTTAGTTGACCTCAACACCTCTTGTAGATTATGATGGTACCACTTCGGGCTTCCCTCTAAGAAAGCACAAAGTCTTTTGCCAGCTCTATAGATGTTACTTGATAAGTTCGGTACAGATCCCGTCTGGAAGCCCATACTGCTTCTCATAGTAGAGACCCAACTTCTCTTGGTAGTACGTGACCATTTTCCCCTCCTGCATACGGGACCCTTTGTTGGTAGCAGTATCTTTGCACACCTCCAACGTCGTCTTGTACCTACTCCCCTTTATGTTGTTCTGCCTTTGAGACACCCCTTTGGAAGAAAGCTTGTGCTTTGCACGGCACCCCTCCTTGCATGGCTCGTCCAAACAACACTTGGGGCACAGCACCAACAGGTATGGTCCCTTGATCTTGGTGGCCTCTGGATAGGGGTTACCAATGTAGCATTTGGAGCACAAAGCAATCATCTGAGGTCCTTCGTGCTCTTTCTTAAAAATCCCTGGTGTTCTGTCTGACCACTTGTTCCTAGACAACCATACCTTCTTGTGGGCCTCAAGTCGTCTCTGAGTTCTGCCTTTACAGTCTCTTCCAAGGACAAAATCAGGGTTTTTCTAGGACAAAAGGACCTTCTCCACTAAGGAAAAAGGCGTGGCCCCCTCGTGTGATGTTGTGGCAAATCACGATTTTTTGGATGGTCTCCATACATTGTCTCTTGTTTCTGTGGGTGGATATACTCTACATATACTACTGAAAACCCTGTAACATCAGCTTCCCTGTCATCTTACAATGGTAAAACCTCCTTGGCTTCTTACAAGTGGTTTGATCCACACATTTTTTGTGTGATTTATTGATATGGTCTTGTTGGACGTAGACAAACATAAAAGAACTTTAGAGTTAACTGTTCAAGAAAACTTCCAGTTATTCTGAATTCCAGCCAGAATAATAAAATGAAGAACATGTTTTTTTATGAGCTAACTATTCCGTCAACTATGCGTTTTTAGTAACATAAAAATTTATATTACCTTTTCTTCCAACTTGGTAGTGTCTTGTTTCATTTGTTTCCTTAAAAAGTGCTTACTGTATTTAATGAGTGTTTTTTTTATTTTGGGCGGGGCTCTTTTTGTTCAGGATCTTGGTTGTGGATGGGGAAGCATGGCACTGTGGCTATGTGAACAGTACCCCCACTGTACGGTAACTACAGTTTCTAACTCCAACACCCAGAGGGAGTGCATTGCGTCTGAAGCTCGCCGTAGGGGCTTCACTGATCGAATGACTTTTGTAACTGCTGATGCTAACGTATTCACCACAAGTACCAGATTTGACAGGATTGTTTCTGTTGAGATGTTTGAAGTAAGTTGAATATTTTTATAATTCTTGCAAAACTTTCAAAATCAGGGTACGGGTCGGTCATAAAGCCTATGTAACTCTCGCAGAGGTAAGGAGCGTTATAGTTTCTGGCGATGGAGTTGATTTTAGGAAATTATAATCTCTGCAATAAATTCTGCGGGACAAACTCATTGAAATCAAGGCTTTGGATCCTGAGATCGCCGTGGAATCACGAGAGGAGAACATTGATCAGAAGTGGCAGACAGCTGGGAATTCGCGACTTGTATTTACGATTGGATTGGAGATATTGAGGTCGTCTTTCAGGAAAACAGACTCTTCTCAGTCACCCGCCAAACAGTGGCAGCTCCATTACAGACGACTGCAGTTATCCAGTTGCAGAACTCTCCAGGCGACAGAAGTACCTCTCCACGGTTCTACATCATTTTTGGGGCCGTTGGAGGAAAGAATACCTCACGGAGCTACGGGAACACCATCGCTGTAAAACATCTCCTCAAGTGCGGGTAATAAAGCGGGGAGACGTAGTGTGCGTATGTGCGAAGATTCTGTTCCCCGTCAAAAGTGGAAAATTGGAGTTGTTCAAGAGCTAATTTACGGTAGAGATCAGAATGTTCGTGCCCGCAGTGGTTCGGATGACCTCACGTGGACGAGAAATACGGATCATGAGGCCTGCCCAGCGCCCTTACCCAGTCAAAGTCCCGAACGACAATCTTCCAGATGTTTTTAGTAGTCGAGGGAGTAGTTCAAATACCCAGGAAATTGCCATTCAATTTGTTCCGGATGAGGAGGTGACAGTCTCTTTGATTTACTGGTTTACTTTGATTTACGGTGACAGTCTCTTTGATTTACTGGGTCAATGAAGGGGCGAGTGTGTTGGATTAGGATTTCAATTTTCATGAACTGTCATCATGATCGCTATTCACGGCTTGATTGACATGTAAAGGAATAGGCTCTTTTCAGTGTTAAGTTTCAGTTTTCTCTTTCTTAATTCTCTCGGAGTGTAGCTCCTTTTTGGAAGTGCGTCTTTTTAGCTCATCAGTCTTGTTGTACCAGGGATTCAATCATCATTAAACGGAATTATTTTTAGGAATGAGGTCTGGAAGTTATTTGGCATCATTCTTTACTCTAACATACCCCATGTTTACACGTTGGACTGCAAGTCACTTTTAAATGCGCTTAATTTCTTGTGAGTGACAAGTTTATTCACAAGGGTCCTAAAGGGCTACTTTGATTGGACTAAGCGCAGCGACCTGTTTTTGGGTCGCTGAAACTTGTGCCAATTAACTTTGGAAAGTCCTTCGTCCCGCGCCATTTTAAATCGAAGGACTTTTTGAAAGTCTATTAGCGTGTGCACGCGCGCGTCTGTTTTACGTTTTCTACGACAGGAAGACGAATCAAACTTACATTACAAAAGAATACTATCTGCCATACTAAACGAGGGTGGTTACCGTGTTTATAGTACCGTGATTCTTTGAATATTCTATTGCAGCATATGAAGAATTATGAAGAGCTGATGTCAAGAGTGGCCAGCTGGTTGAAGCCGTCGGGCCTTCTCTTTGTACAGATTTTATGCCATCGTGAATTTGCCTATAGTTTTAACACCAGTAAGAACTCGGACACAGAATGGATGGCGCGCAACTTCTTTACCGGGGGTAACATGCCCTCCTCCGATCTACTGATCTACTTCCAGAAGGATCTTAACATACAGGGGCACTGGCAAATCAATGGTAACCATTACGCGCGCACACTAGAGGCGTGGCTGCGCAAGATGGACCAGCATGCGGCCAAGGTTCGCGATATATTTGACAAAGCATACGGCAGCGATCAGGTTGATCAGCAGATGTTCAACTGGCGCATGTTCTTCATGTATTGTGCTGAAGTGTTTGCCTTTAGGGGCGGGAATGAGTGGATCGTTGCTCACTATCTATTCCAAAAGAAATTAAAGAGCCACTTGTAATATAATTTTTCATCCTTTCACCTAGACCTTGGGACTTTCAATAGTTCTACTCATCCATACATGATAAAGGCAGTCAGGATTCGTAGCAAAGTTTATGTTCGAAGTTAGAATGCACAGCCCCATAAGCTTTCTAGCTTTAATCACCACCGTGGATAAATAAAGTTTCTTTTCTTTACTTTAAAGGACTTGACCAGAATATGCTCTCGATTCCGTTTTTGCTGCCTTTGTTTGCTGTTCACTCATAAGTTTAAAGTTGGGTTTATGAAATTAGAACGCTGAATACAGAACAATTTACCATTGAAAAGGAACCAACAATTTTTGTATGGAGCAGTTCAGGCATAGATTCAGAGTACGCGGGGGGGGGGGGGGAGGGGGCTGAGTGTCAAGTCACCCCCCTTTTCGGGAAGTCAAGTCTTCTTATTTGGTCGATTATTAGGGATTATTTCCTTAGGATAGTATATTCCAATTGAAAGCTAGACTCGTGCTTGTTATAAACCTTAGCTCTGCTCTTGTTGTCCCTTGCGTAACTCTTTATATTCAGTATATGTTTAAGCAATAAACCGCAGTTTATATGGGGCGTAACAAACCACGCGGGATGTTGGAAGAAAACGAGAAGAGCTTGTCAATCACGAGTCGTAGGCGTGTGATCTACAAGCTCCTCGAGTGTTCTCTTAACATCCCAAGTGGTTTATTACGCCGGTAAATTCATAGGAACTGCGGTTTATAGCTTTTATAAACGAACGTTAAATAAAAACGGAAAATGTTATTCTTTTCAGTGGGTTTACCGGCACAACAACCCATAGGTTTTCGACCAATCAGCGCGCGAGTAGTATCTGGTTATTTTTGTCTTTTTACCACAGTTGCCACTAATTTCGCCATCTGATTGGCTAATTTGCCGTTGTCGATAAGGGTCCAGACAAAGCTGCTCCCTTCAATGTGTCAAGCAATGCAATAGCGAATCCGAAACGCTCATTTTGGAGAATAAACCAATGAGATTGCGAGAACGTTATAGACAACGCTTGCTCTTTCTTTGTGTCACGATCTTGATCACGCTCTGAAGAAAAACATTTTATTTGAAGTTGATATTGTGGTAAAAAAAATATACTGTGGTTTAGCGTTGTCTGTACTTTTATCGACAACGATATGCGTCGTCACAGTGGTCAAAATGTGTTGTGAACTCACTCGGCTGCGTCTCGTACAGACAACGTAAAACCACCTTCGATTTGTTATACTGTCACAGAAAACCTTGTCACCCTTCCTCCCCTCATTATGAAGAGAATTTTGAGAATATCAAAGAAGCGGACTTTTATCAGTATGACTCTCCTCCCACTTGAGTGCTTGTTTAACAAGAGCGTTTTATGAAACACCTGTTGACAGTGAACTCGCTCTTCTGAGTAGCCTCTATGACCAAATCTTCACCGAGGCCAACTTCAACGTTTTAATTCTAATACTGAGTGCCAGTGACAGCGCTGGTTGGGGTGTGGTGTAACAATGTTGTCATGTGGGCTAGTAGTCTAGCATAGAAATCATGACGGAACAGTTATGCGTTATGAAAAATTCCGAGACATATCTAGTCTGGGATAGCGTAGTAACTTATATTGCCTTGGCAGGGAAATACCGCCCGAACATGGTCTGGTTACCCCAGTGTGGACTGAGGGTTCCGCCGAGTCTCGGTACACATACTGCTTCCGCTCACCTTAAAATTTGCTTTCCGCGATTTGCAACCTCGTAATATCAAATGGCCGAGTTAAGTGATTCTCGTTTTTGCCTTTTTCATTTTAAGAGTACTCTTTATCCCCAGGACAAACGTTTTACGCAACAGACAACGTTCCCGTTGTGATTGCTTTGATCGATTCTGCAGTCGTAGAAGCCCTTTGGACGCCCTGAGAATACAATATGGAAATTTAGCTGACGTGCGAGAGGGAACCTGCCGAAACTATTACAGCTGTGTGTGATGGTATCCACCTCCCAGACCCTTCACTCAGCGATCACTTCCTCCTCTAGTTGAACTCTGCTGTTAACGTTTTCAAAACTTTTAATGAATAATACTGGACTGGATCATTAAAAGGTGGAAAGCACTACACGGCATTGCGTGAGACCATCTGAGCCCTTGATATTCCAGCGGTACAAAGTTTTCTATTAATCAAAGAAAAGCACTGCTGTTTCGCTTTTGTTTAGATAAAACATTATTGCTTTGATTTATGAGTGAGACTACGAACATTCCGCCACAAACATTATTAAACAAAAGCGAAACAGCAGTGCTTTTCTTTGATTAATAGAAAACTTTGTACCGCTGGAATATCAAGGGCTCAGATGGTCTCAAGCAATGCCGTGTAGTGCTTTCCTTAAAAAGGTGCCGTGAATCTTTCTTTTGCACTCCATACGGTAAGCCGAAATCGGACTAAACTTAAGTTTGGAGAGCTTTGGAAGGGGTTTCCGAAGGAAAGGTAAAATAGAAGCTGGGATTTTCCTGTATTAGAGCCTCTTACAGCTCCTCCATTGGTAATGGCAAGCGTCACGCCGAAGGGGTTGGGTAAGGGAGCTGAGCTAGGGGAGAGCGCAGCTGCCCATATTTTCCGCTCACCCTGGTACAAGCCCCGTACTATCTGACAGCCTGATGTACCCACTATTGAGAAGAGAGATGTAGTCAATCACTTAGACGAAGATGATTGAGGGACTGTATTGTTTAAACATAGGTAGGTTGCTGCAACGATGAACAGTATTACGACAAAAAAATGACTACAGATGTTATATCAGTGAGTATCTTAGGCATCTTGTTTTTCGAGCTGGTCTGGTCACTTTTCATGATCTACAGCACAGCAGAGTCTCTTGTGATTCCTGGTCAAATCCGTTGTGCTTCCTCTTCAAGACTAGAACATTGCCCAAAAGCTCTGGTTCACCATTCCATGTGATGGAGAACTAGAGGTGCCACTCCGTTGTTGAAAGACAAATCGCTGTATGACAATTTATGTGCTACAGTCATCCCACGTATGAAAGATATTGGCGGGTGATGTCAACACATGGCATTTAGTTGTACACATTAGTGGCTGCACATCTTTACCTGCACTTGCTAACATCTGCGAGTCATCGCTTGTTAGACTCTAGCTTGCGAAGCTGGAGGAAAAATGCATAGAAAGAAAAACGTGAATACTACAAAAAGGTATTTCGAGAGAAGCGTAACAATGCTTAATTCTTAATAATTAAATAAAGGAAGTATTGCCCAGGCTAACTTAATTTACTTGGACGTACCTTCTAGGCAAATGCGGCAACGTCTTCGAAGGCAACAATACACTAAAAATTACAATTTGGACGCTGGCTTGTCTAATTTTGCGTTGTTCTTAATTGAGCAATATAGAATAGCCGAGTATTTATCGTTCGCATTCCTCCCCGAGTGTAAGGTCACACACCCTTAAGGGATGATGTTTTGCAAAGAACGGCCAAAAATCTCAGACTGTATTTTGCAAATGGCATTTCATTGTGTTGATTATTCTACAGTGCACGCCAGAAATCGATTGACTTCCGCGCGCATTGCGCCAAACATTCACATTTACTGCTGTAAGACACAAAATGTCCTAAGAATGCAAGGAAAACGTCATTAGTTAGCTAATGGGAGCTATCCTGGTCTTCCTGACCTCTTCCTCTTGTTCTTTCTCCTGGGATTTAATTTCTTCTAGAACTTTCTCAAATCGTTGCTGCAAAAAATAAATCAAGATTGAGAGATCGTTAGTTCTCATTGTAACTTCCTTATTTCCAGGATTTGCTCTCGGAGAGTCAAAATAATCTATGACTTCGGTTGTACAACAACAGTATGAGCAGGTACAGAGACACAGTCACAACCCGCGTGGAGAATAAAGGATCACAAGACAAAAGGAACCGAGCTCAGTGCTGTTTAAATTGGTCTAATTATTCTTGCTTAAACTTTTTATGGGAAGGCAGAAAAACAAAAAACTAAGAAAAAAGATAACGATGTCGGAGCGGTGATAAGGATAAAATATACAGAAAGTAACTGGTAAAAGATGTTGTGTAAAACATCGCAGAGCAGTGAATGGAAGGCGAAGGTAACAGTAACAGATAAACTGATGTTGAATAGAACATGCATGGTATTCTTCATACGTACACTTTTAATTTACAACAATCATTCTCTAACGGCAACTGAGATAAATGAGGTGATGTCACTTGTGTCTTTGAACGATTTCAAAAGTTATTTGGCTACAACAGTATTACCTTACCAATTTCGTGACCAATAAGAAGTAAAATAACTCCTCTACACATGCGCTTTTCGTGGAATCCCACTATCCTTCCCCCTTCCTCCTGGGGTTACTTTTCAGATTTTAGAACGTGAACTTGATTGGCTCATTTCGAGGAAAGGACTAAGTGTTAGGCGTTTGTGGAGAGAAGGGTTATCAGTATGACAAACAACAAACTGACCTTGAGGAAAAGGTTAGACGCCTCTCTCACTCGTGTCTCCTGTTCCTCTCTTGCTGCTTTGATCTCATTTAGTTTTTCCCTGGCTGACTCCAACTGCGCATGCGACTCACTTCTGGTTACTACATCACGATAACACATGAATTACATTCAGATACACTGTAC
The DNA here is from genome assembly GCA_949710005.1 of Ricordea florida. Taxonomy (NCBI): domain Eukaryota; kingdom Metazoa; phylum Cnidaria; class Anthozoa; order Corallimorpharia; family Ricordeidae; genus Ricordea; species Ricordea florida. Next base: position 17,451,144 of record OX453278.1, on the reverse strand, counting down.
ACAGTCTATAATTTGAACAGTTTATTCTTTCATAAAACTCCGCACCTGACCTTACTTTGGTCCAGTGATTTCAATAAGCAGCGACGTCCGACGAAAAGCGTTGGCTAATTTAATCAGAGACGTCGGCTACTTTTTCCCTAAATTGAAGTAATTAAAGAATGATTCCTTCAAACGAAATCAAAATTTAATATGAGCTTGGCTGTACTTTTTACATCAATTTCACGATGAATATCAGGCCTCATTGCGCGTATTCATGGTTTAGTATCGCTGTTACGGCTCGACTCGTCAAGTTGGTCACGTCGTAATTTGAGTTGGTTGCAACGCGTCACATCTATTTTTGAATATAGTCGCATGGCTTACCTGCAGCCGTAAAAGGTCTGGACGCGACATAAGAAGCATTTTTGTGACAAGTAGAAGGGTTTGCTCAACTTCATTGTTTTCATTGACTGTGGCCTTCAAATTCCAGGAAATGTATCCAAAAGGCTATTTCTTGTCTCATCAATATATCATGATGGTTGTAAAAAAAAGCGTTATTGCTGATAAGAAAACGTCCTTATTTTGTACACAAATTGTTACCCAGAACGCTGGAAATAGCGTTTCAGAGCTTCCAGATTTTAAATTTTTCTACGGAACATGCCCCCAGACCCCCTACTAAAAGGGGCCTTGCGGCCCCTTGCTAATACCGTCGCCCACTCTACTCCAACTCGTTGCCTACTTCAAATTTTATTGAAACCCCTGCTTTGGTCACAAGAGATATCCATATATTTTCTGGAACTGTGTATTCAAATAGCTTTCCGGACTACTTAGAAAGGAAACAGTATGTAAAGAATGGCAGTACACCATTTTAAAAAGGGGAAGTACATCCCAAAACACCCTGTGATGCTGATGTGGTTCGGTGGCAGTGACACGACTTTCCCTTGCTGCTTTATCTCCCTCCTTCCCCCCTACGCCTCCAAAAATCAAATTTACCCAGGAAAAAACAATGGTTTATAATGTTAGCTCGGAATCTGCAAAGTTAATGAAAGGAAAGAGAAATAAGCTTCCCTCCAAGCAGAGGTCTCCATGGAAACAATAAGAGAGACCTCTGCTGACAGCAAAAAATAAGCGAGCTCTATAATGTTGAGCAGACTGTAAGAGGGACATCAGTCAAACCCATTGGTGCTATTTTCTCTCAATCAACTTGCATTATCTGCTTGACAAAGATCAAACTGTTGCGAACATGGGAGTAGAAGGATATCCAATAAAAGAAACATTAATTTTATTTGAAGAATTTGGCAACATGTATAGCATGAGTTTACTTTCGTGTTCAAGATTCTTACCACTTCCAAATCCATCTTGAGTGTCTTCCATCTCCACATCAACATTCAACTCATTGTCATCTCCATCATCCTCCTGGGTGTCTTCTTCATCGCCTTCCTGTTCCTCATCACTGCTGGCTTCTTGGAGGATGGCAAACAACTCATTTCTGTCTTCATCATCACTTCCTCCGTCTTGCTCTACAGCTTGTGCTCCACTTGTATTCAGTGGAGAAGGAAGTGAGGAATTAGCCAGATCAGCATCTGATACCAAACTAAATAGCCATGAACAAACAGAAAAGCAATGTTTTTCGTCTTCTTGTTCTAGTAGAGGTTCTACCTTATAAAACCCTGAGCCTTAGATTTTCCTAGAAACAAAGAAATAACTTTCCTGTTGTTTATTAACTGCACCAGAGCTGGGAAACAGGATGGGAAAGAGGGGGGAGGGGAGGGAGGGGGATGAGAAGACTTTTGGTGACGAGAAGTGCTTGGAGCAACATCTACTTCTTCAGTGAGAACTCAAGACACATGAATTTTGTGTTGAATCATGTTATTTTTCCTTGCCTGGGGTTACCTAAAGCCCAATTGGATACCAATTTTGGTGAAGACTAGCTCGGAAGATGACATTACAGGGCAACTATAAACACTACCTTTCTTCAGGTTTGTCGTCATCTTGCAGAACTTCAAAGGTTACAAGAATGTCAAGGGAAAAGGAACATTCATTACAATGTATTAACTTAGCGCACATTTGATACCTCAAGTACCTGACAATACACTTTGATCATTTTTGAAGCAACTGTCTGAATTGATTCTTTTTAAATTATACCCAGATTTACCTTACAATCGGCAAGTTAACTGTAATCAGGGGTCTCCAGAAAATTTTAGGTAGAAGGAGAGGAGATGAAAGTAAACGACAGTGTGTTTATTTATAGGCGTGGAGCGCTTCACTCGGCGCACGTATGGGAAGGAGGGGTCGCCTCCAACCCATAGGGGGGGTTCAGTGGGGTGGTCCCCCGAGAAAATTTTAATTTAGGGGCCCTAAGATATCAGTACGTTTTTATTGATTTGACATTTTTATCTTGTCACTGTAACAGGTAAGGATTTGTTTTAGCGAACACACTACAGCGGATTTATTAATATCCCTCTTAGGAACTCATTTCTTTGAGAAGACAGCGCATTCCTGACGACTAGCCTGCGGTCTTCGCCGGTCGGCAGACTGAGCGTCTGGAGAACCCTGCTGCCAGGAGCCCAGCTGCTGCACATAAGACATAACTTTTGGAAAAGTGCAATAGTGTGACTGAAAGGCACAGTGCTGCAGAAAAAGACAACCATCGCAAAATAATAATGACTGCAGTAAATGTAGAACCAGTTATAAGTAGACCTACTTCCTTAAATGGAGATTATCCTATAATTAGCCACAGAAGAACACATCCACACATGATTATTTGTTGTGATGTTGAAAGGATATTAACATTGGAAGCACTGAGATCAGTCCTTAGCAAACGTTTGACTTCCTTCTCAATCTCAGGTGATTCTACCAACTTAAGGATATCAAACACATTTTTATGTCAGTCAAAATAACAGATTTATGGAACTGTACTACTTCCTGAAGAAATCTCAGAAAGATCATAATATCATCATAACATAAGATCTTTTCAGTCTAATTATATAGCGAATGTAGAACAATAATCAAAGAGACTATCAAGTTGAAAACAAATCATTAGAGTTTTTCCCAGGTAATAATAAAACCAAGAACCGTACAACATTTGGTTTTATTGGCCTATAGCACACGTAACAGTTTTCATATCAATTATACAAATGTAGAGCAGATTTTTATAGCCATCTCTCGTCTTGTTATTTGTTACCACCCTCTATTAGTCAAGGAAGGATCATAAGCATGTTAGAACTTCTTATTTTCTATCACGACCTCATAATAATGATCCCCTATTACCAAGACATTGTATGAATTAAACATAATCACCATTAATGTTCATTGTTGTGTTGGTTGAGCATTTTCATTCAATATTGAAATATTTGAAATGCTTAGTCTAAGAATATCTATACTAATTTTCCTTTTGTAAAAAGAAGAAAGTCGTGCCATACCAACCAATTTTGTACATACACCCTTTACTAACCACGCTCCACGTATTGAACAATGAGCTGCAATTACTTTTTGTCACATTGATCAACTTAGAAATAAGCAAAAGAAATCTCAAGTTTCCATCTACTGATTGAGAAGAAATTTTATTTAGAAGCAAGCTATAAAATTGAAAGATGATGCCCGTGATAAAAAGATATCTCGAATGGTTTCAGGTCGAGATATCCAACACATGTACATGTAATCATTATTATCATATGACCCGTCCGACCCCGCTCGTACAATTCCATAGAAAACTGTAGTAAAAACTGACGTGTCTGGGGCCGGACGGATTGACGTAAGCCGGTCCGGAGAAACCCCGTCCGGCCCTGGTGCACTTGTTCAACTTTGTTGCGAAGTACAAAAACAAAAATAAGTCACGTTTTTCAAAGAATTGCGAAATTCTTATTCTGACTCGAAAAAGTAAGGGGAAAGTTTTTATTGTAGGACCTTTTTGGGGATTTTTTTCCCCCGCGCGCCAAGCTATCGCCTCCTATTGGGAATAAAAACAAATCTTCAAAAATTTTAAAACTTAGTGGTCATATGATAAAATGCTTATTGACTCAGTTAGGTCGGCCCGGAATGGAAAACTGATATTTGGCTCTCGTCCATGACGCACGGACCTCGCTGCGCTCGGTCTGTACGTCATGACCTCAAGGCAAATATTTTCCCGTCCGGTCCTCTCACTTAGTCAATAAGCACATAATATCTTACTCATCCACTAAACTACAAGTACCGGTAACAGGTGTATATTCACAAACACAAAATTCAAGCATAGCACTTGTATTAGGTAATCAAGGCAGTCACAGCAAAACGATACCTTTTTCTTTGCTGTTTTCCTAAAACGTCGTTTTCGAACATTCTTTAATGGACCAGTTACTGTAAAAGTAATAAAAGAGGCACGGTAAATTTTATGTGACAATCATTTTGTATTAAGTATACATTCAAACCTGTATTAAGTGGCACTATGTTAAGTGGTCACCCTCTATAAGCAGTCAGTTTTCAAAGTCCCCAAATTTCCTTCCCTTAATGTACTGTAATTTTGACCCATTAAGCGGTCACCTCTATTAAGACGGTCGTGGTCATCATTTACAAAGTCCCAAATGGACTTTTTCTATTGTCTTGACCTGTATTGAACGGTCACACGGTGTCAATTACTTGTTCATACAGATTCAAATAATGTAACACACGAGGTACAAGAATAGATTTCCTAGTTTATTTTCGCAAATGATTAAAAACGCCGGAAATGCATGTTTGTAATTTGAGGTCAGACGTCTGACACCACTGGAGACTGAATTCTTCTTTCATTAATTTCTGTTTGAGCCTATTGTTGTCCCCTTGAAAATGATATTCACGTGGCACTTCAAGACCACAGCCACCTCCTCGTTTTACGTGCTTTCCTTTGGTCAGCCACGTTGCCATTAGTTTAGGAACATGTCATATTACATCAAAGTTTTCTGTCAATGTTTCCTTAACCCTTTCACTCCCAAGAGTGACTTTACAGATTTTACTCTGTCTAACGCCAGACGATTTTACTCGTCAAATGGAGACCCCTTGGGAGTGAAAGGGTTAACAGCCATTTTCTGTGTTTTTTTTCTTTGTTGTGGCATGTCTATCTCCTCCTTTGCCGCTTTAACTACCGCAGCAGCATTTGAGTCTTTCACGCAGGGATGGCCGAGCGTATTTTAAAGTGGAGGGGCTTGAAAGAACGTTTGTAGGGGGGTCTGAGGGCATTCTCCCCTAGAAAAGTTTGAAATCTAGAGGCTCGGAAATGGTATTTTCAACATTCTCCATTAGATATTTATTAAAAAAAAACTGGATAAGTGTAAAATGACAAAAATGTTATCGTCGTAAAAAGTGGGGGGGGGGGTGGCCTGAAGCGCCCCCCAGCCCCACCCCCCGGCATCCTGTCACGTTGTTTGGTTCTTGTTTCAGTAAATATTCATCCTCTGCGGTTTGTTCCCAATCATCCATATAATCATGATATCTCCTGATGAAAGACTTGACCTTCAGTAACATTATGTCCTCATCTGTTGCTAAATTCACATAATGATACGGTAAGAAAGTGGCCTAGGCGAGAAAAAAGCACCACGAGATTGCAAAAGCCACTCCAATAAGAACTAAGCAATATTCTACATAAATTGAGAAAGTGTGCAAAGCCGCTCCAATAAGAATAAAGTGGTATTCTACATTAGTCTTTGATGTCTGATTGAAATTTGAGGACTTTCACAAAAAAGAAAGGTATTTCTTCTTGTACTGAAGACAAAACTAAGATCATGGTATAATTCTTTAAGCAATGGCAACAGCTGTGTCCCTTTGTCAGAGCTGTTGAGAAGAAACAAAATATTGTTGTTTAAGCTGCTAAGCACTAGTATCTAACAGGTCACAATGTTCAGTTTCTGCCCTGAAGAGACACAGGACTAGAAAGCTGGTTTGAGAGTAGCTTTTTGTTTGACCTGTAAAACCGGCAACAAAAATACTGCAGCAGAAAAACCAGAACTTAACAATACAAGGGCCGATCTCACCAGACAACATGGGCTGAAGACAGGTAAATCTACATTGAAAAACCATGGCCTTACAAAAAAAGTCCCACAGAAGCGTAAATGCTTGAGCCTTGAGCCGAGAGCTAAAGATCATCCGAAAGAGGGATATCGCAAAATTGCTGAAACATTTGGCATTGGCAGAATGCAAGCGCATGGAATCTGAAAAGGACAGAAAGAAATACTTGCCCGCGTGAAAGCCATTGAAAGTCAAAGAAACAGAAAAGAGTTCGCGGTGGGAAGTACTCAGATGTAAACGAGGCACTATGGGACTGGTATGTCATGTGCAGCAACTCAAACAGTCCCATCTCAGGAACAATGCTTCAGGAAGAAGCGTTAATGATTGCTAAAAAAATCAGCATCACTGGCTTTGCGGCTGCCTGTGATGGGCGGCTAGAATCGTTCAAGAAACAGCACAACCTATACAACTTGGCCATAGCTGGTGAGGACGGAGATGTTAAAGATTTTATTTATTTATTACAATTTATGGCTTAAGAAAGAAAACAAAGGCCAAAGGATGAAATGCAAAAGAGTCAAGGACCCCATAGTAAAGCAGATCACCTAAGGTACTAACATAAAAAACACAAATGAAAGCGAAATTAAAATAGTAATAAATAAGTAAACAAGAAGTCCATTCAAAGATTATGCTGATCCATAAAAAACCTTTTAACTAATGCCTTAAAAGAGTTCACACTTGTTGCCTCACGAATGAAAAGGGGAAGCGAATTCCATGTTCCCACTACTCTATGGAAAAAAGAAAATTTAAGGACGTTCGTTCTTGCATATCTCATCTTCAGAGTTAACTTATCATTATGTCTAAAAGAATAGTGATCAGTTCCTTATAAAAATCCACATAAGGTTCAACATTGATGTCAATAATCCCATTAAGAGCTTTATATAAAAAAGTAACATCTGCTAACAATCGCCTCTTTTCCAATGATAACAAATTTAGTTTATTCAGACGGCAAGCATAGGTGTCCTCAGTCTTTAAAATAAATTTAGTTGCCCTTCTTTGAACCCTCTCCAACTTTTCAATGCCTTTTGTGGTGTAAGGGGACCAAATTGGAGAACAGTATTCTAAGTTGGATCGTACAAGAGCACAGTAGAGAGTTCTTAAAGTGCTACTGAAACCAAATTTTTCTACCAGGGATTTTTGAGTGATTTTGTACTTTGAAACACGCTGATTATTATGGGTGTGTTCGTTTTTGCCAAAAGAAAGCGGAAAGTGCTTTTTTGCAAGCGTAAAAACTGCATTTTTGCTTCAAACCACTTCCGAGCCCTGGAACCGAATTAAAGTGAGCGTGACGTCACTGGTTGTGTTGAGTTCGACGCCGTGATTCTTTTCCATGAGATTGTTTGTTGCGTTGGATCAACAGTCATGTCCGATAGCGAGTTTTCTTCGAGCGATTCTGTTTCCGAAGGAAGTGAAATGATTTTCAGTAGCGAAGAGGACGATGCTGGAGACTACTTCGTCTTTAATGGCGATTTTGCGCCTTATCAAGGTGAGCCCTTAGCGACAACTGACCACGATTCACCATTATTTCACCACGATTTTAATTAATCCTAACATCCTGTTTGCTTTGGCTACAACTTTGTCGATGTGTCGCAGGTGCTGATCAGTGATTATTCCTAGATCTCGGAATTCCCTGACTTCCTCCAAAAGTGAGTTATTTAAATGGAAATTTGAAATAAAAGGCTGTTTCTTCTTCGTAATTCTCATTATTTTACATTTCTTTACATTAAAATCCATAAAATTGCGTAGGGTCCATTGATGAAGATTATCCAAATCCTCCTGAAACATGTTTTGATCTGAGGCAGAGTCAATGATCCTGAAACTTTTACAGTCATCTGCGTAGAGGGCGATGGTATTTCCTGGAAGTACAACATCTGGGAGATCGCATATGAATATGACAAAGAACAGTGGACCTAAGAGAGAGCCTTGTGGGACGCCAAAAGAAACTCCTGCCCAAGATGACGAAACACCTTCCAAGACCACTCTTTGCCGTCGTTTGCTTAAATAGCTTTCACACCATTGTAAGATGGAGCCAGAGATTCCGAAGCCACAAAGCTTTTCAGTAGGACTGGGTGACTAACCCTATCAAAGGCTTTGGAGAAGTCCAAAAAGGCCACATCTACTTGACGACCCTCATCCAGCACCCTGGCCCATTGATGGTGGGTAAGGACCAATTGAGTCTCACATGACCTTCCCTTGACAAAACCATGCTGCCATTCGCTTAGATAGGATGAAACGTGTGAGTAGATGGCATTATACACAATACGCTCCAAACATTTAGCAGAAATGGGTAGCAGAGAAATTGATCTATAGTTTTCCACAAGTTCTCTGTTATCACCCTTGTGAACAGGAGTGATGTTAGCAGACTTCCATAAGATAGGCATTACACCAGACTTTAATGAAGAATTAAACAAGTGAGTCAAAGGTACAGAAAGTTCATATGCACAGGCTCTAAGAATTCGGGCTGGTAGATTATCCACGCCAGGAGCTTTATTTATATCAAGATTACTCAAGATTTCTTGCACTTCCGAGGCAGAAGTTGTAACATTCAATAATAAATAAGGATTTACAACATCTGGAGATGACAAGTTCACATCCAACGAAGATTTGGAATAAATAGATTGGAAAAACTTCCCAAATAGTTCCACTTTAGAGGTCAAATCAGTTGATTGTGAATTGCCATAGATGAACTGAATCTTGAAAGTTGGAACGAACGAACCATAGAAATTACAAGAGGATGGAAGCCTGAAGACATGTGCAACACGGATGAAACAGGGCGTTTCTGGTGAGGATTATTCGAGACAAGCCTAAATGAAGAAGAATGGCTTTGCAGTAGTGGAAAGCAAGCCAAACAGAGAAACACGTGGACGTACTTTGCAAACGCTGCTGAAGAAAAAGAAGAACACATTGTCATCGGAAAATATGCGAAGCTGCAATGTTCGAGAACTTACAGGATATCAAGCACCCCTATGGATGCTGGTATTAATTTTTTTCAACAAAAAGGCATGAATGATAACAGAAGTAATGAATGAAGTTTTGTCAGGACTTAGTGCATAAAATTCCTGCCAAAAATACAACATCCAAAATGAAATCCCTCAATGCTGGTAATATTACAAGTTGGAAAATGCAGTGCAAGAAGCGACTGCTTCGCTACGTGTGCTCCAAGGCGGATACATCCAACAGCCCCAGCAATACTGTAAAGTTCATAGGTGTTTCAATGGCAATGGAAGCGTCTTCTGAAGCAATCAGGTAATGTTTTCGAAAAACAAGACCGGGGAAGAAATCAGAAATGAAGATGATCTATTTGAAGGAGAGAATGAAGTCGGTCAACTTCAAGAGCTGATCAGCAAAATCAGTTCTTGTGATGCCAAAGCTCACATCTCAGCAGAAGAGCAAATTGAAACATGCTTTGGGAACATCGATAACTCTGATCCAGACTGGAGGAAAACAACTCGGCATCTATTGTTTGGCCATGAAGAGGATGGAATTGGGGATGATAATGAAGGGATGACTGGCTCAGCAGACAGGACATCACCACTGTACAATGAAAGTTCTTTGGACTTGGATGATGAGTATGACCTCGAATTAAAACAACCTGCTATCAAGTTAGTGTCGGAGGCGACAAACTGTGACATTGCAGAGCCACTGAGAGAGTTTGCTCAGTACAATGGCCACCAGGAGCTGTCTCTGGCAATGAGTTACTTCGTGACATTAAATTTATAAAAAAGAAAAAACAACACGACATTGATATCCAATTACTTTTCTTCTCAGAACAAATAGGTTGTAAGACAAATTTCACTCTCTATGTTCTCCTTCTCAAACAAGTTATTGTTGCAGTTCAACAATTCTGATCGAGTCAGTAGTTTTATCAGCGCTGTCATTCATAAATTGTACTTTAAGTGATTAATAGATATAAAAATTAATGGCATTTTGATTGTATCTTAATTGTATTTCTTGCAACCTGTATAAGGCGGTCACCCTGTATTAACTTGGCCACTTAGCCGTTTCCTGAGGGTGACCACTTATACAGGTTTCACTGTAGTAACAAAAATAAATTCACATTGGTAAAATGTACCAGCGAAAATGAACGAACTTGTAATTATTGAAAGTTCTCTCTACATGTACCTTGTATTACAAAGTACACCTACTGATACATGAGTTCACAACAACTGCTAAGTTAACATACTTCCATGGTTCCAAACAAATCTCTTATATTCTTTCTTTGGGGAAATATCCTCATCATCCTTAAGGCTATCATCTTCAGAACACACCAACATCTAAAAAACGAAAAAATTCTCAGGGTTATTTGACATTGGAACAGATTCTATTTATCAGAGGGTGCCGACTTTGATAAACTATAGGTTATGTAAAAGTAGCGGTTGTTATGATATAACCACCAATAAAATATCAGGTGAGCTTCTGCCTGAACAATATCTTCATGTGTAAAAAGAACATGTCATTTTTACACATAAAAATACCATTTTGCTATAGTAACAATAGATTTCGCCTAAAAATGAAATGGTTTGGAATTTCATTGGAGTTGATATAGCAAATAGAACATTACATGTAATGGTCACTTGGGAAAACTAAATTTATCTTCCTGTGTTTAAATTATTTCGCTTGTTTGCTATGCTCACACTCAATGAAATGTCTTGTCAACTCTCCTCTTCGTATCTTCACACAGCCATGTGATGCCCTCTAAATAACAAACTTTCTGTGATAATTCTCGTATACAGTATGCTGCTATGGAACTTTACAAAATATTTGTTGCATGCCATGGGTCCAGAGTACATTACACTGATTGAGAGGCTTTTTATTAGTCTGAAACAAAAGAGGTCTTCATTCTGTCACCCAAAAGAACTGCCTCATAATAAGCCACCTTCTCCCCAACAACCCTTGCATGTTATATAATTTAATACTTATCTGACTAAGTGACAATCAGCTATAAATACAAACTGCATATGTCTTATTTATTTCCATACCTTCTCTTAAATGATACTGGTAATTTTCTTGGTCAAATTAGAGCGTACTAGAACAGGATTCTTGTAACATGGGTAATGACAATACAGAGAAATCCTTAAAACAAATGACACTCCTTGAAAAGCCAAAATAAAGTAACTGGATGCATTTGAAATTGATATAGACCAGAAGGCTAATTATGTCACAAACACTTTCCATTTATGATCTTTGCAAAATTCATTTTGTCCATTTTGAAAACAAAAGCCCAGAGAACAGTATGACAGGGTTGACAAAATTGCGTAACCCTGCAAAATTTAGCCCTCCTTACACCATTAACCACAATTTTTTTCTGAGATTTATATTCAATAAGCAGTTGTCCCAGTTTCACTGTAAATGAACTCAACTGAAAAAGTTTTTCCCAGTAGTGTTTCTACCAGATTGTTTTCAACCACTTAACCCCTTTAAGCCCTAAGTGTGAATTTATAGATTTTACTCTGGATAACGCCAGACAATTTTACTCGTCATAGGGAGACTGCTTAGGGCTTAAGAGCCAATGTCGGAAAATATCGAGAATCTCAAATCAGTTCCAAAAATTCGAATTTTGGCTGATACCACCCAAACATCCCTTTGGGGGAACTATTTCAAGAAACGATATTAAGAAATCCCCAAGCGCTTTACATTTTGAGAATTTTAGAAAAGTTCCAAAATTCGCAAAAAATACATTTTTTAATTCGGGAAACGGGTGCAAATTTCAACATATTTCAACGAAATAGTACAAGCGCGCAAACGCTCCTATTGACTTGATATTACTCATGTATTTAGCAGACATCCACAGCTTCAAGACCTCGTAAAAAGGTTTTGCAAAATAACTATTTTAATATAGTTTCTGGCTTTTATTGTGTGCGCTCCGATTGTCTGTTGTTTTGGTAGTCAAAAGTCGATCCTGGTATGTCACAAATTGAAAAAACTACTATACCAAACGAAAGAACTGTTATTTTTTTAATTACACCTGAAGTTTTAGCTCTGCGAATTTAAACACGTGCGAGTAATAAAATTTCAACTTGTGCCCCCAAGTCGCATGTCCGCGACAAGAACGGGAATGTAAACAAAGGAATACATATGCAAATCGAGGAGAAAATCATACGGAAGTTATGACTTACCACTCAAAGCGCAAAAAATTGATGGAATTCTGTTACCTTAACAGGTATTTCTATCTGAGAGACTAATAAAACGAAATTATCCGTCCAATAATAATAAAAAAGCTATAAAAAGGGCTGGAGGGCTAGTGTCATGAAGTCGCCTCGGATGCATCGGAACTCGTGTGTATGGTTCCAGCGGTAAAAAAGCTTCTAAAGAAGCTTTCAAAATGCACCATGGAGCAAGCAAACAGTGTCAGTAAAAATAGACTGGTATTTCGAGGTATGATAGAAATGAACCATTGTAAGTTTATTTTTACAATTAAATAAAATGACAGAGGAGCGCCGGCTATCGACAGTTCGATTTTAAATGGTCCGTCCCTTGGCTATCGTACTCAATGCTAAGTCCCAAAAAACCGAAACAAGATTCAACGAAATAAAACATATATTACAATGATCTTTAAAAAGTATAATGCTAACTTGAGAATTAGATTTCCTGCATCGCAAAGTTTTAGTTATGTAAATATCAGGGATGTTTACTTACTGATCTTATGTCGTGTTACATGCTCCAAGTTCCACAGGAGAAGAGTAAAACCCTCCGTCTTGTTTATACATTTCATAAAAAAGACTAACTTATTTGTTCCTCGCGAAGCGAGGCCGAAGGCCGAGCGTAGCGAGGTTACTAATCGTGTCGGTTCCGGTCAGACCACGTGGCTCGCAAGCCCGAGTAAATCGAGCCGAGAGTTTTTATATATGTATATATATATATTTATATATATGTTTATATATATCTATATTTTAAAGGTGTCCGTTCGCAGGCCAGGTTACCTGGCAATAGTAACGCACTTGAGAACGCTGAATTTCCGCCATTATTCGGTGATGCCTTTTTGAAAGTAATGTAAATTTTGTGGAAACCGATTTCACTCGTCCTGGAAGTACATCCCAGCAAGGTGATCTCCAAGATATTCAAGAAATATTAGCACGAGATCGTCGCCGAGTAAGTTCGAATACCGTGAAAATCAACACGAGGAAAGCACGACTCAAAGCAGGGATAGAGAAACGACAGCAGGGAGAATAACAACAGCCAAGACAACAACTGCTCGCTCCAGAAAAAGGCAAACGAAACAGCAGGGAAAAGGACCAGGAATTCAATCAAGTTAGTTTTGAATTTGAATGTGTTATTGATAGAAATACAGGACATGAGTGAACGATTACATAACGAAATATATTGGTGTACTACATTTAGCAAAACGACTTAGAAGGGACACCGAGTAAGAACGACTTCAACGATTGGAGATGTCTCTGGAAAATAATTCTATTAGTCTAAAACCGGAATCGGAAGACGACCAACAGATTACAAGAGAATGTAAATAGGTATTTTTCATAATAAAACGATAGCGTTTCCAGTTTGAAGTAATTTCCAACACAGAGAGTTGCAGTTGTTATAGCAATCATTTATAACGATGTGATCTGATATCATTGCAACAGTGAAAATATTGTAAATTTTCTTGATCTAGCAGTTATGTTAAACATTTTCAACAGAATGTATACCCTGTGTCACTATAAAGTACTGGTTCTGCAATATTATCAGTGATCAATGTGATCATTTTAAAATAAAGCAAATGCGATTACTGAATTCTGAGTAGTATTTCTCTTTGCTATATATATATATATATATATATATATATATATATATATATATATATAACGTGATCTATTTAGTTTCCTAAAAACGTGATCTATTTAGTTTCCTGCAAGAAATGTCGTTTACAGTACGTAGGATCAACTACCACCGATTTTCGGGTTAGGTTTCGTAACCACAAGTCTGCTATGCTCACAAACAAAACCACTTGTGAGGTAGCAGTACATTTCAATAAAATTCCACACTCCTTGGATGATTTTGAATTCCAATGCATTGATCAGGTGCAGGCCCCTAATGACTTAGACGAGATCGATAGGTTTTTAATTACGAAAGAGGCTTATTGGAGTGCTCAACTGTTTTCTATGGCTCCCCATGGCTTAAATAAAAGAAAAGAATTTCACTCCAAAAACAGAATTTGTTATAATTAACTTTCTCTTGTGTAAATATGCGTTTGCGCCATAAAGCAGTCCAAAAGCCCTTCCTTGGATTTTGCCAGCTCTTTGGGTGTTAGGTATGCTCAAAGGCCCTGCCTGGGATCTTATTACAGCTTATTGTTTAAGGGCCCCTCCAGGGATTTTGTTGTTTGTCAACCCTTTAATGCTCCAAAGGCCTCGATTTGGGATTTTGTTATTAACCCTGTCCAGCGTAAACGTAGGTTTCTTCTGCATATCTTTGTAAACTAGTTTTCCCGTAATATTTACCGCATTGCAAGAGTCCGTTTTATCTATTTTAACTATTTTAGTTTTTAGGTTGAATTTAACCTAGTTCTGCAATTATCCCGCTTTATAATGTAATTTATGCACAGCATTGTATCTTTTTCGTTTGGTCTATTAATTATCACCCTGTATGACGTAATTTATAGTACAGCATTGTATTTCTCGTTTTGCATTTTTTTCCCTGTATTGTATTAATCACGATGTATTAATAGCACGATAGTATTTTTCATTTCGGTATGTAATCTCCCACACTGTAACCGTATTTAAACTTAGTTTCCGTCCTTTTTCTCCTGTAACTGACGAAGGTCTAAGACCGAAACGTTTTTTCTATTAAATTTTTAACTTTTTAACTTTTTTATCGTCAGAAGTTGTCCGTCCTTGCTTTATCTAACGTTTTTAAATTCATTTTTGTGGTGAGGCTTGGACTGTGAATCTTCATTGATCCTCCTGACGCAGTGGCATTCTTTGTTGGCTTGAGGCATTTTATAACCGTTTTTAATATTTGATACTCCGCTCTCATCCGCCTTCGAATCGTCCGTCCTGGTTGATCCAAAGATGCTACGTCTTAATTCTATAGTCAACATAGCTGCTTTTGTTTGGAACAAGCTCTCCAGATATCAGCACCATTGTACTTTCCTTAAACGTTGTTTGGATCGTAATGTTATTCCTGTTGGCTTTAATTTTCATTTTCATTTGGCTTTGAACATTGATGATGTTAGTCTCAACACGTTTTGTAAACACTCACTTCAACGCACATCGAGGGACATTTGCAATGCGGTTTTACGTGCTTCCCACGAGAAGGTTAACCTCCTTCAACGGGAGCTCAGACTTCACAGGGAACAGTTGTTTTCGAAAGTTAACTATGGCACAGCCCTTTTCCTATGGAACGGTCTCAAGAGTGAAAACGCCTCTCTACTTCACACCCTGAAAGAACGAGAAAAGCGCAAGTGGCTCAAGACTATTCCTCTTGATCCTGGATTGGATTCACCCATCGCCACTGACAATCCATCTACAGTCAGACGCATTCGAAGGTACAATAAAGGTGCTAGGATTTCTAGGAAGCGCCAGCGTTTTCGTCAAAGGCGCAGATTGCCAAACCCCGTCAATACAGAGCATCTACAACAGCTAGATCCCGTTAACCTTTCTAGTCAGCCTATTGGAGCAGACCAGGTTAACTTGCTCCGAAAAGGACCTTCCTTTTGCCCCACGCCCAAAGATATCAACTGGCAGAGCGTGTATGACGATTTGGAGATCTTTGAAGCCCGATTACGGACGGCAGCTTTCTTTATGGACACCAATCCGGATGGCGACCTTCCAACCCCTAGCCATCTACCTCGTGTTCCGAAAGAAAAGAAATGGAGACCTCCTACGTCCAGGTACCCTGAACTTGAACTTTTTTTAGCTAATGTAAGGCGTGATCTTATCAATCCTGAGAACATTAAGCAACCTAGAGATAATCTTTCGCGAAAAGAACGCGTTGCCCTTAAGGAACTTAGAAACTCTAACGTAGTGATTCGGATACAGGACAAAGGTTCCCGTTTTGTTTTAATTGATGATAAAGAGTACGAAGAAAAAATGCTTGGTCAGCTCAACAACCAGCTGCACTATAAATCTTTGCAATCAGATCCTACCTCGAAGCATTTAGCGTTAGTAAGTAGTTGGTGTTCCAAATGGCTTGGAAAGGGTGAGATTTCCCCCGAAATAGCTAAGTGGGTTTTAAATAAGGAAGCGAAACCAGGAGTTGCCTTTGGGAACATTAAAACGCACAAAACGGGCAACCCGTTAAGACTCATTACCTCTTGTTGTGGTACGGCAATTGAGAACTTGTCGGCCTTTACCGAATTCTATCTGCAACCACTTGCTCGTAAATTACCATCATTTATTAAAGACACCACGGATTTGCTTAACAAAATAGGAGATCTTAACACGAGTGGCCCTTTTCCAACTGGCACCTTACTGGTTTCGTGGGATGTGGTTTCAATGTTCCCCAACATCGACAACAAACTTGGTCTTACTGCAGTTAGGAAAGCTTTGAATGCTAGGGAAAACAAAATTCCGTCCACATCTTGCATACTAGAAGCCGTAAAAATCTGTTTGAAAAGCAACCATTCTGTTTTTAAAGAGAATTTCTTTCTTCAGATTCATGGTACGGCCATGGGTCCAAAAAATGCATGTAGTTATGCCGATCTAGCCATGGGTGAAATTGATCTTAAAGCTAAGTTTTCCGGTCCGATAAAGCCATCCTTGTGGTGGCGTTATCGTGACGATGTCTTTGATCTTTGGCAGCAAGGCCTTCCTGCCTTACATCAATTTACTGATTATATCAATTCTCTATACCCTACTATTAAATTCGAGTTAGTTTTTTCTGAACGTGAGCTTCACGTACTTGATCTTACTTTACATCTTGTGGAAGGGTTTATTAGAACTGATGTTTATTCTAAACCTACAGATAGCCATTTATACCTTCCACCCTCTAGCTGCCATCCCAAGCATGTCTTCAAGGCTATTCCTTTTGGAGTAGCGACTAGATTGAAGAGAAATTGCTCTGAAGAAACTTTCCTTGCCGAGAGAACAGTTGAGTACAAAGGTTATCTTGTTAATCAGGGTTATCCCCCAAAATTAGTTGACGATCAATTCTCCAAAGCCTCCACCATTTCTAGGATTGATTTACTACGGCAACGCGGAAAACAATCGAGGAAATTATTTCCATTTGTTCTCACATTTAATCCTAACTTGCCTAATGTGAGTAGCATAATTAGAAAGCATTTGTTGATTTTGCAATCCAACCCTAAATTGAAAGAACTTTTCCCTCAAGGCTCTATCATACCATCTTTTCGTAGAACAAAAAACCTGAAAGAATTATTAGCACCATCTCGTTTTAAAACCGCCGATGAGGGACAAACAATTCAGCCAAACAATGGCTGCTTTAAATGTGAAAGAAATAGATGCGATCTCTGTCGAAATTTCTTTGTTGAATCTAAATCATTTCTAAGTTTTAGAACGTGCAGAAAATACACCATTCATTCAAGGCTTTCTTGTGATTCTAAAAACGTGATCTATTTAGTTTCCTGCAAGAAATGTCGTTTACAGTACGTAGGATCAACTACCACCGATTTTCGGGTTAGGTTTCGTAACCACAAGTCTGCTATGCTCACAAACAAAACCACTTGTGAGGTAGCAGTACATTTCAATAAAATTCCACACTCCTTGGATGATTTTGAATTCCAATGCATTGATCAGGTGCAGGCCCCTAATGACTTAGACGAGATCGATAGGTTTTTAATTACGAAAGAGGCTTATTGGAGTGCTCAACTGTTTTCTATGGCTCCCCATGGCTTAAATAAAAGAAAAGAATTTCACTCCAAAAACAGAATTTGTTATAATTAACTTTCTCTTGTGTAAATATGCGTTTGCGCCATAAAGCAGTCCAAAAGCCCTTCCTTGGATTTTGCCAGCTCTTTGGGTGTTAGGTATGCTCAAAGGCCCTGCCTGGGATCTTATTACAGCTTATTGTTTAAGGGCCCCTCCAGGGATTTTGTTGTTTGTCAACCCTTTAATGCTCCAAAGGCCTCGATTTGGGATTTTGTTATTAACCCTGTCCAGCGTAAACGTAGGTTTCTTCTGCATATCTTTGTAAACTAGTTTTCCCGTAATATTTACCGCATTGCAAGAGTCCGTTTTATCTATTTTAACTATTTTAGTTTTTAGGTTGAATTTAACCTAGTTCTGCAATTATCCCGCTTTATAATGTAATTTATGCACAGCATTGTATCTTTTTCGTTTGGTCTATTAATTATCACCCTGTATGACGTAATTTATAGTACAGCATTGTATTTCTCGTTTTGCATTTTTTTCCCTGTATTGTATTAATCACGATGTATTAATAGCACGATAGTATTTTTCATTTCGGTATGTAATCTCCCACACTGTAACCGTATTTAAACTTAGTTTCCGTCCTTTTTCTCCTGTAACTGACGAAGGTCTAAGACCGAAACGTTTTTTCTATTAAATTTTTAACTTTTTAACTTTTTTATCGTCAGAAGTTGTCCGTCCTTGCTTTATCTAACGTTTTTAAATTCATTTTTGTGGTGAGGCTTGGACTGTGAATCTTCATTGATCCTCCTGACGCAGTGGCATTCTTTGTTGGCTTGAGGCATTTTATAACCGTTTTTTATATATATATATATATGTATGTATTCTCTGATTGAAAGGTTTCAATAATATTGTGTAGAGACAAGTTTCATAGCCTTTTCACAATGGGTCAGTTTTACCTTAGAGTGCAATGACCCCCCCCCCCCTGATAATATTGCTATCTAGAACCCCTGCTTTTTTTTCACAAATGAAATGTTAATTCAAGCCTTAATTTGCAAAGTTAGACATAACATATTAACTTTGTTACTTTCTGCCATTTACTTTATTTTTATGTCAAATATCAATATTTCATAACAACCACAACATGCAATTAACCTTTTACATTGGAAAAACTTTATAAAGAAGAAAATAAATTTTGTAATGCCAAAATGTTTATGATCTTTCTCATATATTCATTGCAAGTGTGCTGTATGTAGTAACAAGTGTTTCAAGTTTCCTAAATGCCCTATGCTTTCAATAATGATTTTCCACACAAACTTTCTAGACAAATGACTGCACTAGATTCTAAGCCTTTAAGAAGAAATGGTATTGTTTGGAGCTGTTTTGATTACTACCACCTCTGATAGAAAGCCTATTAAGAAGATTTTTGTATTGCTTTTAGTAGTAGAGTAACAATAACTTTACCAAGATTAAGACATGAATCCCACCCCATAAAAATATATTATGTTTAACATAAAAAATATAACAATAATAATATCAATACCAGTAATAATAATAGTAATGATAATAATAATGATAATAATATAATGATAGTTCTTCTCGTTACTATATGTCATTGGTTACAGTTCAATACCTCTGGCTGCCATGACTTTTTCGATGAAATACCGTCCTTATATTAAATCTTTCTTCTGCAGTTTTTATAATAGAAATTTTCATATATTCAAAATAATGTACTATTCTATGGTTGGGTATGGATATTTTGCCTGTTTCTGTAACAGCACAATTAAACTTTCATGTGGTATATACTTTTGACTGATTGATGTTGATTTCACATTATTTTTTTACAGGAGTACGTAGTGCAGCAATCTTTTTGAACATATTAAGATTTCAATAACTCTTTCTTACATGTATTGTTTTTATGATATGACCTAAAAATAGCACAACCACATACTATACAGTGGGCACTCACTATTACCAAACCTTTATTCAAAGCTTTTGTAGAATCCAATTGTTTTACCCCCAATTTGTTGATATGGCATCTCTTTTGAGGGAAGAGGAATTTTTCTATCTACCACTGGGGGTACCATTGCAACTGGAAAGAGTACACACATTAAAACATGCACTATTCATAATGCTCTCAATTGTGGTTACCCGGGAATGAAATAATGACTGCAGTAGACAATAAAATATCTAATCAGAAGATTCTTCTTACAATGAATCTCATGCAATTATAACCAAAAAAACATAAACAAAAAATAATTGGAGCGTTCAGCTCATCCTCTGTGTAAGAACATATTGTGTTCAAAAGTGATGTACAACAAAGAAGACAAAGCAGTAGAGACTAAGAAAATAAAACTAAAGAAAAAAAACACAGGTTTTTACACCGTGGTAAACACAAGCATTCATATCAACTCTTCAAGATTTCACCTGCAAAAGATTTACAATCATTTTCAATTTGTGTTAAGTGAATATTATTGTGATACTTCATCGACTCTGTATTCCCTGTCAAGATAATAAATAATTTTACTTCTATTCCCTCTGGTGCAATCTCAGTGGCAGTGAAAGAGCTAAATGAAGGTCAATTTTTAAGCACTGTGTTGAGCGGTATACTGATCTTGTAATTTGCACCAGGTGTCACTAATTGTGTACCAAACACAGCATAAGAAATAAAATAATGGGGATTACGCTAATATAAAAAATAAAATATATAATATAAAAAAAAATAAAGAATAAAATATGAAAGCATTGTGACTTCTTCAAAAACTAGCTTCGCGAGGTTTTTGCGGGAGTCGTATTTCTAGTTTACTAGAACTATAGATAGGGAGTTAATAATCCTCCCATAAACACAGAAAACGAAGAAGCCAACTCATCTCGTTTTTTGGTGTTGTGTTACCTGTCACATTTTTCAAGTCACGTGTTTTGCTGTACACGGTTTGTGAAAATAAAATACAAGACATATTATTCCTCGCGAAGCGAGGCCGAAGGCCGAGCGTAGCGAGGTTACTAATCGTGTCGGTTCCGGTCAGACCACGTGGCTCGCAAGCCCGAGTAAATCGAGCCGAGAGTTTTTATATATGTATATATATATATTTATATATATGTTTATATATATCTTTATTTTAAAGGTGTCCGTTCGCAGGCCAGGTTACCTGGCAATAGTAACGCACTTGAGAACGCTGAATTTCCGCCATTATTCGGTGATGCCTTTTTGAAAGTAATGTAAATTTTTTGGAAACCGATTTCACTCGTCCTGGAAGTACATCCCAGCAAGGTGATCTCCAAGATATTCAAGAAATATTAGCACGAGATCGTCGCCGAGTAAGTTCGAATACCGTGAAAATCAACACGAGGAAAGCACGACTCAAAGCAGGGATAGAGAAACGACAGCAGGGAGAATAACAACAGAAATCGCAGCCAAGACAACAACTGCTCGCTCCAGAAAAAGGCAAACGAAACAGCAGGGAAAAGGACCAGGAATTCAATCAAGTTAGTTTTGAATTTGAATGTGTTATTGATAGAAATACAGGACATGAGTGAACGATTACATAACGAAATATATTGGTGTACTACATTTAGCAAAACGACTTAGAAGGGACACCGAGTAAGAACGACTTCAACGATTGGAGATGTCTCTGGAAAATAATTCTATTAGTCTAAAACCGGAATCGGAAGACGACCAACAGATTACAAGAGAATGTAAATAGGTATTTTTCATAATAAAACGATAGCGTTTCCAGTTTGAAGTAATTTCCAACACAGAGAGTTGCAGTTGTTATAGCAATCATTTATAACGATGTGATCTGATATCATTGCAACAGTGAAAATATTGTAAATTTTCTTGATCTAGCAGTTATGTTAAACATTTTCAACAGAATGTATACCCTGTGTCACTATAAAGTACTGGTTCTGCAATATTATCAGTGATCAATGTGATCATTTTAAAATAAAGCAAATGTGATTACTGAATTCTGAGTAGTATTTCTCTTTGCTATATATATATATATATATATATATGTATGTATTCTCTGATTGAAAGGTTTCAATAATATTGTGTAGAGACAAGTTTCATAGCCTTTTCACAATGGGTCAGTTTTACCTTAGAGTGCAATGACCCCCCCCCCCTGATAATATTGCTATCTAGAACCCCTGCTTTTTTTTCACAAATGAAATGTTAATTCAAGCCTTAATTTGCAAAGTTAGACATAACATATTAACTTTGTTACTTTCTGCCATTTACTTTATTTTTATGTCAAATATCAATATTTCATAACAACCACAACATGCAATTAACCTTTTACATTGGAAAAACTTTATAAAGAAGAAAATAAATTTTGTAATGCCAAAATGTTTATGATCTTTCTCATATATTCATTGCAAGTGTGCTGTATGTAGTAACAAGTGTTTCAAGTTTCCTAAATGCCCTATGCTTTCAATAATGATTTTCCACACAAACTTTCTAGACAAATGACTGCACTAGATTCTAAGCCTTTAAGAAGAAATGGTATTGTTTGGAGCTGTTTTGATTACTACCACCTCTGATAGAAAGCCTATTAAGAAGATTTTTGTATTGCTTTTAGTAGTAGAGTAACAATAACTTTACCAAGATTAAGACATGAATCCCACCCCATAAAAATATATTATGTTTAACATAAAAAATATAACAATAATAATATCAATACCAGTAATAATAATAGTAATGATAATAATAATGATAATAATATAATGATAGTTCTTCTCGTTACTATATGTCATTGGTTACAGTTCAATACCTCTGGCTGCCATGACTTTTTCGATGAAATACCGTCCTTATATTAAATCTTTCTTCTGCAGTTTTTATAATAGAAATTTTCATATATTCAAAATAATGTACTATTCTATGGTTGGGTATGGATATTTTGCCTGTTTCTGTAACAGCACAATTAAACTTTCATGTGGTATATACTTTTGACTGATTGATGTTGATTTCACATTATTTTTTTACAGGAGTACGTAGTGCAGCAATCTTTTTGAACATATTAAGATTTCAATAACTCTTTCTTACATGTATTGTTTTTATGATATGACCTAAAAATAGCACAACCACATACTATACAGTGGGCACTCACTATTACCAAACCTTTATTCAAAGCTTTTGTAGAATCCAATTGTTTTACCCCCAATTTGTTGATATGGCATCTCTTTTGAGGGAAGAGGAATTTTTCTATCTACCACTGGGGGTACCATTGCAACTGGAAAGAGTACACACATTAAAACATGCACTATTCATAATGCTCTCAATTGTGGTTACCTGGGAATGAAATAATGACTGCAGTAGACAATAAAATATCTAATCAGAAGATTCTTCTTACAATGAATCTCATGCAATTATAACCAAAAAAACATAAACAAAAAATAATTGGAGCGTTCAGCTCATCCTCTGTGTAAGAACATATTGTGTTCAAAAGTGATGTACAACAAAGAAGACAAAGCAGTAGAGACTAAGAAAATAAAACTAAAGAAAAAAAACACAGGTTTTTACACCGTGGTAAACACAAGCATTCATATCAACTCTTCAAGATTTCACCTGCAAAAGATTTACAATCATTTTCAATTTGTGTTAAGTGAATATTATTGTGATACTTCATCGACTCTGTATTCCCTGTCAAGATAATAAATAATTTTACTTCTATTCCCTCTGGTGCAATCTCAGTGGCAGTGAAAGAGCTAAATGAAGGTCAATTTTTAAGCACTGTGTTGAGCGGTATACTGATCTTGTAATTTGCACCAGGTGTCACTAATTGTGTACCAAACACAGCATAAGAAATAAAATAATGGGGATTACGCTAATATAAAAAATAAAATATATAATATAAAAAAAAATAAAGAATAAAATATGAAAGCATTGTGACTTCTTCAAAAACTAGCTTCGCGAGGTTTTTGCGGGAGTCGTATTTCTAGTTTAGTTATTTCTTTTAAGGTAGTCACCTGCAAAACATCGCACAATTGTCAATGAATTAACGTTGGCACGACAAAAAGAAGGACTGTGCAATCAAAACTAACAGAATCTCCTGAAGCACACAAGCCATCTCCCTTTAAATTTTCATTAACAAAAATATCATCGTCTATTCAGAATTTCCCGCTGCATCTATCCTCTGAGAAATGCATACGGTCCTTGGAAAAACACACTCTTATGGATCTTGCGAAGCTTGGCTATCAGCAGGTTTTAGAAGAGGGTGTCGGTGTCGTGCCAACCTTAATTCATTGACAATTGTGCGATGTTTTGCAGGTGACTACCTTAAAAGAAATAACTAAATAATATGTCTTGTATTTCACTCTGTCATTTTATTTAATTGTAAAAATAAACTTACAATGGTTCATTTCTATCATACCTCAAAATATCAGTCTATTTTTACTGATACTGTTTGCTTGCTCCATGGTGCATTTTGAAAGCTTCTTTAGAAGCTTTCTTACCTCCGGAACCATACACACGAGTTCCGATGCATCCGAGGCGACTTCATGACCCTAGCCCTCCAGCCCTTTTTATAGCTTTTTTATTATTATTGGACTGATAATTTCGTTTTATTAGTCTCTCAGATAGAAATACCTGTTAAGGTAACAGAATTCCATCAATTTTTTGCGCTTAGAGTGGTAAGTCATAACTTCCGTATGATTTTCTCCTCGATTTGCATATGTTTTCCTTTGTTTACATTCCCGTTCTTGTCGCGGACATGCGACTTGGGGGCACAAGTTGAAATTTTATTACTCGCACGTGTTTAAATTCGCAGAGCTAAAACTTCAGGTGTAATTAAAAAAATAACAGTTCTTTCGTTTGGTATAGTAGTTTTTTCAATTTGTGACATACCAGGATCGACTTTTGACGGTTGAAGTTGGGCGTTATTTTGACTACCAAAACAACAGACAATCGGAGCGCACACAATAAAAGCCAGAAACTATATTAAAATAGTTATTTTGCAAAACCTTTTTACGAGGTCTTGAAGCTGTGAATGTCTGCTAAATACATGAGTAATATCAAGTCAATAGGAGCGTTTGCGCGCTTGTACTATTTCGTTGAAATATGTTGAAATTTGCACCCGTTTCCCGAATTAAAAAATGTATTTTTTGCGAATTTTGGAACTTTTCTAAAATTCTCAAAATGTAAAGCGCTTGGGGATTTCTTAATATCGTTTCTTGAAATAGTTCCCCCAAAGGGATGTTTGGGTGGTATCAGCCAAAATTCGAATTTTTGGAACTGATTTGAGATTCTCGATATTTTCCGACAATGGCTCTTAAAGGGTTAATATTCCTTATGATCATATATAATGGCAAGTAAAGTTAGGGGTCAAAAATTAGATTGGACATTTCTGTAACACAGATAGACAGAAAGACAGATTAACAGACTGATAAACAGGTAGAATAGAATAGAAATTATTTTAATCACGGCAATTCTGTTCAAAAATGTACAGTCATTGGATTTTTGTTTTTCACAAAAGCCATGAACCATAATAAAACACACTAAAATTATGTACAATTCTACCAAGACAGTTAAATTATCAAATAGAATATTTACTACAGAAATAAGTCAAGACCATTATGCAAATTTAGGTTAAGGCTTGATAGAAAGACTGAGATCTTCTAATTTACTCTTGAAACATCTGATGGACTTTATACACTTCATATCATTAGGTAAAAAAATTCATAACTAAATAAATAAAGCTGTTCCATTGATCACGATGTTCTATGATTACATACAGAGGACCCAACGTTTCTTGAAAATATTTCCTTTGGATAAACTGGGATGATATTGTTCATAATTTTGAACATTATTATAACCTTTTGTTTGTTTCTCCTTTCTCTAAGATTAGACCAACTGAGCTTGTTCAACAATTGATCTGTGGGCATCAGTTAATGCGCCCCTGTGATAATTCATGTGGCACAATTTTGCAATACCTGAAGTTTATTCATGAGGTGGTCACTGATGTCATCCCATACAATGTTTCAATAATCAAAGTAAGGCTCAACAATACACTCACAGCGAGTCAAATTGTAGGAAGCAGCAAAGGCCTTTATCTTTCTTATGATGCCTATACTAGAAGAGACTTTCTTGCAAACATTTGAAATGCGAGATTCCCATGTCAGGAATTCATCTAATTCAACACCCAAACATTTACTACCATCTACTCTTCTAAGTGTGATCCCATTTATAGCAAGATCAAGTCTTTGGGTGAAAGTTGCCATTCTTTGTCTTGACCTGACTACCATGCACTCTGCTTTAAGAACATTCAGAGTCAGTTTATTTGCTATGAACCATTGTTTCAAATGTTGTAAGTCAATGTTCATATCAGGAATACTGCAAGCTATACAAGTCATATTGGTATCATCTGCGTTCATTTGTGCAGTAGCATAATCAGTATTATAATAGGGATCATTTATATAAATCTGAAAAAGGAGTGGTCCACATTTTAAAAGGGGACTCCACATTTTAAAAAAGCTCTCTGGGAAAGTGTGCCGTTAACATACACTGCTTTGAGATCTACTTGATAAAAAGGATTTAGACCACTCTAAAGCGTGGAAACGAATGCCAATGTATTCTAATTTAGTTAGTAATAGTTCATAATCTACCATATCAAAGGCCTTTTTGAGATCAAGAAAGACAACACCACCAATCAGACCCTTATCTGTGTTGAAAAACCACAGGTTGGTCAGGTCTAAAAGAGCCGTTACTGTTGAGTGGAGCGATCTAAATCCAGACTGACGTGGGCTTAATATCTTAAATATTTCTAATTTGATAGTCATAAATTTGTTCATAAACTAACTTTTCAAAGAGCTGGCACTATAGCTAACCGATAGATGGAAAAGACAGACAGATAGATACATAGATACATAGATACTTTTATTTTAACACGGTATTTTATCAAATTAAAATAGGCAATATATTAAAATTTGTTTTATACTATCGTCTTTAAAAATGATTGGTATTACATTACCATATATTATACTAAATTGTACTAATTGCAAGAACCTTTACTGTTGCTGATAGTGTAAACCATCGATCAAGTTTACGCAAAAAGTTCTTCAGGGACGTTTCATCTTTTAAACTATTGGGTAACCTGTTCAACAACTTGGCTCCAGTAAATGCAAAGCTATTTTTGAAGTAGTTTGTGTGGGTTTTGGAGGCTCAAAGTTTGTCATGGACAATCGGAGTATAATTATGGTCATGGAACAAGGTACCTGTACTATATGTAACCATTTCAAAGAGGTATTGAGGTGCTAGAACATAAAGTATTTTAATAATAAAAATAGCCTTTTGGTGCTTTCTCATCGCTTCAAGGTCTTACCACCTGAGCTCTGTAAGAAGGTTGCAAGACCTTTTTACATTATTTTTGCAAGTTAGCCATTTGGGTGACACATTTCATCCCAAACAATACAACAGTATGTTAAATAGGGCTCTTTTACTGACCTATTAAAAGAAAAATTTTCTAAATTTAGTACAGGTTGAAGCCTTTTCAACATGTGCAATTTTTTGCCTTAATGCTTAACATGTGATCTTCCCAAGTTAGGTTTTCATCAATATTGATACCAAGGCATTTCACACAGCGCACTTTTTCCAACTCAGTATTAAACAAGGAAAGTGCTATCCCACCCTCGAGACTAGCCACCCTCTGTCTGGAGCCTATAACCATAAAATCGGTTTTTAGAATGTCCAGGGTTAACTTGTTTACAGAAAGCCAAGACACTATTCCTCTGAGATCTTTGGCCATTTTATCTTGCAAAACAGGCAAACTACCACCTAAAAATGTTAGACTTCGGTCGTCAGCAAGTAACCTCACCACTCCATAGTCAAGGCTTTTAGAAATATCATTAACATAGATTAGAAAGAGGAGTGGGCCTAAACTAGATCCTTGTGGAACACCACGTTATTATGTTGAATGCCAATTTCACACCATTAACATAACAAACTTGTTGCCAATTTGTTAAGTAAGACCTGAACCAATCAACTGCTGCTGTTTCTACACCATAATATGATACCTTTTTCAAGAGAATTTCATGGTTAACAGTATTGAAAGTCTCTTTCAAATCCAAAATAGAGACTCCATTTACTATGCATGTATACCTTTATATTGTAGCTCCACTCATTGGTCATCTCAATTAGGGTCATGACGGTTGAATGAAGAGCCCTAAATCTGGACTGGTGTGAGTAGAGAACCTTATTTTCGTTGAAATACGCATATAACTGTTCAAAGATAAGCCTTTCAAAAACTCGCACAATTGTTGGCAATACTGAAATCGGCCTATAATTATTTACATCCTCTCTATCTCCCGATTTAAAAATTGGCACTACTTTTGCCATTTTCCACTAGAAGGGAAAACACTTGAGGAGATGGACAAGTTACACTGTAAATACATCTGTTAGGTTTTGGTGGATAATAGGCACAACCATTTTCAAGATTCTGCTCAATATTTTACCTGTCACCTTTGAAATATTTAGTCCCCTCAGCAACTTAAACAATCCTTAACAACAAATTGCAGTGCTATTGATGACATCAACACCATGTTTTACAACTTTCTTTGGAATGGTAAAGGCAACAAAATAAAACGTGACGTCATGATAAGTGACTATGAGGATGGAGGATTGAAAATGATAGACTTTAAATCTTTTATTAAAGCATTTTAGTCAGCTTGGGTTAAAAACACTTAGTGACAACTTTGGAAAATGGAAGCTATGCTTTGACTCAGAACTTCAAGAACTAGGTGGTCCTGAAATTTTCAAGGGAAATCTCAACAATTACCCGCTATGACATGTCAAAATATATAAATGTATCTGATACATTCTTAATGGAAATCCTGCATATATGGTCAGAAATTAGTTTTGATGATAGTGTAATATCTCTGGACAAACTTCTTCCCTTAAACTTACGGCAAAACTCTCTCATAAGAGTAGGGAATAAACCAGTTTACTATAAATCATGGTCTTCAAGAAGAGTCCACAAAGTAACAGACTTAATGAAAGACAAGAACAGTTTTCTGTCTTTCTCTGATCTTAAAAAACATTTTAGTATTAAAACAAATTTTGTTACCTACTACGGTGTTGTGTCAGCTATCAAATCCCTAAAAAACTTTAACACTCTGGGTGGCTCAATATTTTTCAAATAAAAGCTGGAGTCATTCAAAGTCAAAAAAATGCTCAGGGTTAATGTTACCTTTTCCAGTTGGAATGGTCAAGGCAAGATTTGAGCCAATTGATGCAAAAAGTTTATTTAAATGATTTACTGGCCAAGGGGTGTTCACAAGAGTGGATTTAAAATTTACTTCTCAAAATGCTTGAAATTTCTTGATTCAACAAACCTTGTTGGGCCCCTTGCGATGCCTACCTTTCTTATTACACAAACAAGATAGTGGTCACTAATTGATAGCGGGTAAACCCCTATATGCATTAACTTTTCTTTTGTGTTGGTAATAATAACCAGTTAGTTTGGTTAACACCTGATTAACTAATCAACATTGTGAAGTGTGAAACTCGTGAGGATTCAATACAAAATTACAATTCAAGTCGCCAATAATGTAAATTTCATAGTAATTGGAGTTTACTTTCTCCAGCAATAACTTGAAATGCCTAAACGATTCAGGGTCTTCTTTCTGCGGTTGGTACCATGCAGTGAAAAGGAAAGGTTTTGAGTTAGATTTCTGACTTTCTAGGGGGATCAGCTCAAGATTTTCATCTTCTAATTAATATAACCTTTTAAATGATCTTGTGTCTCGTATATATATGTTACAGTTAATTTTTGTTTTCAGTTAATTTTTATTTTGAACTAGATAATTTTTTTCTTCCTAGTTAGTTTTATTTTTAACTAGGTGATATTTTTTTTAACAAGGTGATATTTTTTTAACTAGGTGATATTCTTAAACAAAATACAGGTCACAGGTCATTGTTTTACCAATACAGAAAGTATCCTAAACATTCATTAAAGCTAACCTTGGGACTCATTAGACCTAAGGTTAGCTTTAATGAATGTTTAGGATAATTAAATTATTTCTGTATTGGTAAAACAATGACCTGTGACCTGTGTTTTGTATCTACCCAAACTTGACCTAGAGGTTGAAACAACTTGACCCAGGTTGAAAAAAATCAACCTAGTTTTAAAAAAATAAACTACCGTAAATTAAAAAAAAAAATTTCACCTAGTTAAAAAAATAAACTTCACCTAGTTAAAAAAAGCTATCTAGTTCAAAATAAAAAATAACTGAAAACAAAAATGAACTGCAACATATACAAACCCCGCCATCCTGCTTGTCCTTATCTCTACAAACAATCGTACAGCCATGCAGAGAAAGCATTTGATCGTTTTTGTAAAGTTTTCACTCATTGATAGCTGATATGTTAAGAGGCTGATGTTCCATTAGTGCTCTAAGCTTGTCAATACATGACATTGTGGTTAAATGAAGTAATTATGTTTAGATAGATAGATAGATACATATATATGTATATATACTGTATATAGATGGAAAGGTGTGTTTATTCAAATCTCTTGTAGCTGTTGTGCTGAATTACAGGCTAGATCAGTAGCAAATATACATGAAATGGGGATAATCAAACAAGTTGATAAAGTAATTTGTACCACCATTAGGTAAAAGAGGGGGTGCTGATGTTTTGAGCGTTAGCCCTTTGTCATTTGCACTGATGAAGGGCTAATGCTCAAAATGTCAGCACCCTCTCTTTAACCTTGTGGTGGTACAAATTAATATGTCTCTATAAACTTGTTTGATTATCCCAATTTCTTGTGTTTCAACTCCCCACCGACGTAGCACCAGTTTCTTTAGAAACTATCCCAACAAACATACATGATTGGCTATAAACACATCATTTGGTACATCTTTTACACTTAAAGGCTACAGTAAAACACCTCAAAGCCAAGATTTTATGTTCATACCTGGCAGATATCAGCCGTCTTGTACAAACTTCTGTTGTCCACTGTTTTGTGAGACTCTATTACACATGGTAGATCAACCATCTATTCAAATCAAAAATAACCTTCTCTAAATTACCAACCTATCAATTCATACCATTTTTTGATGAAATAAATAGAGGATATCTCCCTAATTTAATGCCACATAATGACACATAGTTCAGTGTAAGTGAAACTTGCTCGTTACAGCGATAACCAGAATACTGCCTGTCTAGAGAGAGTGGGCAACAAAACTTGACCAAGATACTAAGACACATGTTCTCTTCACAAATATCACATCATGCCCATACTACAAAAGAAGACAAAGGACAGAAATAAGAAATTTGGATTGGCTAATTACCAACAAGTCATAATTATCCTGTTTACTCATTATACATGTGGATTACACGTTTGCACGTGATCTGGGTCTGATACAACAGAAACTTTTAGGGAATGATTTCCGTACAGGTCCCTACTTCACTATGCATGCTGATGCTGTCTTGTCTGGTGTAATGCACGTGTAAATATTTCTTGTGTTCGAAGAACGAAATAGTATAGTTACAGAATGCATAATGAAGTAGGGACCTGTGCGGAAATCTTACCACTTTTAGCAGCACATTAACCTTCTTTATGTGACATCGCTTTATAGTGTTTAAAATTTTCAGATATTAACAATAACAACTATAAAGCTCGTCTGACTATAGAACGGAAAAGAGAGGTTTGGTTTTATATGTATGTATTGATGAAAAGACCTACACAAAAACTTAATGTTATATGACACAAAAGTGCTGACCTTGGCTGACAAAGCTGCTCCATCTAGCCTTACTGTGGCATGTCTGTAATCTGCTGTTAAATTGGTGAAGGGCAAAAATTACTTTAAAACCGACAAAAATCGAAAAAAGAAACTGTGTTATTTTTAATTTTCTTCGTTAAATTCTAATGATCATACACATTACCACGCATAAAACGTGGGAAAAGAAAACTGAACCCCTGAATATAACAACACCCCCAGTTTACATTAACAATAATAACGTTAACAATGTCCTAATTTGTGAGGAAATATATACCTTGAAATTCAATGGAAAGTCTGTCCTTCAAGGAACCACTTTGTATGGCATGCCGTAGCGCAGGAGCATAAACCTAAATAAGAAATACCGGTAAATCAATTAATTTATATGGCAGTGGATATCTTTGGATCACCCACTGGCACACCAGCACAATAAGGGTTCATTTCTTTTATTATGTTCCCTGTAGAAGAAGGGAGCCAGCTATAGATAACGAGTGGAACAAACTCGCATGAGGACCACCAGCACATTGGCTTTTATTGTGAGTTTTAATCACTCACCTGTGGCACACGGAAAAGAAAATGCCTCTCTAATTCACCACCATCAGATCCAAACTTTGACGACATTTCGAACTGATTACTTTCTACTTCAACTCATTCCGTATCTGACTCGAGACACATGTCTCCTCCAAGACCTCCGAGTTAGTCCTCCAAGCTGTTGTGACTGTCGCTCTGTACTTCGTTGGACAGTTCGCTGTGGACTTCGCTGTGTTCTATTCTGTTTGGTGGTCAGCGATAGTTGAGATCAGCGGCTGATTTCATCTCTCTGTGCTCGCTGACAGTCGTGCTCGCCTAAAGTACGAGACATAGAACCTTGCTCAGAAAGATCGACAAACATGGGGCGATCTTCAAAGGACAAGAGAGATATCTACTACAGACTTGCTAAAGAAGAGGGTTGGAGAGCTAGAAGTGCATTCAAATTGTTGCAACTCAATGATGATTTTGATCTTTTTAGTGGTGTTAACCGTGTAGTGGATTTGTGTGCGGCTCCCGGGAGTTGGAGTCAAGTTCTGAGCAGAAAGTTAATCGAGGAAAGGCCAGAAAACAAAGACAAAGTGAAAATTGTTGCTGTTGACTTGCAAGCTATGGCTCCTCTTCCTGGTGTATTGCAAATACAGGGAGACATTACTAAGGTATATGTACTGAAGGATTGTTTTAATGCTTTAAAGTATTTGGTATTTGCCTCTAAGCAACATCCAGTATTATGATATATCGAGTGACAATCATGGTAATCTAGCCTCCATTCGTTTTAGCAGTCGTTTAATTAAGGGCGATTTTTCATCAGTTTTGTGCAAGAAATATTTTTTTAATTAATCCACCATTGATTGAATTCCCATTGTCACTGACTATTTAATAGGTGCATTCTATCAATCAAGACTTACAGTATACCAGGGTAATTAAAAGGTTAGACATAATAAGCAATTTAACTGAATGGTATGTACATGTAGCCTGAAAAAAGAACAGGCTGGAATAGGATTCAAACACATGACCTTCTTAATACTGGCATAGATTTTTTCCAGAAGATAATAACAGTAAACTTACACACCATGGAAATGAAGAGCAAACAGCAGGATGCATCTTTGCGTATAGTGTATCTTTCAATCAAAAATCTATTTTAACAGTTCAAAACTAGCTTTCAAAAAAAGTCAAAATCCTGAACATTCTAAATGGTTGAAGTGCATAGGGTGGCTTTTCCTAATTTGACATCATTTGAATCATGTAGAAATATATAGTTTCTCTATATTTGTTACTCATGTATTAGTTTCTAGATCAAAGAAATCAGTATTGAGTTGTTGAATGATGCAAATTTGAATGCAGTGTCATTACATTAAATGAAGGCATTTTTGGGTTTAAATAACATTAAAATATATTTAATTTTTTGTTTTGAGGTTTCCACTGCTCATGAGATTATCAGCCATTTTGAGGGTGAGCAAGCTGATTTAGTTGTGTGTGATGGTGCACCAGATGTTACAGGACTGCATGACATTGATGAATACATTCAAGGTCAACTCTTGTTGGCAGCCGTGAACATCACAACACATGTGCTCAAGAAGGGAGGAAACTTTGTGGCTAAGATATTTCGAGGGAAAGATGTCACTCTTCTGTATGCCCAGCTGAAAATCTTTTTCCCCACTGTTAATATTTGTAAGCCACGAAGCAGTCGAAATTCAAGCATTGAATCCTTTGTTGTGTGTCAGAATTACTCCCCACCAGATGGCTATGTACCAACAATGTCCAGCCCAATGATGAGTGCAGAACAATTTGAGAGGTCAGTAACAGGGAGTCCAAACTCACAAGTGTAGACATAAACAATAAGGGTTTGTAAGGGGATCTTTACTACACCTGGGGGGGAAACTTGCATATGAAATGGGTGGGGATGCTCATTGTCTCACTTAAGGGTGTAAATTTTGGATTTTGGTGTCACTTAGGGTGTTCTGGGCAAAATGCCATTATATTTAGCTGTGAAGGTCTCATTTAGGGTTGCACATGAAGGAATAAAATTTATAATATGTATTTAATATGTATATTTTAAATTTATTTTATTTACTTGATTCATATAATCAAAGTTTCCTGCAGCATCAATACCGAAAGAAGACTTTACGGTCTCTTTTAGGGGTCAAGAATGCTTCAAAGTTTTAATTCAAAATTTCTGACGAGCGTCCCCCCCCCTCGGCTTAACTACTGATACCTGATACCTACCACAGAAGCACTCTCAACAACTGAAAATTTCACCAAAATATTTGGTTATGAGGCGCAACCTAAACTAAGGGTATGTACTTTTTCAAGTTCGCTTTGGTGAAAACAAAAGGTTCTTGAATTCTCTAATAAGCCTCTTATCACGGATGGAACAAAAGAAACAATTCCCACCTTCAGTATTTAAAAGAAGAAAAGTCACTCGTCTTGATTTATGGTCATGGTGTCCCCAAGACATAACGCCCCCCCCCCCCCAACTAAAGGACATTACGCTCTCTGTGATTAAGATATAACGCCCCCGATAGAAAGATAGTTACAAAACACCCGAGCTCCAAACGAATGGAAAACGATAAGCCTATAATCAATCTAAAACAATAAATTATCTTTCATATAATCGATCGTCAATACCTGATCTAGTATAGTTGGTCCTAGTCTTCGCGCAGATCAAGATGAAACAATGTTCGTCGCGCTTGTAGCGCTTCACATGCGCAAGTAACAGAGCACAAAATTTAATCTAAAAGTATTTTATTTGATGCTCTATCAATAGAATATAGCTAATACTGTGTCGTTGTTTGTACCGTACGAGTTACAAAGGACACCAAAGATCGGAGTTACACAACGTTTAAGTTCCTGTAAATTGAAGCAGATGAAGAGTACACACTCGCATACGAGACCCTCGAGCGGACTAGTGCCCAGGACCTAGATATAAAGCAACATTGTTTCAAATACTGCGTATATTATCAATATACGACAACCAATCGATAAAAAGCTATGCACAGACATATAAGCGATTGCAAAAATACCTCGACTTATATGAGCTACGGTAAAAAATGAACTACTTAAGCAGTTTCCATGGGTTCACCGGCGTGATAAACCACGGGGGATGTTGGGAGAACACAAGGAGAGCTTGTAAATCACGAGCCGTAGGTTGCTAAAATAAACTGCCCCTTTGTTCTATGGGTTTACCCGCACAATAACCCATAGGTTTTCGACCAATCAGCGCGCGCGTGTAGTATCTGAGTTATTTTATAATGTGTAATAATATTATTTTGACATAAGACTGTTCGACTGTTCTTACTTAATGACTTATCCTGCTGGACCTTTCTCCCGCTTCGTATTCTTCCCAGAGTTTAAAAACCTTAATAAGACTGGATCATTCGATGGGTTTTCCGTTGTACCTTCCGAAGTTTCCTTTCTGTAACTAGCCTGATGTGCAGTGAGGTCAATCTGGCTTCCTGGTGAAGTAGCTGATCAGTAGGTACAGGGGCATCTGTGTCTTATCTTCCGCACTCCGATTCAGGGCATGATGCCACCATTTGGGCCATACCTGACTGTCGATCCTGATCAGTGTGCATGGCTGGTTACTAGTTGGGGGCGTCATGTCAGGGGCCTTTTAGCTGGAGGGCGTCATGACCGGTTTCCCACGTCTTGGTACACGAGTCAGAACTCACAGGAAACAAACTAATCGATCCTTTTTTATGTTCATAAACATCACGTAGGTGTTTGAATGTTCAGTTGCACAACTTCTCTCCGATATCATTCGTCAGTTCAAAAAGCTTATAAGCCATAAGGATTTTACGGTCGTGTAAAGCACTTGCCACCGCACGTACGATTAACTTGAAGGTGGAAGTAGTAGCACAAAGCCCTTGACAACATCAGAGAAATAGCTCGAACTTCAGAATCCATGATTTGGATACAAAGGAGACTTGCACTAACGGACAGCGGTACTCGTGTGTTCACATTACGTGGTCGGAGCCCGCCAGTTTGGATTTTGCGTTTTCGTTTGTTGTTGTAATACACATCTTGGTTCTTCGTCCTGTCCTCCCTGAACAGGCGCTTGATAAGAAATGGCCCTTTTGACAACCGCCAAACTGAATAAAGTTGAAGGCCGATAGTTAACATCTTATTTAGACCTCTTTGGTTATATGGCAGGCTCAACTTTCCAAAACATTCCGGTAAATCATTTTTTATTACACTTTGCCACATTGCAATGAATCTACATTTAATGATCTAAAGGTAATATACATATCGAGGAAACCTAAAGAAACCAGGAGGCTTGTACAAGGATAGGTTTCATTCCAAAACAGAAAGAATTCAATATCACCTAATATCTAGCAAGATGTTTAGGCGTGAAACGAAGAGGAAATAAAAAAGAAAAGGCAGATGTTAATAGTCGTTGATTAAGAAATCTGTTACCTTGTATTTAAAGGACATCAGAGTTGAGGTGTTTTTAATTTGAGAGCTAAGGGTATTGACAAATTTAGGGCCTTGAAAGGTTATAGGAAACTGTCTTATGTTTGTCCCGCGGAAAGGTGGCCGAAAAACAAAACCCATCTTGTGTTGTAACTATGGACATTGTTATTAACAGAGAAAAAAAGCGTAAACTTTTGCTTGAAAACACTTGAGTTTATAACAAATTTATAGCGATTAAGTCAACTATTTGAGAGAAAATGCTGCGCCATACAGCCGAATAACCACAATATTTTAAGTCAAAGTGCCAATTGAAATCCCTTGCCATGTCTAGATGTCTTGTTTACTATGTTTCCTTATCTTTTTGCTGTTATAATCGAAACTTTGATGGGTTAGACCTTTAAATATACAAAAGATGCCGGGGTCATACAATAAATTAGACTTAATGACTTGCGAACATTGCAGATTAAGCTGCATCTTTGAGTTTCGGAGTGTGACAGCAGTTTTAGTTGGTACTTTTATTCTCCTTTTTCAGCCTTGATGGAATTAACAGAATCATTGTTCCTTTCGTTGCTTGTGGTGACCTGAGTGCCTATGACTCGGACCAAACTTACCTGCTACCAGCGAACAGTGAAGAAAGCGATCACAAGTCACTATTACCTACCCAAGAACCAATCAACCCACCTTACAAGACAGCTTGCTTATTGAAGAAAAGTAACTTACTGGCCTCTGAGCAAGATATTGGAGATCAAGCAAATAACATTTGACGAGACTTTCAAAGGTGATGATGTGTACTTCATCGTAAAGGGGACACCGCCACCAAAACCTAGGAAAAAGCTTCCAACCTTCCTTGGAGTGGCTGCCTATTTTTTTCTTCTTTTCATCCTCAATCTAGCTGACTCCACGCTTCCGTTAGGGAACCTTCTGAAAGAGAACGTTGACTTCATATGAAAACCAACAGACTCATAAGTATTGGAAACACTGACACAATTCATTTATCCTTAAGTTGTTGCATTAACCAACTCTGCTCTACGACAAAAGACTGATGGCATTTGCGTTGAGAACCACAAACTTTTCCAGAGTTTCGATATGCGAATCTTGAACGAAGCCGAGAACTATTGGTGATTGTGTCTACCAGCGAAATGTTGCACGTCAAACTTTAATCATGTCACTCTGTGGTCAAGAGTGATTCAGAGAACGTAGCCAACCTGACCCCCACTGAAAAAAAGTAAATGGTCAGGTGTGTACAGCTGGCTGCTTTTACCGTTTTACCGACCAAAACACGTTAAACACTTGGTTATTCAGCTGAAACGTCTTGACATTTGGGTCCGCGGATGACACGTTACAAAGAGTGTAAGGGTCGACACACACGAGGAGACCAGTCCCTGAGACTAGCCCCCTGAAGAGTTTACACGAAGGGACTGGTCGCAGGGACTGGTCCCTAGTAGTGCTTACACGCGGAGACCAGTTGCATTGGGAAGTAGTGAAAACTGCGACCAAACGGTATCATTCTTTCAATCTGCAGCTTTCTTTTGAAACCAAAATTATTAAAATAGCAGTGTAGCATTTACCCCTTTCAATCCCAAGATTTGACTAGCAATTCTTTAAAGCTACTGCCATACATTTGTTTTTAATTTAGTTTGGAGAATTTGGTGTCAGATCAATTCATGATTTCAGAGTTGATCATTTCTATAATTCTCATTAACAGTTCGCCATACATTGCACTGTTGTTTTATGGAAAAGTTCAGCAAAATTGTTCAGTGCTTGAATTGTTTCTGATTCAGTTCGGATATAAGCAGAAAATAATGCTTTCATACCGATCAGATGTTGGTAATACAGAAACAAAAGGGGTGAAAAGTCGATTAAGGTCTCCAGTACTCATGTAAATTATTTCAAACATAGCTTGGAAGGAATTGTGGGAACTTGTGATACCGATATGTGATTGGTTTATTTTAATTTGTTCGTAGGGTCTTGTCCCACAACAGTTCACACGAAGCGTTTTGAGGGGAAAGTCACAGGAACTTGTCCCAAAAATTCAAACCAGTTTGAATTCGTGGGACTAGTCGCAGGGACTTGATTTTGTGGCCAAAATGGCTAGTTCACATGATGGGACTTGTCCCCGCGACTTGTTGCATTGCAGGGCCTAGTCCCTTCGTGTGTGCCGACCTTAATATTAAGATGTTCTTACAAACAGCTACCTTTGCTAAAACTCCAATTAAACATGCCTAATATTTTAGAACCTGGTTCAAGATAGTGCAAGAAATCCTTAACTATTTCGGTCAGGCGCGAACGAACCAATAGCCAGAATTTCAGACGTAAACCACGCTCTTTAAGGCCGTACATACCTATATAGTCTATAAACGGGAGTACCAAACCCCCTCCCACGACCGAGACTGTACTACGAGATAAGGCAATATTATTAATTTTCATAGAGTCAACAGCATGTAGTTTTAGATGGGTTGCCAGGGCAGCGCGGTCTAATATACCGAACACGTGCACTAAACTGACACGTAAACAGCCCGCTTTAATGAAGGTGGAGGAGTCAGTTTCTTTAGTGTTGCGTTAGTGACAAATTTAAACACACAAAAGGGTTGACAATGGAAGTGTATCATACCACAATACGATTTAAGAAGAGCTGACGCTGGTACAGCTTACAACATCAACTCGTGTGATAAACCATTTTTGAGACCCAATCAAGTGCATTCTTCGCGCAGCTCAAAAAATTCAGCTGTTTTTCAATTTGTAGTCAGTTACACAAATGATCCTTTTGATTCTTAATATCAGTGCTGACTTCAACTTTCTCCATTTTCCCTCCCTCAAGAATTAGAATTGTGGCACGAAGTGTACCTTCCGTGTCTTTCCCAGATTCTTGTCTTAGTGGGTACCATATAGGCTTAGGTTTTTGCACGTTCCGTGATGCCTGTCAGTGGTTGTTCATTACAGGGTCCTCCTCTCGCCCAATTACAAAAGAAGAAGCAAACGTTACAGGTTTTTGCCCTGGTAAGCGATTAATAACAACAACAATAATAATAATGATAATAATAATCAACTTTATTTAACATAACACCTACGTTGATAACTTAGAGGCCCTCTTCTCTGTATTTACTCACCCAAGGAAGCAGTCGATTCACCAGACACAGTGTCGGTGAATATGGACCACTGGGGAATTGAAGCTCCTCTGGGTTAGCGGATTTAGACCCCTATGCATTAGACCGCTTTCCTCGCTATTGAGTATTGACGTTGCCAGTGAACTGAGATTACCTTAAGACGAATACAATTACAGTTGACTCCCAACTATTATTATTTATTCAAAATTCAAGTATTTCTTTTTAGCCAATAAGCTAGCGCGTCAATGATCCAAAATCTAGCTGCTATTATTTAAGTCCGCAAGCGGATTCAAAATGGGGTGGACTAAGTATAGGAGATGTAATTACTGGTGCCAGTTACACCCAAGTAGGAGGTCGAGAGACGGGGGGGAGTAAAAATGCCTCGTTTAATCTTAGAACAACGCAAACAGTACGCAGCGAGATTCTGCACAGATGAGGGGAGGAATATGCTCCTGCCACTGAAAGGTGCACCTCTGTGGGGATATTGTACACCCACGAGCCCATCAATATGGTTTACTATATAGTCTGAATAACTTCTCGAGATAGGGCGTGTTTCGAATTTCCTAATATTTTCTGTGAACAGTTACTTGAAAATCACTTCTTAGTAGAGAGTAAGCAACCGAATCTTATAATACACTCCTCTTACAACGCCTGCTGGGCGGTAAGTGTTGATCACTGATGGGGTTTGTGTGTATTATTTGGTTTGTTATGTGTGCATATGTTAAGAATCACATTGCCCTTTCCAATTCTTTAGCTTTCTGTGAAAGCCTTTCCCGCTTTCCGTAGCCTGCTATCATGATTGCTTACTCAGTAGTGCTTCATGTTTATTCGTGATAAAGAATAAAGAAAACAGAAGAACGTATAAAGACTATAAAAAGAGTTATAATTTCTTGCCGCGTGGGCGTGAGAGAGAAAAGAATGTGGGAGTTGAGAAAGGGAAGTTTGAGGGGAAGGAAATATAAGTGGTTGTTTACGCGAGAAAGCTCGCCCCTGCATGAGTTCACTAACCGGAATGACTATTTGACTTCGTTTCGTGTTTACATGATATCATTAAATACAGCCGGTAAGAATTGAACTCTTATAGACAATGCATGATTTCCAGATGGCTTAAAAACCGGGGTGAACTCGCCAAGGTATCACTCCGTTGTGACGATAACAGAGCCACCAGAGGGAACTGCACAAAGAACTCGCTCTTGTGTAAAAACCGCCCCAGCAAACATGTAAACGCCTACTAACGTGACGTGCTTAGATTCTGCTTCTGTGTCTATTCCTCTCAGGGATGTCATTTTTTATGGTCTAACTTGTGAAATTAGCATTTGCTTTCCGCGCAGACGCTGTTAACACATATTTTTTGACGAAACCAACGTCAACGTAAGTTTGCTAAACAGCACAGGGATAGCATTGTTCAACCCCTAGATATACGTGCTCCTGACAACGGTCACATAGATCAGTCATATTGGTACCATGCCAATGTTTCATTTCAAACGATTCAAACAGCTGGACTCATGAACCAAGAGGATCCGATCAGTTGAGACCACCGTAGATCACGTGATAACTCTAGTCAACGAAGACTGACAGTACACATGTCAGGATTACGCGCGGCCAAAGTCATGCAGTTCGCTGTACTATCAAAATGCCGCGTCAGTTCGCGAAAAACCTGCTACACAGTATCCAGTCTCAGTTCTCTTCTTCATTCATTCAAATCATTCAACTAGTTTTGTGTTGGATTACAAACGCGATCTGCGGCGATGACTACAAACATCCATTTGCAAATTAGAAAAATTATAAAATAAGAATTGTATCTATTTGGCAAACGAATATGTTACATACGCTTTGTCTATGGGTGCGTTCCTCCGGATCTGGATTTGTCGTCCGAGATCAAGGACCACGGCGCATCAAAGATACCGATGGTCCACCTGGGCGATGATCCATAAGTTCATTGATGCGCCATGATCAAAGTGATCTCGGATCACAAATTCAGATCTGGATCATACCAAAGGAACGCACCCAAAAATGTCCGGCAACGGGACAACTTTTTCATAATGCTCCTTGTCCAGCTGCTGAATTTTTTTTTTTTTAGTTATTATACACACTTTCGTAGGTAATCTTTTTAAAGCATGTATGTAGTTTATACTGAACAACGTCGGCTACCACGATAAAGTTCATATCCGTCCAGTAGAAAGTGTATAATTACGACAAACGTTCAACTGTCGGACACAAAATACTTAAAAAAACCTGTCCGGTTGCCGGACATGAGACATCTCGTATTTTTAAAGGCGTCCTATTCTAACTACTACGGCGTGCTCCATATGACATTGGTAAAAAAAAAAAACAAGCAAATTCATAAAACCGCGATCTTCAATCATTTGAATCTACTGTGACTTTTAAAAATGATGTAGCGTTGCGAAATGATGATAGAAACCAAGAATATTGATTGAGAAGTGATCAGTTATCGATATCAGTAATGATGTACGAGTTACGACAGCAGTTTCCGACTTGTGGACACTATATCGAAATGTCACGGTATAGTTTATAAAGCGTGACGAATAGAAAATAAACATACTATACCGATCGGAAGGAGCTAACCCGACGATTTGTTCCAATTAAAATGCTCGAAAGAGGCAATGCGTTTGGCGTGATGCAAGGAGGGGCCAATCAACGATCACAATTGATTACCTTGCAAATTAGTGAGAAAGTGACATTTGATATAACTTTTATTTTGAACGAGTGTTTAAAATCCCAACCACGCTGTCTACTTTGAAGCTGAGGATATTTTTTCTTGTTACCATCCTTTTAAAAAGAACCTTAGTTTAGGAAAATGAAAAGGAGTATCTCCTGCCCAAAAGCAAATATCCTCATAATGTGACAAATGACAACAAACATTCACTGACGCATAGTTTACGCCTTGCACATCCTGTCTGACCTGAAACTTTTCAGTATTTACTTCATTTACCTATTCCCCATTTCCTATAAAGCACCCAGTAGCAACATAAGTGACTTAATCATGTAATTCAAGAGTTTTCAAAGTACGTTTGGTATCAACTAGGATCGCCTGGCTTTGAACAATGATGTGGATCCTGATGAAACATAAATTTCTTCAGAAGAAACCCTTGTGACGTCACGGTATTGACCCGAGATGCTATTATCGAGTATGGCTGATGGTTGGCGACTGTAGTTGGTATGTAGAGAAGTTTTCTTCGCGGCGATTCCTTGAATATCTCTAGGTTTTCCCTAAGAGAGAAAATTGACAGTGTACATGGATGCGATTGCTGGTTTCCAAAGTGTTTAAATGCGAACTGAGGAGCATAATTAAATTTTACAATATGAACGACCCTGGTACCGGAATGACACCGCGACATCAAGCGGTAGTGGATAAAATACGACAACGTTTTGGTCAGTACAGAAAGCGTCACATCGATTGTCAGAATAAATATGCACAGTCTTTGCCAGCACGAGAGAGTATGGAACGACAAGAAGCAATGAGTCTTCACAAGCGTGCTCTCGATAGCCATAGCCGTCACAGGAACCTGATTAACATGAACGTTAAGGGAAGGCAAAATGATGTTAAGGGGAAAGGAGAACAGCCGCCAAACGGGCTTGAGAAGTCGACCACAGCTATCTTACAGGTAAAAAACCATAATTATGTTTGTTTTGATGCAAGGAAGGTGAACTTTGTTTTCGAACCGACTCATGCAGGCAAAGTATGTGCATAGAGTGTACTACAAAGTACGCTCTGTTGTTAACGGTGCTCGATTGTTTGATTTGTGATTTGCCCTCACACGTGTAAATTATTTTTTCACAATTTTACTAACGTTGTTCACATCCCCTCTGATCCTTCCAGCAGCAAATCTTGAAGCGGAAACGTGATCAAAGTTTGAACAATTCGCCAGGCCATTCGTATGCGGCTTCGAGTGATGATGGTAACCAAAACAGCGAGTGTTTGAGTAAGTATCAGAGACAAGACGATGTACATCCCTTGCGTTGTGGAGTCCTACTTCAGCCCCCAGCAACACAGCAAGAAGGCTCGAATGCTATGTCAGGTTCAGCTCATCAAGTTGATCCTTGTACAGCGACTTCAGGACATCCTACCACTTTTCCCGGAAGAAATAGTCCGTTCGTACGAGAAGGGCCTTCGCTAATATCAAACTCAATTGGGGGCCACGGCTCTGATGGGTTTTCGAATGGAACTCAACGATTGTCTCCATCTTCGTTTGCACCACCGGACTTTAAACAGGAGAAAACCGTAAGTGTTTCTTGTGAGGGTTCAACACATTCAAGCAGTGTTTCTGGCTCTGTAGTGAATGGTTTGGATCAAGGAACTTGCCCTGATTCCAAACTTAACTTACCTGCAGGCGAATACTTGCAGAAGGAATTAAAATACTTTGAGAGCGTTGTTAAAAGTTTTGCAGTAGAGAGCAAGTCGTCTGCTTCTCAGCAGCCAGTTCAGCAAGGGAATATTGTTGATGGATCTGCAATACCTGGCTGTGAAGAAGGGATTAGGAATCCAGGGCCAGATACCCAGTTAAGAGTGGGCCATCAGTCACAATCCCTACAACTACAAGAGATTGCTCGGCAGTCCCAGCTAGCTCATGTTCAACAGAGAGCAAGCCAAGCAGGACATTTTATGGATGGTCAAGTTCTTTCCAACTCCCTGTTTCAGCGACAACAACCACCCCAGTTTCCAATGGGATGTGTGTCACAGCCGACAACAGGCTTGCGACACCCCTATCCAACAGGAAAGTATACTGGAGCAGTTCCTCA
This sequence comes from Ricordea florida, assembly GCA_949710005.1. Lineage (NCBI taxonomy): Eukaryota > Metazoa > Cnidaria > Anthozoa > Corallimorpharia > Ricordeidae > Ricordea > Ricordea florida. The sequence goes on along the minus strand of OX453278.1, from coordinate 17,406,878 downwards.
AATGTCAACAGATCAAGCGCAAATGTTCCAGGATTACAGCCAGTCAGAGCCGAGTGCTAGTGGTTTTCCTGGGCAACTGCATTATCAACGGGCATTGTCATCTCCAGCATCACAGCAGTCATTGTATGGTTTTCCTGAGGACAGTCTTGCAACAGCTAAACTTTCTCACATGCCTTCCCAAGTTCAACCAGAACTATATACTCAGAAGTTCCAAACTCGCCCAGTGTCTCAGGGGCCCACATCCATGAGACCAGTTACTGCACTAGATGTAGCAGCAAGGTATGCCATATCTCGCTCTCGTGCACAATTGCAATATCAGCGTCAAAGCTCTATGCCACCTTTGCAGAGTCATACATTGGTAAACACGGACTTGCCATACCAGCAGCAGGTGAGGGGTTTCCAAGCAGATCAACTAGCCCTCTCAACTAATGCAGATTTGTCAAATTCGTATCACTACCAGCGACGAAACTCTTTCCCTATTTATCAACGTACCAATACTCAGCCTCATGGAAATTTTCCACAAGGTATGCCTCAAAACATGGTTTCCAGCCAAGCAAATCTTTTAAGGGGTGTTTTGCCAACTTCGTCCAGCATTCCCGGGGAGAGAGATAGTTTTCTTATGAATCCTAACATGGGTTTGCCGACATCAACTGCCGTGCAGACTGGACTTCAGTTTGGAGGGAGAACTCTCTCAGGAAATGTTGAATTGACTTCGGCAGTATCAAGGTCCCAAACTGTTACTGCTGTGTACAGGGGGAATGTTACTAGGCAGCAACATCAGCAGGCTCAATCAATGTTGCATCAGGGAACTGATTTTCAGGGATCAAATAATTCAAGGAAAACCACTGCTGATGGAAGCTTCTTTGCAGGGGCATCTGTGTCCCTTGGAGATATCAGTGATCGACACCCTTCTAATGAGCCTCACTACAGTGGCTTTTCTCCTCTGGGTGCTTTAGATAAGGCACCTTCATTTGCATCACTACTTGAGCAGTCGGCTATCAGCCCAGGTAACCTGGAAACCACCTACACAGGGTCGATACCTAATTTAGATTTACTTGGAGAAATTTTAGGTCAGTAAGACTAAAGAGAAAAACAAGATCACATTTTCATTTTAAAAATGGCTATAAATATCTATACATATATGGAAGGACTATTGCCATAATAATGGTTCTCTTACTTTGCTATTATGAATCATTACAAAACTTGTTACTTTGTCTTTTGTCAGATAGTTTTCTATCGAGTCACACTAAAGTTTTGGTATTCAGCATTGGCCACTATCATTAAAAATTTTAACTAGTCATAGAACTACATTTTTAAGGTAATATGTTTCAGAAAAGAGTAAGAGTACAAGTGGAGAAAAAATATTTCTTAGTTGAGACAATTAGTAGCTGATGGCCTAGAATCAGTGCCTGAATGCTAACAACACTTCACTATTCAATATTTTGGCATAGCCAAAGCATTCAACAATTATTATTCCGTATAGTACATGCAATAGAAGTTTAAAACTGTAAAAAATGCAGAAAATTATATGTTAGCTTTAATATAAATTGTGTCTGTAGACATTGAGTAATATGATAGTGATGTTATGTACAGTAGGAGGGCGGTGTTATACTAACATAGGATAAGTTAACACAGTTCCCCACTCTTCAACCTTAATTATAGAGGAGATTTCTGCATTGGTTATGGGATCTATTTAAAGGGTTTCTCCCAAGTCTGAGATGAACTCTACCATCCAAGGTTACTAAAGAAGTTTATATGTTCCATGTTATGAAACCACCTAGCTAATTGCAATGCAAAGATGGATATAATTTATAACAAGTGATTGTCCGGTGCTTTTGAAAGTCAATATTTCTTTCTCTCAAATGTAATCAAATACCTATCTCACCTCCATTTTACATTAGAAGTGTTGTCTTTTGTCTTTCTTTGGCTGAATCCTTTGTTCTTTTGACAAGGCCTTCCCATGAGCCTGTAATTTTTGAAGATGTTTGGTATAAAGGATTGCAGTTAATGGAATGTAATAATTCCTTTGTAAAGAAAAAGATAACAGGAAAATTACACTGTGGGTATTGTTCATGTGCAAAATTCACACTCAAGCAAAGGAAATCAGGTAATTATGATAAAGAAAGTTCAGCTTTGTTTCCAAAAATGGGGATCCCTGCTTCAAGCCAAAGAAACTGAAAAACTTGCAAGAACTGTTTTTCAATGACAGCTGTTGAGTGCTCAAGTGTAAACCCCCCAAAAATAAAGTGATAAGTGGAGCTGTAATCGGATAGTTCATACTATCTTAATGACCCCAAGATAGTTGATGTATAAGGTAGCCATTTCTACAACATGTTTGGTAGGAGTCAAAAAAGAAAATATTGACACACATCATTGCACACACATCATCTTGCACACAATTGGTTTGTCAGTCAATTGTTGGCCAACATTTGGTTCCAGGCACTTTTCACAACAGACACACACAAAAAACTAGGATCAAAGGGTAAATGCAGAACAAATGTTTTCAATGGTGATCAATTTCCCAAGATAAGTGAAAAGATTCTGATTTTGGAATATCACAATTCAATCTGTGAAAGCACTTAACTTGTCCTTCTATTGTGCAAGGCGTTTCATCATATTCAGTTGTCATATTAATGTATCTGGTAGCAAGTTCACCTTTTTTTCCATGTGCACAGACTCTCAGTCAGCATTGACTTCCTTTGTGTGTAGACTTCACAGAAGGCTGTTCCCATGTGCTATGATAATGGAATGATGCATGTTTTTTGGCACACTGTTTTTTGTTCTTCACATTTTTAGAGAAAAGAGCATGATTACTGAAGATGCCAGCTTCCCATTAGCTATTTCAATGTTGTGTGCAATAGATGTGCATACATTATAAAATGTAACTGGCAGCAGAGGAAAATTTAAGGGATCAGCATGTTTTTCAGGGCATACATTTGTAGGTGCAGCTGCAGTGGAAACTATTCTTACTCTTTCACACTTTGTCACTTATCAACTGATGAAATGCAGAAATTCTACAAAATGTTGAGATTCTCTGCAATATTGGGGAAGTGTGCAGCCCCTGTAAGGATACAATAAGTTCTTACTTTGTTTTTTTTTTTCTTATTGGAATAAGGAATCCAATTGTAAGAAGAACAATAAATTTTTACAGCTGTATGTATTAATTTTGAATAAAACCAGATTTTGTTGTTTTTTTTTATTCTGGTTTACCTTTGTTAACTGTCAGGAGTATTTTCTCTTCACAAACTCCATCTTTCTAATTTTTTAAAAAATACTTTTTCATAAACAAAATTGAGCCAGTTTTGTTGTTAACAGTCATTTCAATTAAAAAGGAAGAAAAGCTGACCAAGTCAGGTAAATAGAAGATTTCATACCAAGTTATCTATTTCATTGTAAGGTCATTGTACATGCATATAGTCACCCCTGTTGTTTGCCTAGATTATTACACAATTGAATGATAGTAAAGTGTAACCTGCATCATTAGAGCTTGTTGTGAAGTGTATTATGTTTGTGGGTTATCAACTTTTTCAACCAGTTGGGTATTTTCTTGATTGATGCAAATAGGCAATGATGTCAATTTGCAGTAAGATCTATAGACTAGTTCATAGTTTTACCTGTAAACCCATTAATAAACAAAAGTTACACAAGCTGTCGTTTTCAAGTCATTAGTTTATTATCACAAACTTTTAATGTTAATTAGCCACTGGTAGTATGTAAACCTTGCTGTAATGTTCACAGTTACCATTTTCCAAGGATGCATTTAATTGAATGACATGTTCATGTTGATCCTGAAGTGTTAAGTAACTTGATGACTTGGTATTCATTTCAGCTGAGGAGTTCTGATATCTGAAGAGGTGGTACCGGTATATCAAGAGGTACTTATCCTGGGATCTTGATGCCAGCACAATTTCATGGTCATCAAAATCAGTGAGCAGGATTTAGAACAAATTTATGTGGATCCTGAAGGCACAAATTGCTTTCATTAGCCATTATAATTTGTAGGGAAAATGTGCTTGACTATTAACTGTTTTGATCATTGGTGATCATTCCCCAATATTGTTGTTGTCAGTTTCCTTTGTATTAATATAGGATGTTTGCCAATATTGGGACATGAGAAGATATTTTAGATTGATGTTTCAGCACTTTGTACTCTTTGAGTTTTGAAGTTACAAACAAATCCAGGTTTTAAGACTTAGTTGTTAAAACAGATTTATGGTTCATTAGGTACCCATGTCTGAGATGCGAACAAATACAAACTTCGGGAATTTACTTTTGCATCCCTCGCCGAATTAGTTGAACGACATCTGACCCTATGATATTGTGCAAACAATGCGCCCTTCACTATTTTTGCCTACTGAGATCGGGCTCATCTCCGGTGTAATATAATTTATTCACACAACTGACGTAAAACAAAGGGCACAAGGCACTCTTAACAGTGTACCTAACCCTAAATAACAAAGAAAATGAATAAATTAGATTACACCGGGAACGGCCCCCAGATCTGCTAGTTGAAGCCGAGTGTCATCAACTGATCATGACCTCCGCTACGACAGTTTTTTGCTTTCGTACTGGATTAGTAACTGTCTCTCAGAGGTTGTTGCTACTATCATTTGTATGAAAGACAAACAATTTTCTAAGGATGCTACTGTAGTCTCATTACGTAATAATTCCAGTGGAAAGATTGCCCGAGGTCAAGTATTTTTATAACTGCTGGATCATTTGTCACGTTGTTTTTAACAGAGCATTTTGTTGACATAAAATGGCTTGAGACATCAGGCGATGCGTGCAAGACCCTCATTCATGCCTTCATTACTACAAGTATTGACATGTTTACTGTAGGTAGTGTCGGTCGACACTATCGGTCGATATATCGACCAACACTCGGTCGATATATCGGCCGAGTAGCGGTCGCCACTCGGTCGACATATCGACCGAGTGTTGGTCGAGCATCAGTTGAGTATCGATCGAGTGCTGGTCGTTTATCGGCCGATATTTCGGCCGATATGTGTGTCTCGTCGACACTCGACCGATACCTTATCGATACTTTACCTTACCGATTCGCGGTCGAAACTCGATCTCGGTGGTCGACCAAGTGTCGTTCGATACTTGGCCGACCAATTGTCATACTATTTTTTGGAGGTTTTTCTTCAGTTTTACAGTAAATTACATGAAACTTATAAAATAACGTGATATGGCTGCTTTAAATTTAGTCTACCGACATTGATCCATAACCTAGAACGACCGATGGCTTTCGAGATCTCTCAAAATCATTGGTAGTCCAAGCGTAATGTAAGACTTTTTTAAAAAAAATTATGGCAGTTCCGGACTGCACGTTCGACCTAAAAGAAACAATGAAATCATTAATTAAACGTAATTTGAGCGATTTTAGTTCATTTACCCCAACAGCATATAAATGGTAAGACCCAAGGAAGATTAGAATTTCCAGTTCACATGCAAGACTCTCTTTCGAACACGGCTTGAAAGAAAATAATACCATGAACTCTCCAGTCCTAATTTTCCATTCAAACTCTTATGCTGTATATTATGGACAGATAATTTTTCTTACCAACATGAACATATAACGAATATAACGCAGAAGTGTGATTTCTTTTGTCTGTGCAGGGACGGCGGAGCGTATTTTGAAGTGGGGGGGCTGAAACGAGCGCCGGAGACGCGACTTGGTAGGGGGGTCTGGGGGCATCCTCCCCCAGAAAATTTTGAAATCTAGAGTCTCGGAAATCGTATTTACAACATTCTCCGCGACATGCTTCTTGAAATAATTAGCCTGGATAAAGCGTAAAATGAAAGGTACTTTTAATGCTTACAGCAATATTTTGGAGGTTATTTCTCAGCCTTCCGGTCTCCAACGCTAACCTGCGGTTTTTTGACACAAGCTTCCCGTCTGTGGGAAGGAAGCACACGCTTAGAAAATGTTAAAAATACGTAAACGCGAAAAGTTTCCGACGAGGCTTGTATAAAGTTGTAGCTTAAACAAAATAAAATGTCATCCTCCTCAAAAGTGGGGGGGCTAAAGCCCCCCCAGCCCCCCCAGCCCCCCCGGCTCCGCCGTCCCTGCTGTGTTTGAGATTATTTTATCCAACAAAGTCGACTTCTACCCTAAAGGACAATGTAATGAGAACACGCCTTGTTTTAAGGTGCATTGCAACAGTTTCCAGCAGGACCCCGGAGTATCCGCTGTAAATATAAATGGCTCTGTGTAGACTAGCCAGATCTTCTCTCGATGGTGAAAAATAAGAACTGAGAACACATTAAAATTGTGAAAACTATGAAAATCCAGCATAATTGCGAGTATAATTTGTCATGTTTCTATTTTATGGGATAGGTGTCTCTCTTCCTAGTGGACCAGGCGTGGTTAATCGATAAGGCAATAAACGTCAGCAATCGATAATGAGAAAAGGTTCTATTGCTACCAAGAAAGCTCGCCGATAGTTCACCGATAGTCGACCGATAGCTCGCCGATAGTTCGCCGATAGTCGACGGGTAGCTCGCCGATAGTTCACCAATAGTTTACCAACACATCACCGGCACTATCGGCCGATACATGGACGCTCAAAAGAAAGAAATCGACCGAGTATCGGTCGACTATCGGTCGATACATCGACCGATACTCGACCGATACTCGACCGGCACTCGGCCGATATTCGACCAACACTCGCCCGATATGTCGAGCGAGTGTCGAGCGCTACTCAGCCGACGTATCGACCGAGTGTCGACCAAGTGCCGACCGATAGTGTCGACCGACACTACCTACAGTAAACATGATCCGGATTGACTACTGTAACTAGCTTCTCTATGGATAACCTAAATGTGTTTTACAACGCCTTCAGTATGTCCTGAACCATAGGCGTACGGGCGGTGAACCATTTGCTCAAAAATTCTTCCAACTTGCCCAAATTTTTACGAAACAGTCGATAAGACACGAGGGTCATATGATGCACTAAAATAGGCCTACATATGAAGTAGTAGCAAACCCCCGATTCTAGCGCAATACTTAAATTATTTAATTTTTTTGTAAATAAACCCACCATTCTAGCGCAATACTTAAATTATTTAATTTAATTAATTTTTTGTAAATTAAATTATTTAATTTATTTAATTTTTTGTACAGGCTTAAAAGGTTAGTTACCATATAATATATAATATGGAAAATCTAACAGTGAAAGAGCTGAGAGCCATTGCCAAAAATCGTGGAATCAAAGGATATTATCGAATGAATAGAGCCGAAGTTATCAAAGCTTTGGTAAGACCAACGATTGAATTTATTGATATGGAAAATCAAAATATGAAGGAGCTAAGAGCCCTGGCTAAAGAGCGTGGAATCAAAGGATATTATCGAATGCTTAAAGGTGATCTTGTCGAAGCTTTGGAAAGACCTATCAAAGCCCCCGGAAATAAAAAGGATTATCAAACAGTGAACCAACTTAGAGCCCTGGCTAAAGAGCGTGGAATCAAAGGATCTTATAGAATGCTTAGAGATGAACTTATAGAAAAGCTGGGTATAACCACCCAACAAACTAATGCTCTACCTGAAATTAATGTTCCAATTCGCAGACCTTCCAAACCCAAAAGAAAAACACATGTTCCACCAATGAAACATTTTGCACGCAAAGCTGAAAAGTTGGTAATGGAAGAGATTAACAAGTTCGTAGATAGGTTACTATATTATGTACCTGAACCTATCAAAACGACTTTAAATAAACAAGTAGAAAGACTGGGGGAAAGACTAAACGGTATATTTAACCGAGTTTTTAATAATAGTGAATTCACTCCAAAAGAACAAGAAACAGCTTTGAAAGGTTACTTGAAAACATATAAAATAGAGGGACAGAAAGGATATGATCCCAAATCATTTTTAAATAGGGCCAAGCCAAAATTCTTAGCTCTAATCGATAAACAAAAGAAACCTATCAAGGTAAAATCCATATTTACATGTTTATTCAAAAAAGAGAATCCTGCTACTGGTGTGATTGATAAAAGTTATGGATATTTTCATTCATTAATGGAAACAATCACAGAGGCAACAGACGTTTCTGATATATTCGATCAAATGTCAGCTCGTCAAATTGAAAAGTCTGAGAAATTTGAACACGAGAAATCTGGATGGGTGTTTGATAGTGTGATAGACCTTCGTATCCACATCAACCCCTTTGAACCATTTTCTGGAAGTTCTTATATTCCATTACCACCAAAATTAGCGGCTAAGAAGGCAATCATCAATGTTAAGAACGCGAATGATCATTAGTGTTTTAAATGGGCTGTGACTTCTGCAGTTTATCCTAAGAATAAAGATCCTCAAAGACTAAACAAAGAGATGAGGTCAAATTCAGAGAAATTTGACTGGTCAGGAATAGACTTCCACGTTTCAGCCGTTGGAACAAATCAGATTGATAAGTTTGAAAAACAAAACCCTTATGGGATTAACGTCCTTGGTTATGAGAATGATATACCAAACCTAATTAGGCGCAGTAAGAAACTAAAAGACCCAAAGATAAACTTACTTCTAATATCAAACGAGGAAACAAATCACTACTGCTGGATTAAGAACATGTCAAGACTGATTAATTATAATAAAGACGGTCACACTCGTTTCTATTGTGATAATTGTCTCAACTCATTCTATTCAGAAAAATCATTAGAAAGACATTGAATATTGCCTCAATCACGAGGCACTTAAGGTAGAAATGCCTATAAATGAAGATGGAAGTCCAAAGTATATTAATTTCAAAAATTATAATAGAAAGATGCAAGTTCCCTTTGTTGTCTATGCTGATTTTGAATGCTTTACAGAGAGCATACACACATGTTCACCAGATGAAAGAGAAAGCTTTACCAAGCAATATCAGAAGCATAAGCCATCAGGTTTCTGCTATCTTATCAAGTGCTTTGACGACAGCATATATACACCCAAGCTTGTATTACACACAGCCGAATCCCCAGATGAAGATATACCCTAGATCTTTGTAGAAAATCTAGAGGCAGATATTAAAGCCATTTACGAAAAATTCAAGTTTCCTAAGAATGTAAAAATGAGTGAGGAAGATAAAATAAACCACAAAAATACCACACACTGCCACATTTGTAAAGGTATATTAGGAGCAGACAAGGTTTTGGACCACTGCCACCTTACGGGAAATTATAGGGGAGCAGCTCACAACAAATGTAACTTAAATTGCAAGATTCCCAAATTCTTCCCAGTCATCTTCCACAACCTATCTGGATACGATAGCCATCTATTCATCAAGAAACTGGGAATATCAGAAGGTAAGATAAATTGCATGCCTAATAACGAGGAAAAGTACATTTCATTCACAAAACAGATTGTTGTGGACTCCTTTACCAATGAAGATGGAAAACAAGTGGATATTAAACGTGATATTAGATTCATAGATAGCTTTAGATTTATGGCAAGCAGTCTCGCTAGTTTAGCAAATAATTTACCACAATCTTCTTTAAGAAACCTATCGACTTTACATGGAGAGGGAATATCAAGAATACGAAAAATCAAACATGAAAAGAAAATCATTCGCAATATCTTAGACAATACCGATAATTTTGATGTTAAAACAATGCGAATGCTTAGAGAAAAGTTTTACCAACGCTTAAATCGTGATGCTGTCATGGATAAGAAAGAAATCAGTGCTTTTGTAGATGGAATTCTTCCCGATTATATCCAAACAGAAGAAGAAATAACTGAGTTAGATGGAATTCTTCCCGATTATATCCAAACAGAAGAAGAAATAACTGAGTTAGATGTAAAAAATCAAAGGCTACACCTATTGGCTAGGAAGGGAGTATTTCCATACGACTGGTTTGACAGTTTCGATAAACTCAACGCTTACCAATTACCACCAAGGGAGGCATTCCACTCCAAACTTAATGATTCTGATATATCAGAGGAAGATTATCAACATGCTAAAAAGGTGTGGGAAACCTTTGAGATGAAAAACATTACGGACTATCATAACCTATACCTTGAGACGGATGTACTCTTGTTGGCTGATGTATTTGAGAACTTCAGAAATGTTTGTATGCATAACTATGGATTGGACCCAGCATGGTATTATACTGCACCTGGATTAGCATGGGATGCCACTTTGAAAATTACCAAGGTGAATTTGGAACTCCTGAGAGACCCAGACATGCTACTTATGTTTGAGAAAGGTATTCGAGGTGGTATCTCCATGATCTCCACTAGGTATGGAAAAGCCAACAATCCATACATGAAGGAATATGATACAAACTTACCCATAAAGTATATCACATATCTCGACGCAAATGGTTTATACGGCTGGGCAATGACTATAAAGTTACCAACTCATGGGTTTAAATGGATGTCTGACAAAGAGCTAATAAACTGGAAATATCATCCATGTATATTGGAAGTTGACATGGAATACCCACACCACCTTCATGACTTACACAATGACTATCCATTAGCCCCGGAGCGAGTTAAGGTAAATGGGGTAGATAAGCTAATTCCAAACCTCAGAAACAAAACAAAGTACATAGTTCACCATGAAACGCTGAAACAATATTTAACTCTCGGACTAAAATTAACCACTGAAGGGGATCACATTCAAAGAGTCCGCGTGGCTAAAGTCTTACATCGATTTGAATACCCATCTAAGAGCTAAATCAACCAATGACTTTGAGAAAGATTTCTTCAAGCTTATGAATAACTCCGTATTCGGAAATACTATGGAGAATATCAGAAATAGGGTGGACATTAGATTAGTTACGAATGAATCGCAATCGCGGAAGCTAATCAAAAAGCCTAATTTCCATCATCGAAACATCTTTTGTGAGAATCTGATTGCTTTTCACATGAAGAAAACAAGACTTGTCTTCGATAAACCCATTTACTTAGGCTTATCCATTCTAGATTTAAGTAAGACTTTAATGTATGACTTTCACTACAATTACATAAAACCTAACTATGATGAATATGCAAAATTGTTATTCACAGACACTGACTCTCTTGCCTACGAGATAGAAACAGAGGACTTTTACAAAGACATCAGCCCAGATGTGAAAGAAATGTTTGATACCAGCAACTACCCCAAAGACCATCCATCTGGCATCGAGGTAGGAGCGAACAAGAAAGTAGTAGGCATGTTTAAGGATGAAGCGGGCGGTCATCAAATTACAGAATTCGTCGGTCTGCGAGGTAAACTTTACGCATACAAAATGGATGAAGGAGATGAAGAAAAAAAATGTAAGGGTGTGAAGAAAGCAGTTGTGAAGAAGAGCATAAGTTTCAACGATTATAAGAAATGCCTTTTCAATCAACAACCACAGAGGAGGAAGATGAATGTTATCAGAAGTCATCTACATGATATTTATACAGAGACTGCCAATAAGGTTGCATTATCACACGAAGATGATAAAAGGGTGATAATGGAGGATGGGATCCACACATTTGCACATGGTCACTTCAGAACGCTATCGGGCGGTAATTCAGTATCTTCAGGCACAACTTGAAGCTCCTCACGTACAAATCCTCGTCTCGGGCCTCCATCCAAATAGTATAATATCGGCTGATTTGGTGAAACCACAATTCTAGATAAATCATAAACATCAAGACTGGTCTTGATGACCTCAAAAAGTTTATAAAAAGACCTCAAAAAGACCTCAAAAAGTTTATAAGAAAAATAAGACCAGAAGTTATTGATCTTATTAATCAACATGAGAAACCTATCCATATAAAGTTTGTCCTTACATGCAAACTAATTTTCTATCATTATTTAATTGGTGAAATAGAAATAACAAGACCCTTTCATACATATTTGGAAGAAATAACCGATGAGCCAGACTTTTATGATCGTTTTTATCTATGCATGACAAATCGTCTCCTTTATATGAACGAGAGATTCAAAAATGAATACTCAGGCTGGATGTATGAAGAGGTGGACTTCTTTGATATTTACATCTACCATAAGCCTAGTTCCCAAAATTCATCACAATAAAAAAAAAAGTGAGATAAAAAAACTTAAAGAGTTCAAAAAGTAAATATACAAGAGAAAAAAAAAAAACTCAAAATGGAAAATAAAAGTGGTGTAGTAATCGAAGTTTGAAGTCTTTGGGGCTGATTGACGATAAAGTCCTTAGAATATCTTTGTAACTTGATAATAATTTTTTTCTATTGGATTTTATGGAAAGCAACATAGATAAATTCATAGATTTTATTAAAGAAAATGAACCAACGCACGTAAAGTTTAAATTTAAATGTAAATTTATTAAATTTTTTTATGAAGAAAATATAACTGAAGAAGAATCATTTGAATTTTGTACAGATGTAGAAGAAATTAAAGAATGGGGCATCTGGTATTTTTATTTATATAAAAGACTGTCAAAACAGATACTGGAAATTAATGAAAGGAAAAGAAAACATCGTGAAGAATGTTTTTTAAAATACCTTGATTGTGATGATTGCTTTTATTTGGTTGAATGCTTTGATATCCACATCTTCAATCTTAACAAATACGATCATAAAATGAGGTTTTACGAAGATTTACGTGATGAGCTAGCGCCTATAACTTGGCATCCTAGTCGTGTATGGGATTGGTGTTTTGATGAAGATCATAAAAGAATAGCAGAAAAACTATGGAGTTAATTCCTGAATATATAAACACAAGTACCAACTCCTACTAGTATACCTACTAGGAGATTTAAAGTTAACTGTACCACAATACATAAACATGTCTGAAGAAGTTGTTGAGCAGATCACAAAAGAACCCACTGTCAAAAATAAAGTGAAGGATCCTAAGAAAGTGGCGGCTGGAAAGAAATTAGGTGAGTGGCATAAGAAAGCTAAGGAGGCATTGGAAAGGCAGAAAGAGGAAGAATCATCGAGAAAACAACAAGAAGAAGAGGAGGTTGATATTAATGCTTGGATACCAGAGTTATCTTTTGGAATGGTGTTAAGCCTTGTTGCTATCGGAATTGCTGCATATGATTTGTTCATGAGATATAAAAGTAACATAGCTGATTTACATGTACCTGATCCCATTCCCAATATTCCTCCTCCCATCAAACCAAGGAGGCCCCCGCGAAAAATAACTTAAAAGATGAGTGGATGTAAACTGAAATGTCAGATAATAAACTTGTGAAGACGGTTACTGATTCTGCAGAGTTGCGCAACTCTCATCGGGCTCTCAGCCGCTGTGGGGTATATTGGGAAAAAGGCTCTTAGAGAATCATTCATTGGAGACCCATCATCTAGGCCCATGAATTATGTAAAATGGGTCGCTGTTTTATCGTCAAGCATGTACCTCAAAACTTACTTAGAGGATCAGAAAATATTACCTAAAAGCCTGTAGAAATGGATAGACTGAAATTTGCTGAGAAACAATTCAAGAGAGCTTTACTGAATCACATAAGAGAATCTTTTTTAGATTCCATGTTTGATGCTGAAGGAGATCATAACGAGGAAAACGAGTCTTATGAATACGAAGCTCTTGAAGTACCTTCCCTGGATGAGATGGTGAAATGGTATTATGAATATTATCCTAATAATTATTCTGAAGATGAGCCTAAATTGGAAGATTATATATTTAGAATAAATAATAGAACTGAAATTTCTTTACTTCCGATTATCACACTCACTGGCTTAGGTGCTTTTACAATTTACTTATTCGCAAAACTGTTTAAGAAAAAAGATAACTAGATGTATAAATGGCAAGTATAGCGATAATGCTTGGTGGAGCAGTCCTTAATGCAACGGCATTCATTGGTGGAAATTATATAGCAAAGGCCATTAATGGCTCATCATTCACCGATCTCCAAATTGAAAGAGAAAGACATGACAAAGCGTTAGAAAAATATCAGAAGGATTAATCCGAATATCAGGAGAAGAGGTTAGCTTACATTGACTTTATGAATAAAAGACAAGATGATGAAAATCAAGCCTCTAAAAATATTTCAAACACAGATGAAGCGCTGAAATTGTACTGTCAAGTTAATCCTCCTAGATTCTCTAATTATTACCGACCGAATGATGATCAGAAAATGGGTGAAATGGTTTATGTTTCAGGTGGGATGTTAGCCTTGGGATATATCGCAAGTAAATGGTTATAATAATAAATCAATTTAGAAAATTCCTTATTAGATAACAAATAAGGAAAGAAATATGGACATTGATCCTGAGCTTGATCCAACCAAATTAAATGAAGCAGGTGCTAGTGGTGGTGGTGATGAGGATGAAGATGCGCTTTATCTTAGCACAATGACTTCGCCATCCACTACTCGTTTTGAACCTGATATTGAAGAAACATCATTCATTGACGATGACGATGAAAACAGACCCTTGATACGAAGGGAAGGTGACCGAGATTATTCTTCACCTATGTCCAGGATCGATCTTGTTAGCAAAAATTTGCCAGCAAATTTTTTCGCAATTGTCGCAAAAGAAATAGTTGAGAAAAAAATGATGTCAGAAAATCACTTACAAATATCGCAAAAATCGCAAAAATAACAAATGTAACAAGAATCAAGACTTAGAAGGAAAAGAAGCCAATAAGGACCTCGAAATGTCCGCGGACATTTCGGGGCCCTTCTTGGCTTCTTTGCCTCCTAAGTCTGGAATTTTGTTACACTTGTTATTTTTGCGATTTTTGCGATATTTGTGACGGGTGTTTTTAGCTAGCAAGAAAAATCCTTGTTACTTTTGCGATTTTTGCGATAATTGCGGACATTTCGAGGTCCTTCTTGATTTCTTCTTTTTCTAAGTCTGGAATTTTGTTACATTTGTTATTTTTGCGATTTTTGCGATATCTGTCACGGGTGTTTTTAGCTAGCAAGAAAAATCCTTGTTATATTTGCGATTTTTTCGAGATTTGTGGACATTTCGGGGCCCTTCTTGATTTCTTCCTTTTCTAAGTCTTAATTCTTGTTACATTTGTTATTCTTTCGATTTTTGCGATATTTGTTAGTGTTTTTCTGACATAATATTTTCTCAATTATCTCTTTTGCGACAATTGCGAAAAACATTTGCTAACAAATTTTTGCTAACAAGATCGATCCTGGGCATATCTCTTATTCTTTGAATGAGATTAAACGTAAATTCCCCAAATTTAATCCTGCAAACTCTATATTTACTGCTGACACTGATAAGTATGGTAGGGTAGTTGTACGACTGAAAAGGGGTAATGCCAAGAAACATTTATTCTTCAAAAGTAATGGTGAAGTGAATGATAAGTTACCAAAGAGTATAATAGATAATCTCGGGCCTAATGCTGAAGAAATCATGGAAGCCAATGAGGATGAGATAACTAAGAAGAAAAGTTTTGTTGGTAAACTCAAGGAAACGCTAAGATTCCATCGAGATAAACCGCAAAAAACACCAGAAGATAGAAGCAAAATAGAGACAATTGAAAGAGAGATTGATGAACAGGAGAGAGAAATGAGTAAGATGGAGGAAGAGAATGAGCAAATACAAGAAAGAATGTCATTGCGAGATAGAGTAAAAGCTATCTTCAAGAAACATGGCTTCACAGTCTTTGCAGTTGTAAGTGCTGTTAGTGTAGTAATTGGCGTTATCGTTTCTAATCTTTCCAAAGGACTATCGAAATTGGGTAAAGGTGAGGGTAACGGGTTGAAGACGATTGGTAAGAAACTCGGTGAAATATTACCTGGCATGGTGGGTGCGATTGTTAGCTTTTTATTCAAAACTGCTGGAGAAGTAATTTCTTTTCTCGGAAAAAATGCTTGGTTATTGATCGTCGCTGTTGTTGTGTATTTCGTAGCAAATTTAAAGAAGAAGAATCGTTGATTATAAAATAGAAGGTGCTGAGTGTTACAATGTACCAGTCTGAAACGAGGGTTTATTTGGATCCGCCACTAGGTACGATTCGGGAGATACAACTTCTGGATTGTAAGATACCTAAAAGATTGGTGAATTTCAAAGATCGTCAAATCATCTTCAAGGAAGTTAATCGCCCCTTTCTAATAATAGAGCCTGGAACCTATTCATTGCGCAGTATTCATGCGATCTTTCTCAATGATACAGAGAAAGCGAAGCTCTCGATAATTGAGACTGATAGTGCTGATTATCTATATTCGAATAAGAATTATACGCTTAATCTTTCGAGAGGGCTACAGGTTGGGCTTGGGGTGCCGGAAGTTATATTACCTGGTAAATTATACCCGATAAATGTACAGATTAAAGAGCCACTAAAACTGGTCTGCAGTCTGGTGGATAATCGATCATCCTATATGAAAACTGGTAGATTTGTTGGCTCAGTAAAAATTTCCCCTTCATATCTACTTGCTCATATACCATCACAGAATTATGCTGCATCACCTACTCAGAAGTTGAAGGACCCAATAAATTATTTTACTCTCAGCATTTTGGATAGTGATGGGAAAAAATTAGATTTGAAGGGTTCCATGATTACTGTTAGTTTAAGATTCACATAATATTTTAAAAGAAATCAAGACTTGTAACTAAATATGGATGAGTATAAGAAACTTTATCCTGAATTAAATCCGACAGCTCCTCCTCCTGATGGTGCAACTTTCAGATTACAGAAATGTTGTGAAGCATTGGATAAAATAAAAAACAAATTGGAACATTATGAGAAGGTTCTGAAAAAGTACAATCGATCAAAAGGAATTCTAATAAATACAAGTTCAGTATGTAGCACTTTATCTGTTGCGTTATTAGCAGGTGGATTATCTAGCTCACTGACTGGGGTAGGAATCGCAGCGGGCGTTCCCATGGGAGTAGCAAGTGCAATAATGGGCTTTACATCCGTTACATGCAATCAGATTTCCAAAAGTTTATCAGAGAAGGCAGCTAAGCATCAAAGTACCGTTTCCTTGGCTAAAGCGAAAATAAATAAAATAGAGGATTTAGTATCGAAAGCGCTTCGTGATAATAAGATATCTGATGAAGAGTTTTCTTTAATAATTGAAGAAGTTAAGAAATTCGAAAAGCTGAAGGCTGAGTTACGCCTCAAGGATCAAAAAAGTCCGCTGAAAAGGTACGATTCTATGGCTCTGAAACAGAAGGCCCGAGAAGAAATTCTCAAGTTGTTAAAAGGAGGCAAATAACCATAACATTTGAGAAGACTTTTTATTAACTTAAACTTAGTAATTCTTCTATCTAAATTCTGGATGGAAGATGGGATTGCTTGAAGATTTCAGGAATAGATATCCAAAAGCTGATCAAAGTCAATTTACATATATAACTGATGTTTATGGTGGATACATGAAATGGAAAAGGAATGGTTCAACAATCATGTATTATGATGATCCGACTGGAAACACTTGGACAGAAGATCTTCCACAGGGTTTGAAGGAAGAATTGTGGAGTGATTTAGGTTTAACGAGTAAAAAGGTAAGCTCTTTCCCAGATAGTTTAACTCTAACTGATCAAAAGCATCCAATACCAGCAGTTGCTTTTGATGAATTTACCACTGATGTTACAAAGTTACTAACTTCGTTGGATAGATATGTATCGAATACTAAGAAGTTTACTGCCAAAATGCGAAACGTATTTACATCTCAAGTTGTTACTTTCAAGTTTGGCGATCAAAGTCGAAAGTGGTTGGGCGCTCCTGATATGAATTATTGGCCGCAGCAGTTGAACTTTGCAGTGTGGTGTGCAACCTCTGGCTGTGGGGTTAGCCCCTTTGAGAGTTTGAATTATCCAAATAAACAAAATAAGTTGTGAATAGTTTCATAAAA
Source organism: Ricordea florida (assembly GCA_949710005.1). Lineage (NCBI taxonomy): Eukaryota > Metazoa > Cnidaria > Anthozoa > Corallimorpharia > Ricordeidae > Ricordea > Ricordea florida. The sequence goes on along the minus strand of OX453278.1, from coordinate 17,389,169 downwards.
TTTCATATATATTTCACAATAAGGAGAATATTGTACGAATTGAGTGTGCCGCTGCCAGATGAACAGCCATTTAATATATCAAACAATCCATATAGTAAGGTTAATTATCAAAGATTATGTAGGGAATTCGGGATAGCAAACAATTCTGATTTCAGATGGAAAGGTGGAAGAAACCATGGTCTGGGTGATATCTTTTTGGATTATGGTTCTGGCTATCATGGTCAAGGTGGTGGATTTCAGAATGTTCATGTGATTAGGAGTTATGATGAAGAGGCAAATCAATGGCCAGGTGGAGGTGGAAAATTCTCTGATGATGGTGGTAAGAATAATAAGGGTGATCTTATCTTATTCATTCGAAATGATGATTTTTCTGGATACAAGTATGCTTGGTTCATACCCACGAGTGGTAAGGGTTTGACTAGAGCTGGGTTGGGTAGATTGAATCGCTCTGTAGAGGCATTTGTTTATTGTGTATTGGGCTCACACGTTAACACTAGAAATTCGATCGTGGGAACTGGTGGTGGGGCGATTGAGACTCAACAAGAGTTTTTATCTTTGTTTGAGAGTAGTGTTATTGAGAATGATATAACGAGCTCGGTTCAGAGATATCAGCTTGCTACTCAAGAGGCAAAGTTAAGACTGGATATGGCAATTGCGCCTGGAGTTTGGTTGATGCCGAGCAATATGATTATAAATACAGAGAGTGTGGTTGGGTATAATAATAATCTAATGAAGGCTACAGATGATATGAAGTTTGGGGTCAATTTGGATGTGAATCTGGAAATGAAATCTGTGCGGGTAAGCCATAATTTAGGTTCTTTAACAGTTGTCTTACCACATCCGTCTGTAAAACCCAAAGTTATGCAGGTAGCACCACCAAAGACGGATGTTAAAACCAAAATAAGAAATAATCCCTCGGTGACTACTCAGCATGAAAATAATCTGGTAGCATTAACAATTGGTGTTGGTGGATTAGCTTGGTTTCTATTTCGGTAATTATTTACAAATAATATATTTTCATAGGGCGTAACACACTATGAAACTGTGATATACTTTACTATGCTTCTATATTTTTACGACATTCCTTACATCGATATTTTAGTTTACCGTGAGTACATATACCTTTACCCCCACAATCTTTACAGCGTGATTTATAACGATTATGAGGACATATTTGTGAACCTCCACAATCTTTACAAAATGCCTTCTGTTTGCCGTGAGGGCATATTTGTTTACCTCCACAATCTTTACAAAATGGTTTCTGTTTGCCATGGATACATATACCTTTACCCCAACATTCTTTACAAAGATATTCATTCGTATTATGCTTGCAAATACTGCTACCAAAACATTCTTTACAAGATGATTTAAATCGGTTGTGAGGGCATATTTGCGAACCTTTACAATCTCTACAAAATGGTTTCTGTTTGCCATGAGGACATTTTTTTATAGTACTAGATTTAGGTTTAGATTTTAGCTCTTTCACTGTTAGATTTTCCATATTATATATTATATGGTAACTAACCTTTTAAGCCTGTACAAAAAATTAAATAAATTAAATAATTTAATTTACAAAAAGTTAAATAAATTAAATAATTTAAGTATTGCGCTAGAATGGTGGGTTTATTTACAAAAAATTAAATAATTTAAGTATTGCGCTAGAATCGGGGGTTTACTACTACTTATGAAGTGAAAATATTCTTACATATGAAACTATCATATAAGCTCATAAAACACGTTAAGAGATATAGAAAATCTCTCTCTTCGAAAAAACATCCACAAAAACACATCCAAACTTCTTTAAAAATTAGCTTGGTCCAAATTGGGAGGGGGGGGGGGGCTACAAACTCCACACGAGCCCACCCCGGCCCGTACGCTTTTGGTTGTGACTAGAATGGATACTTCAAAATAAGGTGAGACATTTCGTGACACATATACAACACGGGTCATCTCAAAATAAGGTGAGACATTGATATGGGTTGTTTACCATTTACCACAAATTCCCGGAAATTTCGGTTCGGAATTTTCGTTCGGAAAGAACGGTACGTGTCCTTTACCATTTGCCCCCATTCTGAACTCCTCTGGCGTCCCAACCGGGAAAACGGGACTACCTTTTCAGAATTTCCGTTTGCCCCGGGAATTTTCCAGTGGGACGAACCGAAAAAACGTTTACCATTTACATCCCAACCGGAATTTCCAAGAATTTCTGGTAAATGGTAAACAACCATGGTGTCACAGTAACATTAATTTGTATGAAAGATAACCATTTCGAGTTAGTGCTAAAACCCTAATCACTATAGATCAGTGTCTAAGCCAGCAGTTATTCTCTCCGTAAACAGTTTTGTTTATCTGGCAAAGCTGGTCAACAGATATTGCCATGTAACGTGACCAAAATATATGTCTCGCCTTATTTTGTGATAACCTTTGTTGTATATGTATCACAAAATATCTCACCTTATTTTGAAGTATCCATTCCAGTCACAACCGTACGCTTATGTGACCTGAACGGTGTTGCTAGGCTTATGCGCCTCCCCTCCCCCAGTACTCTCGGTTTTTTTTTAACTCGTGGACAAGCGAAGCGTCTTTCCGAGTTTTTGTGGGGACTCCGATATGCAAATTTCACTCTCTCACTCACTCCGGTGTAGACACTGTTCGTAATTAGTCAGATAGAACTCGGGAGCACCTGTTTTGCACTTCGTTGAGAGTTTTGTTTATTTTTAGACATTATGTTTGTTTTCTTAGTGATAAAACCGAGCATCCAAGATTCCCACCATTTTTAACTCGTGGATACGCGAAGCGTATTTGCGAGTTTTTGGCTTATGCGCCTTTTGGCTTTAGGCTTATGCGCCTCCCCTCCCCCAGTACTCTCGGTTTTTTTTTAACTCGTGGACAAGCGAAGCGTCTTTCCGAGTTTTTGTGGGGACTCCAATATGCAAATTGTCACTCACTCACTCACTCACTCACTCTAGTGTAGACACTGTTCGTAATTAGTCGGAAAGAACTCGGGAGCACCGATATGAAGCCGACAATTGTCGTCACTGAAGTCTACTGATCAAAGTTCACGCTGAAAGCGTATCGTACCGGTGCCAGAGTTTGTAATGATTTTATAGCTTAAGAGGACGATTAGCGAGGCCCTGTTAGGGGTAAATTTCGACAAGCGACATGGCCTTGAAACGGCAACATGAAAGGAGCTGAAATAGCGACGAACGACGAGCCGCTCACGGGACATTACGCCGGACAGCGACCTTCGACCTTCGACCTTCGACAGGGCCTCATTAGCGGTCTTACTAAAATCAAAAGGAGTTTAAATGTTTCCAGTTAGGACATTGGCCAACTTGGAGACTGAATTTTACGAGCCTTTGACTCGGCCAGGCGCTAAACGTGACCAGATGATAACCATTCGCTCTTCCGACGTTGACCGCCCCCAAGATTACAAGCAATATATGAATTTCAGTGATCTGAAGATGAGAAAATCTCTTGCTAATGTAGTAAGCTTTGCTGAGAACTCATAGAGCGAAATAAGCACTTGAATGAGAACTTATATGAGCGAAATGAGCTCTTGTTATTGAACGAAACGACTCTGACTGAAAACAGAATAAATTGACGAATCCATCATGTGAAACCGAAGAACTTCTGTGGCCAACCAGGATAAGAAACATCGCATGGAGGACTTTTCTACTGATTTAAGTGTTAGTACTAACAGGAATGGAGTTGGAGAAGTATTGGGACGGTCAAGAAGTATGTCAACGTTTACCATTAAATATGGAGGCGCATGCCGTGACGGAGAGCCATGAAGATTACAATGTAAGAAAGTCATTAAAGGGTTCGAAAAGAGTAAGTCATGTAGAAAATGTATTAAGCGTTATATTATATCACCACAAGCCGTTACAATGAAAAGTTTTCTGTCTATTGATTTCCGAATTTACCTTGAAGTGAACTAGATTGTGTTGAAGTAGACCATGATGTTGGAAAAATAGGCTTACCTGTTTTGCTTACTGTTATGTGACTCATCATATTTACATTGTAAAAACAAGAAGTTATAAGGATAAAAACAAAGATGTATTGCTGTATTAATGATGGCAAGTGTGATTCAGCCTTTTAAGTGCAACCCTGAATATATATACCACTGATAACCTAAAATGAGATGATAATGTAAATAAACTAATTCAACTTGATAAAGGATTGAGAGTCTTTAGGATTTTAAGATCATCACTAACATACTTTGCAAAAATGCAAGAAAAAATTGTTTGGTATGATTCGTCAGCTGGGCAATCCTACATGGTTTTGTTCATTATCAGCTGCAGAATCAAGGTGGATATTTCTGTTGAAAACATTGAATAGACTTGTAGACAACAAAAACTATAATGATGATAAAATTGACAATGTCATGGCAACAAAATTCAGACCTTATTCAGAAGGACCCTGTTACATGTGTTAGAAACTTTGAACACACAGGCAGTGAGCAGCAGGATACCAGAACTACATTTGGTTTCAGTGCCATTAAATCCTGTACCCTTATGTTAAGTTATCAATTTTTTTAACAACTGTATGCTTGCCACATGTCTTATAACTGATGCCTAGTGTAGTCAAATGATTGGTGTCATGTACTCACTGTATGTTTATTTCAAAAAGCTACTCAGCTCCCTGGTCACTTTTATGTTGTGATTATAGATTATTAAAATTATCTCCAAGTTCATTCAATCACAACTCTAAAAAAAAACCTCGTTAATTTTTAAATTATTTCTTTTTTCTCTGTTTTGTAAACGTATCCACGAGTTCACCATAGTCCTACTTTGATTACTTTAGTAGCCAATTGGATTATGGCTCCCGTTCGTGGACTGGTAAGAGTAGGATGTCAAGAGATCAATAGAAAGTAATCCTTTATCGAAAACAGTGTGCTTGTGCTCTTTGTACAAAAGAAGGAAAATAGCGCTTCTTAAACAGGATTACGCCTTACAGAATTGTGAGTATATCGACAATATGTTGGAGAAAGTTTTTTACTGTTTCGTTTTTAGGTTATACCTCATTAGCGGTCTTACTAAAATCAAAAGGAGTTTAAATGTTTCCAGTTAGGACAATGGCCAACTTGGATACTGAATTCCATGAGCCTTTGACTCGGCCAGGCGCTAAACGTGACAAGAAGGTAACCAGTCGCTCTTCCGACGTCGACCGTCCCCAAGATTACAGGCAGTATATGTATGTATGTATTTATGTATGTATGTAAATCTTTATTTAAACACGGAAAATCATCAGTTAAACTTAAGTTAAAAACTAAAACTAATTACAACTGCTTTACATGATTGCCGTGTGGGAATCCGATATATCAGCTACCTTCTTGATATTTCGCTTAAAATGCTCAACGGATGCAGCATTTTTTAAGTTTCTGGGCAAGTTATTCCATAACATGGCCCCGCTGTAAGAGAAGCTTCGTTTCAAATAATTGGTGCTTGGTTTGGACAGGGTCAACCTTCCCTCAGAGTTTCTTAAGTTGTAAGCAGAGTGACGCTGAGAGAAAAGACTTTGTAGATATTCCGGAGCAAGGTCATTCATGGTTCAGTATACATCATTAAGGCCTTTTGTTTCTTTCGTCGAAGAGATAGCCTCTCCCAGCTGAGGGTGGAGAGAAGGTGGTTTGAGCTCGTATCAAAGGGTGATTTAGTAATAACTCTGGCTGCACGATTCTGTAATTTTTGGAGCTTATCACTCAAGTAACCACTCAAACAGTCCCAGACGGGGCTGCAGTAATCAAAATGAGGCCTAATTAAAGCGTTATAAATTTGGATTGCAGTTTCTTTGGATATAAAGGGCCGCACACGTTTTAGAACGCCTATAGCGGAAGAGACTTTCTTGCAAATCTCTTCAACGTGTTTACTCAAAGAGAGTTGAGCATCTATGGTAAGACCCAAGGATTTGGTATGATCGACTCTCTTAATAATTAGGTCATCAATTCTGATTTCTACATCGTCACATTGGGTAGATGTAGTGTCCTATAGACATCCGGGACTCATGTAGCGCGGGAAAATGTGATCATGTGACAAGACGAAGTGTATGCGTGCGTGTGTGAAAAGGTGTGACTTTGTGTTGCTCGAGTTTTTAGCCTTTGTGGCCACTAGAAATATTACATTGGCGACGAGGATGGTCCAAATATGAATGAGAAGCACTTACCGCCGTTGGATTTAACCGGACCAGCGTCGCAAGTAGCGGAGAGATGGCGCAAATGGAAGCGCGCGTTCGAATACTATGCCGAGGGAAAGGGCATCGAGAATGTTCGTAAGAAGACGTCTCAACTTCTGCATCTCGCTGGGATGGAAGTTCAGGACATTTTTGAAGATTTACAAGACCCTGGTCCCGTCCCAGAGGAGGGTGATACCGCCTACAAAATTGCTATTCGTAAGCTGGACTTCTATTTTCGAGTCGAGGAGAACATTCCTTACGAACGCCATGTTTTTCGTCAGCTGACACCACAGGGTGGGGAGACTGCTGACCAGTTTATGGTTCGGTTGAGAAAACAAGCGAGACACTGCAATTTTGGAACGAGTTTGAACGACAACTTGAGGGATCAGCTGATTGAGAAACTAACAGATTTCGAGCTGAGGAGAAAACTGTTGGAACAAAGGATTATTACACTGGAAGAGGCGTTGGATAAAGCTCGTGCATGGGAAGCGGCTGGGAGACAGGCAACTAGCATGTCGGTGAATCCATCGCCACCGCAAGTAGAGGGAGACAGTGTCAATGCAGTCAAGACAAGACAAGGAAAAGAGGATAAGAGAAGCAGAAAGTGCTACAATTGTGGAAGAGAGGGGCATCTGGCAAGGGATAGGAATTGCCCGGCAAAAGGAAAGAAATGTGCAAAATGTGGCAGGTATGGTCATTTTGCTTTGTGTTGTCAGGGAAAGAGTAATTCCTCGCGAAGCGAGGCCGAAGGCCGAGCGTAGCGAGGTTACTAATCGTGTCGGTTCCGGTCAGACCACGTGGCTCGCAAGCCCGAGTCATCGAGCCGAGAGTTTTTATATATGTATATTTAGCAATTATTCCACGAAATCGAGTCGTATATGAGCTAATAGCCAACGAGGCGCGTAGCGCCGAGTTGGCTATAGCTCATATACGACGAGATTGAGTGGAATAATTGTTTTATTATATCTCTAAACCCTCGCTTATGAGACACTGGAATTAGTTTGTACGACAAGAATTGACTTTGTTATTGTTTTTGAACAGAACCATGTCAGTTGTCGAGCCGACATATTGTAGAGCCGATGTGTAAAAAAGTTTGAAACACGAGTCCGGCTCGTTTTTAAACATCTCTTTAATGTACTTGTCAATTTTTTTTCGAGTTAGCAAATTAGTTTAAGAATTTTAAAGTGGAAAAAGTAGGCAGAAATAAAATAAAACTCAGTTTACGGGCTTCACAGATCTTTCAAAATGGCGGCTGTTTGTAAGAGTTTCACTTTCGTTCGTAATAAACAATTTCGCAATATAATTTGCTCACTTACCGTCGAATAATTTCATCCCATAATTATTTGCTTCGGTAGTATTTCTTCGGTGTATGATTTTTAAGCTTGACTTGAATTTCTCCCTGTCTAATTCAAGAAATCATCCCTCCATGATGGCCGTTTTCCGTGCCAATGGTATATGAGCTGATATACTATGAGTAGGGAACCAATCAGAGCGCGCGTTTGCTCATATACAAGGGTTGCAGATATAATAAATATATATATATATATATTTATATGATGTTTATATATATCTATATTTTAAAGGTGTCCGTTTGCAGGCCAGGTTACCTGGCAACATTACTCCATGTGAAATTCCGACATTACGAATTCCTTGAATGATGTTTTGAAAATAATGCGAATTTTGTGGAAACCGATTTCACTCGTCTTGGAAGTACATCCCAGCAAGAAGATCTCCGACATATACAAGAAAGAATGGTGAGAGATCGTCGTCGAGTAAGTTTGAATGCCGCAAAAAATGCACACGGGAAGCGGCGACTCAAAGCAGAGATTGAGAAACGACGGTAGGGACGATAACAAGAGACATCGCAGCTAAGACAAGAACTGCTCGCTCAAAAAAACAAAGGAATCAGCAAGGAAAAGGACCAGGAATACCATCAAGTTACCATCAAGTTAGATTGGATATTGAATTTGTTATGGATAGAAACAAAGACTCGTTTTAGGTATACAGGACATGAGCAAGCGATTACATAACGAAATTGGCGAACAAAATTTAGCAAAATGACTTAGAACGGAAACCGAGTAGGAACGACTTCCAGCATGCAGACAGAATCAGGGCTCCTACTCCGTGTACCGGCACAGATGACGTAGCGCATTGTTTCATCATTGTGTGTAAAATTATTCAGTAACATGTTTGTTATTGTCTGGCTTTGTTTTACGTCATCTGTGCCGGTACACGGAGTAGGAGCCAGAATCAGAAGACGAACGACAAAACAGATTACCATATCGTCGTGAAAAAAGTGCCAGGAAAGGGGAAACAGAAACCAACCGCAAAGAAATGAAAGATGACAGTCACGTATTATTAATACTGCAATGAGAATGCAAGTAGGTATTTTTCGTAGTGAAACGTTTACCTTCCATTTGAAAGAAATTCCCAATACAGAGATTCCAGTTGTGATAGCAATTATTTATAATTATGTGATCTGATATCATTGCAACAGTGAAAATATATTGTAGATTTGTTTGATGTAGCAGTTATGTTCAGCATTTTCAACAGAATAGATACCAAACAATAAGTTACCGGTTCTGCAATATTATCACTGTTCAATGCAATTATTTGTAAATAAAGCAGATGTCGTTACGGACTTCTGAGTAGTATTTCTCTTTGCTCTATTTCTTTGCTACATATATGTATTACGTAATTAAAAAGTTTTGTTGGGACAGACAAGTTCCATAGCCATTTCAAAATGGGTTTTTACCTTTGAGTTCCATGCATTCCTGGGAATTACTCTCTTAGCACCCACCCTTTTCCCACAAATGAAAAGTTAATTTAAGCCCTAATTTGCAAAATTAGACAACATCTTAACCTTTTTCCTTAATGCTGTTTAATTCATTTTAATGATGTCAAATACAAATATTTAATAACAACCACAATATGCAGTTGACCTTTTACATTGGAAAAACTCTACAAGGGAGAAACTAAAGTTTGAAATGCTAAAAGTTTTAGCTGTTTTTCTGTTTGCTGTTTTATGTATTCATTGCAAGGGTGCTGTATGTAATAACAAGTCTTTGAAGTTTCCTAAATGCCCTATGCTTTCAATCATGATTTTCCACACTAACTGTATGGACAAATGACTGCACTGGCATGATTGCCACAGGTCAGAAAGTGGTAAGGGAAAAAATTCTTCAAGGTCAGTGAAAAGTAAGGGAATTTCAAATCAAGTCAGGGAAAAGTGAAATTTAATACTACTAATTTATTTCTTGCCAATTCAGCTTTGGTTTGGTGTGGTCAAGAATGTGACATGAAATGTGTTACATTGGTAGAATTAAATGACAAGCTGATTTTGGGTTTCCAAGAAAATCAATCCTTTTTCCATGAATTGGTTATCGTAAGAAACTATCAATCCACGTACACTGTATGTGACTTTCTGAAAGCATATTAAATAAATGGGTGGAGAGGTTGGTTGTGAGAGGAGGTTGGAGGTCACTACCAGGACTAATTTGTGACTTTTCTAATTTAGTTGGTAAGGGAAATTTTACATTTGTCAGGGAAAAGTCAGGAAATTTAAAGATCTTATGGCTGTGGCAACCATGACTAGATTCTAAGCTTAAAAGAAGAGATGGTATTGTTCAGAGTTGAGTAATTTTTACTTCCTATGATACAAACCCTATTCACAAGAAAAACAGAATTGCATGTAGTTGTAGAGGAACAATACCTTTTCCCAGATTAGGACATACACCCCAACCCAATAACAGTATATTATGTTAAACATAAAAAATAACAATACTAATAATAATATCAATACCAGTAATAATATTAAAAATGATAATGATAATACGATAATAATAATCATGATAATTGCAAAAAATGAGAAAGTACAAAAAGTAAAAATAATATAATAATAAGTAAATACGTAAATTGGGGTTTTATACCTCATAGGAAAAACCATTAGGAGTCCTTTACAAACTAGCTTCGCGAGGTTTTGCGGGAGTCGTATTTCTAGTAGTTATGGGACCGGGAGTAAAACAAGTTAGCGACGCGGGAATCACAATGCTAACTTTGTGGGTGATCAAGAGGTATCTGATAATGAACAGGACTGTGCTTTTGCATTCACGGTAACTGAGACTAGAGGGGAAACATGCCATGTAACCAGTTGTAAAGAACCAGTGGTAGAAGTAAGTGTTAGTGGCATCACAACAAGAGTACTTATTGATTCGGGCTCAGTAAACAACCTCATCGGTATGAAAGAGTATGAGGAACTTAAGGCACAAGGCCTTACTGCAAAAATAGAAGATTGTCACAAACGGTTGTATGTGTATGGGGGGAAAGAGTTGGAAGTAATTGGCCAGATTCAAGTTGAGATCTCAGCGGGCGACAAGAACATAAATTCGCATTTAGTGGTGACCAAGAGTGGGAGGTGTCTGCTAGGTCATGAAACGTCTAAGGCCCTGGGTCTGCTTCGAATCGGTTTGGGTGTAATATTGTCGGGGAGGACCTCGCCTCAGCCCTTCAGGCCAAGTATCCAAAGGTGTTTGTTGGTGTTGGAAAGCTTAAGGACTACAAGTTGAAACTAAATGTTGACTCGGAGGTGACACCAATAGCTCAGAAGCCGAGGCGTTCCATTTGCATTGCGAGAGAAAGTAACCGCGAAAGTAGAAGACCTCATTGCTAGGGATATAGTGGAGCGGGTAGACGGGCCGACGTCATGGATTAGTCCTGTGGTGGTTGCGCCGAAGGCATCAGGGGACATCAGGTTGTGTGTAGATATGAGGAAGGCAAACGCGGCTATTATTCGTGAAAGGATACCCATACCGACTGTGGATGAAGTGTTGGAGAATCTCAATGGCAGTACAGTGTTCTCGAAACTGGACCTCCGTCTAGGATTCCATCAGATCGAGTTGGATGAGGGCTCCAGAGACAAAACTACATTCGCCACGCACGACGGATTATTTAGATACAAGAGATTGAGCTTCAGAGTAAATTCCGCACCCGAGAAGTACCAACAGATAGTAACACAAGTGATTTCAGATATTGGCGGAGTTCAGAATATTGCTGATGACTTGATAGTACATGGCAAGAGCAATGAAGAACACGACAGGAATCTTCACACATTGATGCAGAGATTGGAGAAGAAGAACCTCACCCTCAACTCAGAGAAATGTCAATTCCGAATGGACAAGGTAGTCTTCATGGGTCTCCTAATATCGAAGTATGGCATTGGCCCAACAGAAGAGCGGGTTCATGCTGTGCTTGAGTCGAGCCGCCCAACCACACCAACAGAGGTCAGAAGTTTCCTAGGGATGGTTGGCTTCAGCGCACGTTTTATCCCCAATTTTGCAACAATCGCAGAGCCTCTAAGATCGATCTCCAGGCAGGGAGTACCCTTTGTATGGGGCAGTGAGCAGAAAAAGTCGTTTCAGGAACTGAAACAGCAGTTAGCCAGTGCGCCTGTTCTAGCCTATTTTGACAAAGATGCACATACTCGAGTGATAGCTGATGCAAGCCCTGTTGGCCTAGGGGCCGTGTTGGTCCAAGAAAAAAATGGGGAGGGTCGAGCAGTTAGTTATGCCAGCAGGAGCCTCAGTAGTGTAGAGAGGAGGTACAGCCAGACGGAAAAGGAGGCGCTGGCACTTGTGTGGGCGTGCGAACGGTTCAACCTATATCTGTACGGGCTGCAGACCTTTGATTTGGTGACAGATCATGAGGCCCTGAAGGTGATCTACTCCAGAGGATCCAAACCATCAGCACGTATCGAGCGCTGGGTGCTGAGACTGCAACCATATAATTTTAAGGTATGCTGTGTTGCGTCACGAGATAATATTGCAGATGCCCTGTCACGCTTGACAACAATTCCTGCATCGGGGAAGTGTCGTTATGATGATGAGCACGTTCGGATGGTTGCCCTTAAAGCAGTTCCTGCGGCAGTTAAAATTCAAGAGATAGAGAGTGCTTCAGCTGAGGATGAAGAGCTGCGAGTAGTGCGTAACTGCCTCATTAGTGGAAACTGGGAGAAGTGCCCGAGGTCATTTGTGATGGTGCGTAACGAGCTGACTTTCATTGGTCAAGTTATCTTGCGCGGAACAAGGATTGTGATACCCAAGGTGTTGAGGCATAGAGTTATGGAACTTGCACACGAGGGTCACCAGGGGATAGTCAAAATGAAGGAGAGACTGAGGTCTAAGGTATGGTGGCCGGGGGTTGACAAAGATGCAGAACGGAAGTGCCGAGAGTGTTATGGGTGTCAACTAGTCATGAAGGAGAACATCACACCGCCAGTGAAAACAACCAAGATACCAGAGAGGCCATGGCAGGATGTAGCAGTGGACTTACTTGGGCCTATGCCAACAGGAGAATATTTACTGGTCCTGGTGGACTACTTCAGCCGATGGGTGGAAGTTGACATAATTAAATCTACTACTTCTGCAGTGATTATCAAGTGTCTAGATAAACAGTTCTCTCGATATGGAGTGCCAAGTACCCTGAGAACGGACAACGGAGCCAACCTGGTGTCCGCAGAAATGGAAGAATATTTGGCTCAAATGGGCATCAAACATAGATTGACTACACCACTATGGCCAAGAGCCAACGGAGAAGTTGAAAGACAAAACCGTTCCCTTTTGAAAGCAATGAGGGTTGCCCATGCTGAGAAGAGAGATTGGAGATCAGAGTTGAACAAGTTCCTTCTGGCTTATCGTTCAACCCCGCACGTAACCACGGGCAAGAGCCCAGCAGAATTACTATATGGAAGGAAAATGACTACTAAATTGCCAGAAATTGCCGATTTGGAGGAATCTGAGGGCCTGGGACATCAGCAAGCCAGAGATCATGATGCAGAGAAAAAAACAGATTGTGGCTGATCATGTTGACAAGAGGCACCAGGCAGCAGAAAAATGTGTACACGAGGGAGATCTCGTGTTACTGGAGAAGAAGAAGGAGAATAAATTGTCACCACATTATGAGGAGGAGCCATATCAGGTGACGGCACGCTATGGGGATCAAGTCCAGTTAAAGTCACCTCAAGGTGTGGAATACAAGCGAAACGTTCAGCATGTCAAGCGATTTGTGACTCCAGTTACTGAGCCTGAGGAACCAAGCCTTGCAGATCCTGTACTAGTACCGCAGGAGCGAACGTCTGGACAAGAGTCCACGCCCAGCCCTGAGGTGGGAGCAAGTGCTAGTCCAGTTGTGGATTGTAGTCCAACGCAGCCGCAGCTATTACCAAGGAGATCGGGGAGAGTCACCCGACCCCCCAAGAGACTCGGTGACTATGTCACCACCTAATGGCGCTTGTGACAGTAACTCTGATTTTGTTGCATTAAGAAACGTTTTCTGCAGTGTCAGTAACTTTGATTATGATGGTTTTACAAACGTTCCCAATTTGCCTTTTGGGACACTGTTGACATTTTATTGTTAAGAGTTTTCACTAAGAGTTTATAAGCGGAGGAAGAGGAAGATGTAGTGTCCTATAGACATCCGGGACTCATGTAGCGCGGGAAAATGTGATCATGTGACAAGACGAAGTGTATGCGTGCGTGTGTGAAAAGGTGTTAACATTTAGACTGAGTTTGTTAGCTTTCAGCCAACAGCTAAGGTTATTTAATTCAGGGGTTAGGGCTAGCTTAAGCTCTGTTAACGTCTTAGCAGATAACGTAAGGTTGGTGTCATCGGCAAGCATTCTTGGTATGGCGCCCCGCAGGGAGTTGGGAAGATCATCAATGAAAATTAAAAATAGTAAAGGACCCAATATGCTACCTTGCGGCACGCCGCAACTGAGGGTACGAGCAGATGATAGTTTGCCACTGACATTACATCTTTGGGTTCGGCCACTTAAGTACGACGAAAACCAATTTATAACTGCCTGATCGACACCCAAGTGTGACATCTTACGCAAGATGATCTCATGATCAATGGTGTCGAATGCCTTAGTAAGGTATGAATTTCAGTTGGCTCGAAAGTGATCTGAAGATGAGAAAATCTCTTGCTATTGTAGTAAGCTTTGATGAGAACTCATAGAGCGAAATAAGCACTTGAATAAGAACTTATATGAGCGAAATGAGCACTTGTTATTGAACGAAACGACTACTGAAAACAGAATAAATTGACGAATCCATGAATTGAAACTGAAGAACTTCTGTGGCCAACCAGGACAAGAAACATCGCATGGAGGACTTTTCTACTGATTTAAGTGTTAGTACTGAACAGGAATGGAATTGTAGAAGTATTGGGACGGTCAAGAAGTATGTCAACGTTTACTTGTAAATATGGAGGCGCCTGCCGTGACGGAGAACCATCAAGATTACAATATAAGAAAGTCATTAAAGGGTTCGAAAAGAGTACGTCATGTACAAAATGTTTTAAGCGTTATATTATATACAATACACCACAGTCCTTTACAATGAAACGTTTTCTATCTGTTGATTTCCGAATTTACCTTGAAGTGAACTAGATTGTGTTGAAGTAGACATGTTGGAAAAGATGGGCTTACCTGTTTTGCTTACTGCTGTGTGACTCATCATATTTACATTGTAAAAACAAGAAGTTATAAGGATAAAAACACAGATGCATTCCTGTATTAATGATGGTAAGTGGGATTCGGCCTTTTAAGTGCGACCTTGAATATATATGACTTGCTGTGATCAGTTGTGGTATAGATCATCAGTTACAAAGTGTGATAACAAATAAACTATGTCAGTGCACCAAACGTTTACTAGCTGTATGCATAACTGATAAAACTAGTATAGAAAATATGGAATGGGTTTGGCCAACCTGCCATTCAAACCTACATGTAAGCAATGGGAAGTTACCAATCTGTTCTGAGTGGTGTTCAATGCATGTGTGTCTGTTCTAAAGCTACCAAAATGTGATTTCCTGTGAAACCAGAATGCCTAAATAGAGGTGGAGAATTATCTCTAATGATAGCAATGTTCTTAATGTACCAGCTGATGTGAATTCAGTACTACTATGTAAGCGTGTTTATAAGTACGTTTTTAGGTTATTTTCAAATTTGACTGAAAATCTCTGTCCTTTTTTAGCTTATGGATAAGCACGTTTTAGGTTTGGGAGGTCCCTAAGTCTCTGCAAAGCTCATAAGCACGTTTTAGGTTTGGGAGGTCCCTAAGTCTCTGCAAAGCTCATAAGCACGTTTTAGGTTTGGGAGGTCCCTAAGTCTCTGCAAAGCTCATAAGTACGTTTTAGGTTTGGGAGGGGGTTACCAAGTCTCTGCAAAGTTCATAAGTACGTTTTAGGTTTGGGAGCTCTAGGGGAGGGGCAAGTCTCTGTAAAGTTTATGAGTACGTTTTAGGTTTGGGAGGTTCTGCAAAGTCTCGACCAAGCTGAGGGGCCGACAGGCGGAGGGTTTGTGTCGGTAAAAAATTTGAAAATAATTACGGTTTAAAAGAAAAAGCAGCGAAATAAAATATTAAGATGGATCAAAAATTACGAAGATTAAAAGTACCGCAACTAAAATCTTTAGTTAGATGGTATAATATTCGTGGAAGATCTGCGTTTAATAAACCAGAACTTATTAATGCATTGGTTAATATACCTGAAATAACTAATAATATTCAACAAATAACTAATAATATTGTGGGGATTGTTAATGAGCTGCGTAATATGCCAATGAGACCAATAAATCAACCAAATTTTCCTCTCCCAATTCCGAATATTGCACCCCCTTTAACTATCCCCCAACCAATACCAGGGACCCCACCTGGATCACCAGATATAATTAAGCCGGGAACTCCACCCGGATCACCCCCGCCAAGAATTCCACCTGTTACACCACCTGGTTCTCCTCCGCTAAGAAAAAGGAAACTAGCACCAACTTTTATAAAACCACAAACACCAAGAACTCTACCCGGTTCTATTCCGTCAAGAAAAAGAAAACTAGCATCACAAATACCAATTCTTGATGAGCCGGTACCTAAAATTAATGTTCCAATTCTCAAACCAAAGAATATTTTTAAGGTGTTAGATAAAGATAAGTTTTCCAAAAAGCTTGAAGAATTAGCAAATGAAAATATCATAAAATTTACTAATAAGAAAACTAAACCAAAAAAGGGGGTAACTATATCTGATAGTGTGAGAGATGAATTGAAGGAAAAAACTAAAAAGAAAAGAACAACAACCCTCAAAATATTTTCAATAAATCAACATGAAGATGAGCCCCCAATTCAAAATAATCGGGAAAATATTATTAGAATTAGGAGGAACCTAAATAATGATTTGACAGAAACAATTTATAATGAGTTGGAACCTCAAATAGAAATGGGGGTAAGAATTGTTTTCAGTTTTTCTGCTTTGATTCAAAGAGGAAATGGTGAAATAGCTTATCATTTTCATACATTTAGAAGCGGAGGAACTTTTAATTCCCTTTCGGAAATAAAAAAATATATAGAGAGGTGTGAGGGTGAGAGATTGAGCTTAGAAGGAGATGCTTGGATGAGGGCATATTTACCCCCAGAAAAGAAGATTAATAAACCAGGTGTTAATGAGGGCGGAGTTGAGTTTAGAGAAGTACAAATAAAAGTTATTAATACCAGACAGCCTTTAGTTGGGTGCGGAAGATTACCCGATGAATTACGAAAGAAAAGATGTATTTACTCTGTAGATGATAAAGATGATAATCTCTGTGTATGGAGGTGTTTGGCTATTCTAATGAATATTCTTGATGGTAAACAAAACCCCAAAAAAATTAAGAAAAATCCTGAAAAAAGAATAGAGAAAAGAGCATTATATCTAGCTAGAACTTTTTATGGCAACAAAAAATTAAAAGGAGAAGAAGTTAGATCGACAAAATTGGTTGATTTTGAGAAAATTTCAAAAGTTTTCTCCATAAACATCCGGGTTTATGAGCAGAAAGATATATCAAATTTTTCAGTTTGGAAACTGGTGTTTGGGAAAAATAATTTCAAAGATGATTTGCCAAGTTTAAATTTAGGTCTTTATAATAATCATGGTTTTTTCATTAAGGATCTTGATCTTCTTGCTCAAAACTGGGTATGTCAAGGATGTAAACAAAAATTTACCAGACATGAAGATTTAAAAAGGCATTTTACCAATGAAACATGCACAGGAGGAAAGACAAAAATAATATGTACGGGAGAAAAGATAAAACACATCATGAATGAATCTGATAAAGTTTTTTATGGGGGTAAAATAAATTTTAGTTATAAAGCATGTAGATGGATAGAAAACCAAGCTAAAATTATGGGTAAACATATTCATCATGCGCTTTGTGGGCATGGTGGCGAAAGGTGTTATAGGGATGAAGAGGGGAATGAGATTTTATTTGATGGATACGAACCCGAGACAAATACCGTTTTTGAGTTTTATGGTTGTAAATGGCATGGGTGTCCGTGTTCAGAAACCGACAAAATTAAATATAATGAAACTATTGAAAGAGAGAATATGATAAAAAGCTTGGGTTATAATGTAGTATCGGTTTGGGAGTGTGAAAATCCTGAATTACCCAAAATATGGTTCAAAAAGAAATTTAATCCATATCCCTATTTTATTGATTACGATTTTGAGGGATTATTACAAAAAGAAGATAAACAGATTACCGATGATTTAGTTTTCACCCATACCCATATTCCAGTTAGTGTTGCATTAATAGATAATTTAACAAAAGAACCCATTTTTCTTGTAAATTCAAACCCTGATGCTCTTATAAAAGAATTCGTTGAAAAATTGGAGGAGAAAAGAAAAATTATTGTCGAAAAGGTTAAAGAAGAATACCCGCTTCCTGATCAAGATTCCTTGCAAAAAAATGTCTTGCAAAAATATGAAGAATGGTGTAATCAAGTACCTGTTTTTGGGTTTAATAGTGGAAAATATGATATCAATTTGGTTAAAAGGCATTTTATAAAACACATGACCGATAAAACAAAGGAGATTTTTATTGCAAAGAAACAGAATAGGTATATGTTTTTAACAACACCGAATTTCAAATTCTTGGATATAATGTCCTACCTTGCGCCTGGGGTTTCTTTTGATAAGTGGTGCAAAGCAAACAATTGTGAAGCCCAAAAACTTGTTCTACCTTATGAAAAATTGGATGGTTATGATAAGCTTTCCTTAGTTGGGCCCGTGAAACATGAAGATTTTTACTCTTCCTTGAAAAAGAAAAATATTTCCAAAGAAGAATATGAAGAATATTTGCTCGAATTCGAAAAGAGGGGCTGTGTTACAATGTTAGACTGGTTGAAAGAGTATAATTTGAATGATGTTATCCCCTTTCTGGAAGCCCTTGAAAAAACAAGGCGTTTATATTATCCAGACGAAATTGATATATTAAAAGATGCCGTTTCCATCCCGGGTGTATCAATGAGGGCTGTTTTAAATAAATACCAAAAAATGAAGAAGAAAGGCGATCCTGAATTGTACGCCCCAGGGCAATATTGTGCCCATAGTTGCGGTGAATTTTGTAAAGACAAGTTTTGCAAAAAATGCTACAAAATAAAGAAAGATTGTAAAATATGCGACAAAAACAAGATTTATAAGTTATTGAAAACGGGGATGGTTGGAGGCCCTAGTATTATATTTACACGATATGCAGAAAAGGAAGAAACAAAGATTCGCCCCCATAAATATAAAATTCCGAAAAAATGTGTGCGACTTGTTGGGTATGACGCAAATGGTTTATATCTATCCTGTTCTGGACAAGAAATGCCATGCGGAAAAGAAAAATGCTTTGAGGTTGAAAATCCATCGGAGCTTAAATTTATAAAGAAGATTTGCGAAGATATTCTTGATGGAAATCTTTTCGGGTTTTGTCAAGTTGATATCCATGTACCTGATCACCTAAAAGAAAAGTTTGAAGAGTTCTCCCCCTTATTTATTGTAGACTCCGTTCCTGAATATTTAGTACCAGAGAATATGAAAGAATATCAAACAGCTACAGGAAGAAAACATCTCAAAGACAATAAAAAATTACTTGGTGTTACCAAGGCAAAAAAGATATTTTTATATACTCCTATGATAAAATGGTATCTTAATCATGGTTTGGAGATTACCGCCATCCATAATATTTTAAAGTATGAATCAGGAAGGCCCTTTGGATTTTTTCCAAAAGAGGTGGCAGACGCAAGAAGAGATGGAGATATTGAGGTTTTATTGGAAAAACTAAGTAAAGCCTTTGATGAAAACAAGATTGATGATGTGGTGAAAATTACCAATGAATTAAACCAATTCCCCGATATATTTAAAGTTATTGAAGAAAATAAAGATATCAAAGTACTGATTGAAAAACTAAAACCAAAGTACAAAGGGTGTAAAGAATTAGCCGACACGAATAAACTTAGGGGAAATTCTTTCTACGGGAAAATGATAGAAGATAAAGAAAAACATAATATCACAAGGTATACTCAGGATGAGGAAGAGGTTGAAAAAGCCCTAAGATCTGCTTTCTTTGAGGATCTTAATGAAATAAATGACACATATGAAATAATAAAACGAAAAAGATTAATAAAAATAGACAGACCCTATCAATGCGGCATCGCGGTGTATCAGCTAGCAAAATTAAGAATGCTGGAATTCTATTACGATTTTCTAGATAAATACGTAGATAGAAAGGATTTTGAGCTGATTCAAATGGATACAGATTCAATGTACATGGCAATTTCAGCCGAAAATTTGGATAATATTATAAAACCCGAAATGAGAGAAGAATACTTTAGTGGTGGAAAAGAAAAATTCCTATCAACTTCTAAATATCATGACAAGACTCCGGGTTTGTTCAAAAATGAGTTTGATGGTATACGAATGATTGCAATTTCTTCAAAATGTTATTACGCGGAGGATGAGAAAGGAAAGGCAAAGTATAGCTGCAAAGGTACAATTCATAGACAAAACGAAATGAACTGGGATAGATACATGTCAGCTTTGAAAGGGTCAATTGACATGTCACAAAATACAGGTTTTAGAATCAATGATAACCAAATTGTGACATATACACAAATTAAAAAGGGATTGAACGCATATTATGATAAAAGATGGGTTTATGAGGATGGAATTCACACAAAACCATTATATTAGAACAGAATTAGGGGGTAATTCTGTATCATGCGGAATAACCTGTAATTCTTCACGCACAAAACCCCGCCTTGGTCCATCTTGCAAAAAGTATAAAACAGGTTGATTAGGAGAAATTCTACTTCCAGAAATATAATAAACTTTTATACTCCAAATGGGATCTGTGGCTCTTCTTCTTTCTCCGCCTTCAAGTTCACCGGGAGATAATAAATATCTAACCTTAACTTCAGTTGGTAGTCTAACCTCATCAAGCCCCACCGCGCGTTGGTAATTTTTAGTTTCAATATCAACCTCTTTCATTTTTATAGCCTTATCAGGCTCTTTACCGGTTATTCTCATCAGTGTATTATTCAAAGTTTTTAGAATAGCTGGTAATCTTTTCACCCATACTCTTGATCGATCATCACTGATCATTTCTTGCGCATATTGATGACTAAATAATCTTTCTCCTAATATTCTATTTGCATTTTCCACAAATGCTTGGGCTCTATGATTACCAGCTTCACTTCTTTGCATTCTCACATTATGGTAATTCATGAGTTTACTAACTTCTCCCATAAATTCTTTCCCAGGATCAACCATTAATGTTTTTGGGTATTTCAATCTTCTAGAATATATTTTCTTAAAAGCTTCTGATATCTCTCGACTTTCTTTTGAGGTTAATGGCTCAGCATCTTTATATCTCGAGGCGATATCAACCACAACTAACGCATATTTATATGTTTTTCTTCTAACTTTATCGTGCGGTAAAAATAATAAATCTGCTTGGTGAATCTGATTGGGTTTATTCACAGTCCAGTGTGGCCTAGGTATATATTTAGGCGCGGGTAGATAGATTTGCCATATTGCCTGTTTCTCCAACCATTGTTTTGCCTCATTTTCACTTACTTTAGCCTTCTCGGTTAATTTAGGAATTGCAGAATATCCTTTCCAATACCCTTCGGCCGAATAATATATTTTTGTCATCATTTAAAAATAAACAAGTATCTTATAAATTGAAATGGTTGAGGAGGAAGAAGAAATAAAATTTACCGAATACCAAATCAACATTATGAAAAAAATTATTAGGAAAAAAATTCTATACATGGAAGATGGCGATCAAATTTTTAATATTATGATTTTAATTCCCGAGGCGAGAGAAGGTTTATTAAAACATATTTCCAAGTTAGAAAATAGAGCAACACAGGTTTAAAGGTTAACCAAAGTATCTTATAAATTACAATGACGTCTGAAAAAATTAACCCAAACAGAATTCCAAAAGAACCATTTGGTTTGAAAGCAGAATCAACCTTGAATCGAATTACTCTAAATCCATCCACAGCTAGTCCAGGAGAAACATTATACATAAATATTCCAAAACTCGCTGAGAATTTGGTGATTGTGCCTGGAAGTGTATCTCTTCTATTTGATTTAGATGTTGAGGGTCATGCTAATAACACAGTTGTGAATAATGTGGGTCGTAATCTTGTAACCAGACTAAAAGTTCTTTTTGGGGGAGAAACATTGCAAGATACTCAAGGATATGATTTATTTCAAACATATCATGATTTATTCTTAACTGAAGAAGAGCGTGAAGATAGATTAAAACAAGGTATTTCTTCATTAAATATTAGAAAACTTAGAACAAAATCTGGAGATGCAAAAACACAAGATGTAAAAGAAGTTGCTCTCGCCAATGTTCATGGATCAAAGTATAGAATACCAATAAATCATCCTATTCTAAACGATCACGGCGTTTTTTACCCGAAAGCGTTGGAAAATCATCTTATATTCGAGATTACTCTTGCCCCGATCGCTAATATTCTTATTTATTCTGATACAACTAAAGCGCCTTCATATTCAATCAAAAACTTAGAGTTAGAATATTCTTCAATTTCTAGCGAATACTTAGCCCGTGAGGCTCAAGCAACTTATCAAGTCGGCAAAGGATTCTTTTATGAAAATATTACCTTGCACAAAACTTTTACATTTTCAATTGGTGGAGATGGTGTTATTAATCAACATATTAATTTACCGAGAAGATCAATGACAGGAATATTGTTTTTGTTTTTATCACCTCAAGCCGCAGGAGCAAGGGATTCTGAAAATTTTTATAATCCAGGTATATCTTCCGTTGAAATTGATGTTGATGGCGTTCCAAATAGAATATACTCTAGGGGAATGATTCCGTCCGATCTTTGGGAATCCGTGAAGAAACGATTCCGACCAGCGGGAGAACAAATTTCATTGAAAGAAAAAGAATTTTACGCGGATAAGTTTGCTCTTTGGGTTGATACTAGAACTCATCCAGATAATGGTATTCATGGCGGCGGACTTGCTCTAAATAATACGCACGATGGGGTAAAAATAGAAATTAAGAGGAAACAAGGCGGAACTGGAACCATAACTTGTCATATGTTTGTCGTAGCCGATGCAATGCTGGAGATTATGAATTCAAGTTTGAGATCAATTAAGTACTAACCAAAGGGAGAATCTAAAAACATAATGTTATGATACAAAAAATCATGGAAGATTTACGAGATAAAATACCATTTCATTGTATTATAACAGGACCCACAAATTGTGGAAAAACAAAGTACTTAATTGAACAGCTCCGAGGCTCTTTCCGGAAAGTTTTTGAATATATTGTGTTAATTTGTCCGACATATTCTAAAAATAAAACATATCATAATTTTGCTAATAAGGACGAGCGTTTTTATGTATTATCTCCGGATGCAAGTAACGTAGAGGAGATTAATGAGTTACTAACTGTTTGCCAAACTTTATTCTCCGGAACAAATACTCTAATAATTTTAGATGATTGCGCCGTTTCCGCCGATCTGAAGAAAAGATCGAATAAATTTATAGATTTAGCATTCTCTGGAAGGCACCACGGATTATCAATGTGGGTTTTAACCCAGCAATTAACATCAATAGCAAAACCATTCCGAGAAAATGTAGCCTGCGTTGTTACTTTTCATAATCCTTCCCAGAAAGGGATGAAAATGTTTTTTGAAGATTATGGCGGTGATTTGGATTATGAATTAGGAAAAAAGTTTGTTCAACTCCTGAAAACGAAAAAATATTCTAGGTTATGTTTGAGTTTGCGATATCCATTTAATTGCTATTTAGAGATTCCCGAGGTGATTTAACAAAAAAGATGGCTAATATTGAAGATTATATTAAAGAAAATACCGACCAACCTAATGGAGAAACGGTAAAAGATAATGGTGATCTTGAAATAAAACAAGAATCTCTCGCAATTCTCGCCGCGCTCGGAACGACAAAGGAATATTTGGGGGCTGAAATGAGCTTAGGTGATATAAAAAAATTATCTGCAAAAGATGTTGAAAAGTATTTTAATCGTTATCAAGCAGTAATGGGTAAGAAAATTAATGGGGGATTAGTAGATTCGTCCTTGCAATTAGTTTTAAAACTTATTTCATATTTAGTTCCAGTTGATGATATAGAATCTCTTTGCAATGATTTGAAGAATGATGATTTGGTAAATCGTGAATTAACAAACATTGTTGGTCTCTTGGCATTAAAAGCAGGAAGATTGGCAGCACTTGCTAGCGGACTATTTCAAGTAGCTAAACACGTTAAATTCAACAAAAATCAACAATTTTCAAGAGAAGAACCAGCAAAATCTAACACAACTGATCAGGAAACTAAGCAATCTGCTGAGGGTGTTGATACGGTATATTAAAAAGATCTAAAAACTTATTTGTAGCATCTAAATAACAATGTCTGAACAAACTGAACAAAGTGCAGGAGGAGATGTGGAGCAAATTACAGCAGATCCCAAACCAGATACAAAAAAGAGGGAGAAAGATCCTAAAAAAGTCGCGGCTGGTAAGAAATTAGCAGAATATAATAAAAAAGCAAAAGAAGCATTGGCTAGGGAGATGAAGCGCGAGCAAAAAATAAAACAGGAAGAGGACGGGGGAAATGAAAATACATATAGTGAAGCGAAATCGTGGCTTCCGGAGTTATCTTTTACTACTGTTTTATCTGTTGTCGGATTGGGGTTTACGGCATTTGATCTTTTTATGAGATATAAGGAAAAAGCTAGAGATGAATATTCCAGTAGGATAGCTGATTTATCTCAAGTTCCGCAAATACCCCAACCAAAAAAGATACCATTTTCTGTAACTCCAAAATCTTTAGGAATGGAATAAAGTTATTTAAAAGTTTCTTACTGATGTAGTAAAAAATCATGTCAACCGAAAACAAACTTGTGAAAACTGTAACTGATTCAGCGGTGCTTATCGGATTAGGAGCTGGGGTTGGTTATGTGGCTAAAAAGGTAATGAAAGAATCATTTTTGAGTGATCCATCCTCAAGTATTACAAATTACGCAAAATGGGTTGCTGTATTATCCGGAAGCATGTATCTAAAAACATATTTAGAGGAACAAAAGATTTTACCAAAATAAAATTATGGCGACATTAGCAATGATGACGATAGGAGCAATATTGAATGCGACAGCATTTACCGGAGGAAATTATCTTGCAAAATATTTATCTGGACGCAGAGTTGATACAGAAAAAATACGACACGATAAAGCAATGGAAAAATATCAAAGAGATTACGCAGAATATCAGGAAAAAAGACAAAAAATGCTTGATTGGAAAATGAAGAAGAAAGATGAAAAATATCAAGCGTCAAAAAATATTTCTACTACAAATCAGGCTTTTGAATTGTACGGCAAAATGACTGAACCCAAATTTTCAGATTATTACAAACCAAGTGATAGCCAAAAGACAGGAGAAATGGCATATGTCGGAGCTGGAATGTTAGGTTTAGGTTACGTGGTAAGTAAAATATTATAAATTATTATTTTGTTATGTAACCAGTAATTGGGTTATATAACAAAATTATGACCATCTTTCTTCCAAATCTCTCAATTCTTGAAAATCTAAATATCTGCTTGGTTGCCAAACTGCAGCAACTATTTCATCATGCAGACTTTTGTAGAATTTGTTTTTAAGTAAAACTTTATATGGATTTGTATATACGCATACCCAAAATATATCAATTAGAACTTTTTTATTAATCAATGCATTTCTAAATTTTGTTGCCTCTGGACGATCATTTAAAAAATCATTAGAATTTTCATCGGGCGGAAATATTCCTGTCATATCGCATTTTGGTGAAAAAGAAAAACCATAATAATGCTTATGCCCATCATCTTGTGTATAATTAATTTGAAAATCAACCAATTCGTTTTTTCCATTATCTTCATATTTAATAGAAAGGGCTTTTGATAAATTATCTAAACAATCTTTTTTTATTAATCTCAAAAAATCCATATTTGGTATTTTTTTATCATTAAAATATTCCAAGGTAAAACCTATGTTACATTTTCGTATTTTTTTTACTATCCTTACCATTTTAATTTCTATATTTTTATTTTCTCTTTTTTTAAATCAATTTTGATTTTATTTCCGACTCAAGTTAGTCTAAAGATTTCTTACTGATGAGTAAAAATCATGGCGGAAGAAATACCAATGGAAGATTTTTCAAGAGATAATGATGATGCAGGCGATAATGATAATTATGATTGGGATGATACAGCTTTACAAACCACAAACACATCTACAACCCTTGAACAAGGTTATCATGGTTATGATGATTATAACCAATCAAGAGACAGGGCTCAATGGGAAAAACCACCAGAAAGAATGAACCTGGGAGAAAGAGATGAAGATTATGATAGAATGAGAGAAGCTAGGCAAGAACTCAAACGATATTACCCAGATTACGAGCCAAATGAAAGCCCATTTAATGTTCGATTTGGAGAAAATAGTAGCATAGAAGGACAATTAAGTACTGCTAGAAATAATGTTTGGCATACATTAGTTGATGAAAATGGGGTTCTTAATATAGAAAATTTGCCAAAAACATTTAGAAAAGCTCTAGGTGCTGATTATGAAACAATGTTGGAAAAATATAATAATACCCAGTTAGAATTGAGGAAATCTATTGAAGTAAATAATGAATTAGATAATGCTTTGCAAGGATTGAAAGCAACAGCAGAAGTATATCCGCTGGAGATTGAACGATACGCGGAAAGAGAAAAAGAACTAAGGGAATTCATTGAGAGACAACAGGTACAAAAAGCAGAAAATAAAAGTCTTTTCGATCAAACCGTTAAACAGAATGTGGAATTAAAAATACAAGCGGAAAAACTTTTGGAAGAGGTAAAATTATACAAAGAAGAAATAGATAAATATAAGAAAGGTAAATCAAATGAATCAAAATTAAAACAAAGTAATGATCGATTAAAATCTGAGGTAGATAAATTAAAAGAACGACTTAGTAATAAAACAATTTCAAGTGAAGAACAATTATCAGATATTGAGAGCCGAAAAGATGAAATATTTAAAAATTTACCGCTACGGGAGAAACTAAAGTATATCTTCAAAAAGTACGGTTTTACAGTTTTTGGTATTTTAAGTGCGGTAGGCGTAATCATTGGGGTAATAGTTTCTAATCTTTCAAAAGGTTTATCTGCTTTGGGTAGGGGAGTTGGAAATGGGTTGAAAACTCTTGGGAAAAAACTGGGTGAAATATTACCGGGAATGGTTGGCGCAATAGTTAGCTTTCTTTTCAAAACCGCAGGCCAGGTTATTGGATTTTTAGGTGAGAATGCTTGGCTTTTGATAATGGCTGTAGTTCTGTATTTTGTGGAAAGTATAAAAAAGAAGAGAAAGTAACAAATTTAAAGATATCATACCGTTCAGTAAAATACAATATGGGTGAATACAATGGAATTTATCCTCAAATACCTAATAATAATTTCCAAACACAAAGCGGAGATAATTTGATTAATTTCAGGCTGCAAAAATCAAGCGAGGTATTACAGAATCTCGAGAAGGAAATTAAACATTACGAAGAAGTAAGGAAAAAATATAATAGAGCAAGAGGAATATGTACAAAAATTAGTGTTTCTGTTGGATTTATTTCAGTTCTTCTATCAGCAAGCGGATTAGGAACTTCTCTCACTGGTTTTGGCGCTGTTGTCGGTATTCCTTTGGGGGCGGTTGGGGGTGTTTTTGGAGGTTTGTCGATTGGATTTGGTTTTGCCTCTAAAAGTCTTTCTGGTAAAGTTAGTAAACACGAACAAACCGTTGCAATTGCAAAATCAAAATTAAACACAATTAGCGATTTAGTCTCAAAAGCTTTGAAAGATAATGTTATATCCGATCAAGAATTTTCCATAATTTTAGCAGAATTGGAAAAGTTTCAAAAACTGAAACAAGAAATACGACAAAAATTCAGAAAAGATTCAGAAAAAAACTTCGACATGAGTATGATAAGGAAGAAAGTACGAGAAGATCTATTAAAAGAACTTACCGGAGGGAAAGGACATTAAAATTTGTTTATGAGAAAACGGATGTTGGTTGTAATTGTTTCGCTGGCATTAATTGATTTTACATCTTATTCTTAAAAGATCTAAAGATCAGGTAAATTGGAAAACAAAGAATAAGATGTTATTTAGCGATTTCAGTACCCGCTACCCAAAAGCAAATATTTCAAAATTCAGTTATGTGCATGATTTATATGGCGGATATGTTAAATGGAAAGTTAATGGAACAACAATTATGTCCGATGATGATCCTACTGGAAAAACATGGACTGATGATCTTTCCGATAATTTGAAAAAGTTATTGCGGGAAGATTTAGGCTTGGAAAATAAAGTAAAGGTAAGTTCATTTCCCAAAAGTTTAACATTTACAAAACAACCATATCCAATACCCGGAATTAAATTCGACGAATTTGCTCTTGATGTTACAAAATTATTAACCAATCTGAATATATATGTTTCAGAAAAAGATAGTTTCACTGCGACAATGAAGAATGTTTTTAAAAATCAAACTGTGGGATTTACCAGTGGAAAAGAAACTAGAGCTTGGTTGAGTAAACCAAATATTAATCAATGGCCTCAACAATTAAACATGGCGGTTTGGTGCGCATCGTCTGGATGCGGAGTAAGTTTAAGTGATATTTTTGGATACCCCAAAGTTATTAGAAGTTTTTTCGTATTTCACATTTACTTTACCATAAGAAGAATAATACAGGAATTAAATGTTCCATTACCTGGGGGAGAAACTTTTTCTTTGAAAAATAATCCGTACAACAAAAATGCTTATAATAGATTGTGCGCGGAATTTGGGTTAAGTAATGATCAGGATTACAAGGGGTGGAATAAAACTTTAGCGGATTTTAGATTCAAAGGAGGAGCAAACCATGGAGCTGGTGATATATTCATTGATTATGGGGGAGGCTATACAGACCATGACGCAGTTCCGGGAAGTGAAGCCGCGCAATCAAAGGGAGGTGGATTACAAAATGTAAGGGTTATAAGAAATTATGATACAGAAGCTAATATTTGGCCGAGCCGTGATCATAAATTTTACGACGATGGAGGAAGAAAAAATATGGGGAATTTAGTTTCAATGCTTCGAAATGATCATTTTGTTGATTTTCAATATGCTTGGTTTATACCAGAATCGGGTCATGGATTAACAAAGGCGGGATTGGGAAGAATAAATAGATCGATTGAGGCTTTTGTTTATTGCGTTTTGGGCGCACAAGTTAATACTAGAACTTCAATTGTTAGTAAAGGAGGTGGTGGTTTTGAAACCCAGCAAAACTTTATAACTTTATTTGAAAGTTCGGTGATTGAAAATGATGTATCCCAATCAATTCAAAGATATCAAACGGCGGTTCAAGAATCAAAATCCCGACTTGATTTAGCTGTGGCTCCTGGCGTTTGGCTAATGCCGAGCAATTTAATAATAAATACAGAAAGCGTTATTGGATATAATAATGATTTGAAAAGGGTAACAGAAGATATGACTTTTGGGGTAAATAATACAATAAATGCGCAGACAAAAAATGTCGGAATAAGTCACAGTTTAGGAACCTCAAAGGTTTTATTAAATACCAATCCTCAACCGGAAAAACCCAAACAAAACAAAATCGATGAATCAAAAAATGAAGAAATTAGTAATATAGAAGAAACATCTTCCCACCAAAATAATCTTGTTATTTTAATAATTGGAGGAGGATTATTATCCTGGTTTTTATTCCGTTAATGTTTTGATTATATAAATCTAAAGATGAACATGAAGTAATCAAAACAAAAAAAATGTTGAGTATTACAATGTATGATTCAGAAACCAGGATTTATTTAGATCCTCCTCTGAAAAATCTTCGTGAGATACAGCTCCTGGATTGTAATATAAAAACCAAAAGACTGATTAATTTCAAGGACGAACAGACAATATTATATGGTAAGAATCAGAGCTTCATAATTGAGCCGGGCACATATACTCTTCGTGGAATTCAATCAATCTTTCTTAATGATCCTGGTTTGGAAAAAATAACAATAATTGAGACTGATACCATTGACTATCTTTATTCAAATAAGAACTCCAAAGTTATAATTACGAGAGAATTGTCAATTGGTTTAGGAGTTCCTATAGTTTTAAATCCTGGCAAATTATATCCCATAAATATTCAGTTTAAGGAGCCGTTGAGACTTATGTGTAGCATAGTAGATAATAAGTCGTCATATATGAATAACACCAAATATGGAGAACTTGTAAAACTCGCGCCATCTAATTTACTAGCAAACATTCCTTCACAAGATTATCCGGCAATTCCAATTCAAAAATATGAAAGTCCCATAAACCACTTTGATTTAACTATCTTAGACACTGAATGGGGAAAACTTGATCTGAAGGGTTCACCCATAACTTTTAGTTTAAGATTTAGATAAATTTTTGTTATGTAACCAGTAATTGGGTTATATAACATAATTAGATAATATTAATCTTCGTCACCCCATAACTCTTCTAAAAACTTTAATTCCTCAAAACAAATACACCAATCTAAATACCTACTTGGGTGTTGAGCTATAGGCATTAATTCGTCATACAAACTTTTGTAGAATTTGTTTTTATGTTCGATAACATAACGATCTATTTCTATATTAAATTCTAATAACCTAATTAAATAATTCTCATCAAAATTTTTAATACTAATCTTTTTATCCCTATACCCACAAACGGCATCAGAAAAATAAAACTCTTCATCATCCTCACAAAAAGGAAAAATAAAATTACCATAAATTTTTTTCATTTGTATTTTATGAATATATGTATAATTCATATATTGTAAAATATCTTTCACAAATTTATTAGTGTTTTTTATTTCATCAAAGGTATAATTATTACTTGATTTAATATCATTATTAATTCCCCTTTTCATATAATTAACTCTAACAGTACAACCTGTGACCTCCTTTTTAAAGCAAAACCGATTTTTTGCTATAGTTTTTTCAAAATCATCTTTAATTACTTCCATAAAATCTTTTATTCTTAATTTTTCCATATTATAATAAATAAGATTCAAAGAATCGATTTCATCTTCATCATCATATTTATAGAAAGAGTTTTTTTCCATCTTTTATATTTTTTTCTTTTATATTTTTTCTTTTTAAATATCAATTTTTTGTTATGTAACCATTCATTGGGTTATATAACATAATATTCAACATTCCTTGCAATGATACTTTTGTTTATTATGTTCGCATATTTGTGATCCACCGCATTCTTTACAAAAACTTTTTTGCTTGTTATGAAAACATATTTCTGAACCATCACATAATACGCAGTAAGACTTTCTTTTCCTATGAACACATATTTGTGATCCACCGCATTCTTTACAAGAATATTTTTTAATTCCATGTTCACAATAATAATAATAATTATACATTAAAATAGCTTTTAAAAATAACTTATCAATATCCTCATCTGAAAATTTTCCCAACTCATTAATTAAATCAGCTTTAATCATTTTATGACGACCCTTAATTTTCAACTGCCTTGCAATAAATTTTAGTTGCGGAATATTCAAACTTCTTAATTTTTGATCCATCTTAATATTTTATTTCACTGCTTTTTCTTTTAAACCGTAATTATTTTCAAATTTTTTAACGACACAAACCCTCCGCCTGTCGGCCCTCAGCTTGGTCGAGACTTTGCAGAACCTCCCAAACCTAAAACGTACTCATAAACTTTACAGAGACTTGATACCCCTCCCAAACCTAAAACGTACTTATGAGCTTTACAGAGACTTGGTAACCCCCTCCCAAACCTAAAACGTACTTATGAACCTTAAGCTAAAAAGTACAGAGCTTTTTCAGTCAAATTTGAAAATAACCTAAAAACGTACTTATAAACTTTGCAGAGACTTGCCCCTCCCTAGGCTCCCAAACCTAAAACGTACTTATGAGCCTTAAGCTAAAAAGGACAGAGCTTTTTCAGTCAAATTTGAAAATAACCTAAAAACGTACTTATAAACTTTGCAGAGACTTGCCCCTCCCTAGGCTCCCAAACCTAAAACGTACTTATGAGCCTTAAGCTAAAAAGGACAGAGCTTTTTCAGTCAAATTTGAAAATAACCTAAAAACGTACTTATAAACTTTGCAGAGACTTGCCCCTCCCTAGGCTCCCAAACCTAAAACGTACTTATGAGCCTTAAGCTAAAAAGGACAGAGCTTTTTCAGTCAAATTTGAAAATAACCTAAAAACGTACTTATAAACACGCTTACATAGTAGTTCAGTTGTTAACACTCTACCTACACCTATAAATGAATTATAAGCAATTCACAAGCACCATTATAAGTTTTAAAGTGTTAGACCAAGAAAGTGTTGAAACCAGTGAACTCTTTTAAAGTAGCATATACTGATTATTCGAGGAGAAGTGGCTGAATAATATGTAAATAGCCCAGCTATAAATGAACACAATGATTGGGAAGAGTTTCTAAACTCCAGGACTAAACAAATAGATGCACCTTATTCCTTATTGAAAATTTTAAGACTGATAACCGGCGTAATGGCGGGCTATCGATGTTCTCTGATATTCTTGGCTTGGCTACTTATCACAATTGTCCTGCACTCTCTAAAACCT